>SJYV01029630.1:107216-154707 GCA_006410875.1 Neotragus pygmaeus
GGCTCACTGATATGAATCCCTGGGTGGGTCTGGAGTGATAAGTAAAAGGTCTAGGAGAAACAGTTTAACCCTTTCAGAAGCATGTCATTAACACCTACCTTGGGAATAGCCAGCTTGTCTTTTTCAGAGCTTTCTTCAGAATCAGAGCAGGTGTAGTTTTCACTGAAGGACACGATGGGGTTCACCCTGGGCTTGTGAATGGCCTGGATGGTGAGTTGCGTGCTGAGGAGGTTGCTCACTGCCCTCAGTGATGTGCACACGTTGGGGGGCAGAGAAGGGTCTGCCAGGAGGTCAGTGATGAGGCCGTGAGCCTCACCCATCACGGCAATATCCACAGTGATGCTGGTTCCTGAAGACTAAGACACCAAACACAGGAGATTGGGTGAGAAAGGCTTGAGGCTGGAGGCACAGGAAGGTAAACTGGGCTTTTTAGAAAAAGTGGACCAAAGTGACAATAGGGTGATAGTAAAGTAACATTCAAACCACATTTCTGTTTCAAATTTTGCCCAATTTTGCCATATCTTTTTGCTATTTTTGTGTTCATAGCACATTTTTTACTGCTAGACCTGTAGACTTTGAAGAGACAAAAAGATAAACATTATTATTATTTTTAAATAAAAAGCTTCAGGAAACAAACAAAAAAGTTCATATCAATCACTCCTTATGAAGATCTCAACATTTTAATGTACTTCATATAGTAGTGAAAGAAAGTGAAGTTGCTCAGTAGTGTCTGACTCTTTGCGACCCCATGGACTGTAACCTACCAGGCTCCTCCATCCATGGGATTTTCCAGGCAAGAATACTGGAGTGGGTTGCCATTTCCTTCTCCAGGAGATCTTCCTGACCCAGGGATTGAACCCAGGTCTCCCACATTGTAGGCAGACGCTTTACCATCTGAGCCACCAGGGAAGTTCACTTACTTCGTATAGTAAGTGTCCATCAATAGGCAAATTGAAAAAACTATGATATGACATATATATACATATACACACACACATACATATATACATAAATATATTTACAATATATATATGGTTGGCCAAACAGTTTGGGTTTTTCATATAATTTTACAAATTTTATATAGCCACACACACACACACACACACACACACACACACACGTCCATATATAAATATATGCCAGGCTTCTCTGTCCATGGAATTCTCCAGGAAAGAATACCTGGGTAGGTAGCCATTCCCTTCTCCAAGGGGATCTTCCCCATGACCCAGAGGTTGAAACCTGGTCTCCCACATTGCAGGAAGATTCCTTACTGTCTAGCCACCAGGAAAGCTCAGACACACCCACCCACCCACACATATATATTTAGGTACATATTATGTATAATATACTTATGTGCATTATATATATATATATATATATATATATATATATAAAGTTTCATTCTGAAAAGTAACATCAATATACTATAAAATTTTAATTTTAGTAATATTCTCATATGATATTTGAGCCTGGTGTGTGGTAATTATTCAATTAATATTAGAAACACAAAAAGCACTTCATTGTGCTGTTCAGATTCACAAACTGTCCCTTTTCTTGTCAAGAATAACAGAAATTTCTGTTCTGGAATTCTGTGGCACATCTGTCATATTCTGCCAAACTGCTTCTCAGATTCAGAGTTATTACTCTATACTTGCTAAAGGAATGGTGAACATAAAACACAGAGGACAGGGATGTTCTTACAACCTGCTGGTCAGGCAGTAATGTACACAGAAAGATGTGGGAGCAAGGGAGAGCATAGGCAGGGTCAAGGTTAACAAAGTAGATGAAGCTGAAGGATGGCATACAGATGACTTAATACTGGAATGGTGCCACAGTATGAAGCAAAAGGAGGCCAGAATACTGGCGTGGGTCACTGTTCCATTCTCCAGGGGATCTTCCCACCCCAGGGATTGAACCCAGGTATCCTGCATTGCTGGAGAAGGCAATGGCACCCCACTCCAGTACTCTTGCCTGGGAAATCCCATGGACAGAGGAGCCTGGAAGGCTGCAGTCCATGGGGTTGTCAAGAGTCAGACACGACTGAGCGACTTCATTTTCACTTTTCTGCATTGGAGAAGGAAATGGCAACCCACTCCAGTGTTCTTGCCTGGAGAATCCCAGGGACGGGGGAACCTGATGGGCTGCCGTCTATGGGGTTGCACAGAGTTGGACATGACTGAAGTGACTTAGCAGCAGCAGCAACAGCATCCTGCATTGCAGGCAGATTCTTTACCAGCTGAGCCACCAGCGAAGCCCACAAGGAAGCCACATAACTTCAAATTGAGTAATAGTGACGGATGTGCAGGTTTTGGAACTAGGCTATTTGCTCCAAATTCTGACTCCTGACCTCACCACTTTCTATCACATGATCTCCGGCACATTAGTGAGCTCTCTGTACTGTGACTTCTCCATCTGTAAAATGGATATAGTATAGTACCAACCTCAGAAGATTATTTTAATAAGAATTAAAGGGCAGGGACTTCCCTGGTGGTTCATTGACTGAGAGTCCACCTTCTAATGCAGAGGATGTGGGTTTGATCCCTGGTTAGGTAACTAGGATCCCACATGCCGCCGAGCAACTGAACCTAGGTATCACAATTACTGAGACTGAGTGTTACAACTAGAGCGAAGCCTGTAAACTACAAAGAAAGGTTCTACTTGCTGCAATGAAGATTCCAGGTGCTGCAACTGAGATCCATGCATCCAGAAATAAAAAATTAAATTAAAAGAGGACTTAAAAAGTAGATTATATACAAGGCACTTACTATTGTGCTGGTTGTAAGTGTCCAATAATGATAATGATATAAACAATAGTAGTGATAATTCTGGAGATTTTCCACAAGAGATTATTAGAAGTTAGGCTACATAGTTGGGAAAAAATAAAGTTTAATCATTCTGACAACAGACTTAAAAATGAACTCCAGAGATATGAAAATTTTAAATGTATAAAATTATCAGATTATTAAAAGGAAATATGGGGGGCTACTTTATAATTTGGGGATTAGGAAGACTGCTAAAAGTAATATAAATGGCATAAACTGTCAAGAAAACACCTAACAGATCTGATGAAACACAGAAACTTCTCATAAGAAAATATGCTATAAGCAAAGGTAAAAAACAAACAGTCCATGAAAGAATATCTGCTACCCAGAGAAGATAAAATATATGTGAATAAAAGACCTCTAAAAAAACAAGTCAATAGAGAATTCCCTGTTAGTTTCACTGCTGAAGACCTAGGTTCAATCCTTGGTAGGGGAACTAAGATCCCACAAGGTGTACAATGGGACTATACACACACACACACACACACACACACATATGTATACACACACACACACACATATATATATATATATAAATCAATAAATAATAAACTGGGAGAAAGGGAATGAATATACAATTCAAATATAATTTAACCGTCAAATACAAAAAAAGCTACTTGTCTCATGAATGTTTAAGATACAAATTAATGAAATAAAAGCAATGTTTACTTATTAAATAAAAAATAATAAAAGATTACTAGCACCAAGTATCAGTAATGGGTTGAGGAAATGAGCAGTAAGTAAAAACAATACAATATTTTTGACAAGAAGTTTTGGCTGAACCTATCAATTTATAGTTTAGAAGTACATATTCTATAATCTAGCAAGACAATGTAGACATCTAAAGAAAAACTACATTTACACAAAAATACAAAAACAAGATCACAAAGGGCACAGCAATGTTCTGATAACAATCAAAGAGTGTGGCCATAAATGCATATCAACAGAGATATTGTTAAAAAATGTTGCAATATAAACATAAAATATCGTGTACTTGTTTTAAAATATTTGGGTAGATCTGTAAATGTTTATTTGGAAAAATATTTATAAAATATTGTTCTGTGGGGAAAATGTATGTCAGAAAAAGTGAACATGCGTTTTGTTTTTGTAATCAGAAAAATATAATTATGAAAATACCCAGCATCTATGAAGGTATCTAGTCTTATGACAATAGCAAGGATAAATTATTCTGTAAAGCTATCAAATAGAAACTATGTCTTTTTATACTAGAATAATAAGAGTAGTGATAGTAATGCTGGGTGGATAATAACGGTGACAGCTGATACTTATTCAGTACAAGTCTACAAGGTAAGGACTATTATTTTTTTTATTTTTATTAGTAAAAAATCACTTGCCAAGTAACTGAGTCAAAAATAACTCTGAATCAGATAGCTGGTGCATGAAAACATCAGGCTGCAAACACATACTCTATTTCCACAGCCCAAGAGCTGAGCTAGCACGACGAAATAAATACCGAACGTTTTCATTGTATGTTACTAAATATATCCATAATTATTTAATGCTTTATAATCATTGTGCCACGTTTTTCTCTATATATAGGTTTAAATATATTCCATGAACTGACATGAAAATTTTAATGTAACATTAATAGTTTTAGGATATATGATTATTTCACATATTTACTTACATTGTTAACTTCAAAAATGTTTGTGAGAAATACCACATAATTAGTTTAACATTTCCTTTCAGAAATGTATTCTCAAATGCATCTCTGTTTATTATCCTTCTAAAAAACTCACCCGGTATGATCTTCCGAAACAGTAATATACATTTCTTCCCATGTTGTTCTAATAAACTTAATCTACTACTTAATCACTGTACTGTTACCCTAGAAAATTGAAAGTTTAAATCAAATTTTGTATTCAGGACATAAAATCTGAAGAAGTTTTGACAATAAAATTAACAGTTTATATTCTAGTGGCTAATAATTTNGTCGCACAGAGTCAGACACGACTGAAGCGACTTAGCAGCAGCAGCAGCAGCAGCAGCAGCAGCAGAGGTACAGAAAATATGTTTATAATTCTCTGCTTTAAAAACTTTTAAAATTAACAGACCAATTACTAATTAAGAGGGCACTATACTATTTCAAACCCAACAGCTTCTTTCACCTGAAATGAGACACAATATAATAGTCAGGTCAAAATTATTCATCACTATTCTTGGAACAAGGGAAAGAAAGTAAAGTTTGGTTTATGAATTAGCACATGATATACAAAAGTTACAAATGTATATTTTCATCATGTATATAATTTGGAAGGTGTTATATGTAAGAAGTTGGAACAAAGATAAAACAGTGGGATATAAATGGAAGTTTTCTTCATTTATCAATATCAAATTTTTATTTTATCTGGTTAGTACATGGGGTCCTTGTGGAGAGGAAATGGAAACCCACTTCAGTATTCTTGCCTAGAAAAATCCCATGGACAGAGTAGCCCAGTGGGCTACAGTCAGTCCGTAGGGTCACAAAGAGTTGGACACGACTGAGCGTACACACACACACAGACACACACACACACGGTGCCTTTAGGAACACAGAATCTAGACTCAGAATCAGATAGCTTGTGTTTAAATTTCAGATCTGGTGTGATTTGCGGCAAGTCACTCATCTCCTTAGCTCTTGTATTGTCATTTCTAGAAACAGGGTAAAAATAATATCCACTGTATAGTATTATTGATGATTCAATGTGATCAGGCACATAAAGACCTTAGTAGAGGGAGAAATAGATTCAAGGTATTAGATCGGATAGACAGAGTGCCTGAAGAACTATGGATGGAGGTTCGTGACATTGTACAGGAGGCAGTGATCAAGACCATCTCCAAGAAGTGCAAAAAGGGAAAACAGTTGTCTGAGAAGGCCTTACAAATAGCTGAGAAAAGAAGAGAAGCTAAAGACAAAGGANGCCTGAAGAACTATGGATGGAGGTTCGTGACATTGTACAGGAGGCAGTGATCAAGACCATCTCCAAGAAGTGCAAAAAGGGAAAACAGTTGTCTGAGAAGGCCTTACAAATAGCTGAGAAAAGAAGAGAAGCTAAAGACAAAGGAGAAAAACAAAGATACACACATGTGAATGCAGAGTTTCAACGAATAGCAAGGAGAGATAAGAAAGCCTTTCTCAGTGACCGATATAAGGAAATAGAGGAAACAATTGAATGGCAAAGACTGGAGATTTCTTCAAGAAAATTAGAGGTACCAAGGGAACATTTCATGCAAAGATGGGCACAATAAAGGACAGAAATGGTATGGACCTAAGAGAAGCAGAAGATATTAAGAAGAGGTGGCAAGAATACACAGAAGAACGATACAAAAAAGATCTCCATGACCCAGATAACCATGATGGCATGATCACTCACCTAGAGGCAGACATCCTGGAATGTGAAGTCAAGTGGGCCTTAGGAAGCATCACTACGAACAAAGCTAGTGAAGGTGATGGAATTCCAGCTGATCTATTTCAGTTCCTAAAAGATGATGCGGTGAAAGTGCTGCATTCAATATGCCAGCAAATTTGAAAATCTCAGCAGTGGCCATAGGACTGGAAAAGGTCAATTTTCATTCCAGTTCCAAAGAAAGGCAATGCCAAAGAATGTGCAAACCACCTCACAATTGCACTCATTTCATACTCTAGCAAAGTAATGCTCAAAATTCTTCAAGCCAGGCTTTAACAGTACGTGAACTGAGAACTTACAGTTGTTCAAGCTGGATTTTAAAAAGGCAGGGGAACCAGAGGTAAAACTGCCAACATCCATTAGATCATTGAAAAAGCAAGAGAGTTCCAGAAAAACTTGTACTTTTGTTTTAATGACTACGCCAAAGCCTTTGACTGTCTGGATCACAACAGACTGGAAAATTTCAGGAGATGGGAGTACCAGACCACCTTATCTGCCTCCTGAGAAATCTGTACGCAGGTCAAGAAGCAACAGTTAGAACCAGACCTGGAACAACAAACTGGTTCCAAATTGGGAAAGGAATATATCAAGTCTGTATATTGTCACCTTGTTTATTTAACTTGTATGCAGAGTACATCACGTGAAATGCTGGCTGGATGAAGCACAAGCTGGAATCAAGATTGCAGGGAGAAATATCGATCACCTCAGATATGTAGATGACACCTCCCTTATGGCAGAAAGCAAAGAGGAACTAAAAAGCCTCTTGATGAAAGTGAAAGAGGAGAGTGACAAGCTGGCTTAAAACTCATCATTCACAAAATAAAGATCACGGCATCCAGTCCCATCACTTCATAGGAAATAGACTGGGAAACAACAGAAACAGTGACAGACTTTATTTTCTTGGGCTCCAAAATCAATGCAGATGGCAACTGCAGCCATGAAATTAAAAGACACTTGCTCCTTGAAAAAAAGCTATGACCAACCTAGACAGCATATTAAAAAGCAGAGACATTACTTTGCCTACAAAGGTCCATCTAGTCAAAGCTATGGTTTTTCCAGTAGTCGTGTATAGATGTGAGAATTGGACTATAAAGAAAGCTGAGCACTGAAGAATTGATGCTTTCGAACTGTGGTGTTGGAGAAGATGCTTGAGAGTCCCTTGGACCACAAGAAGATCCAACCAGTCCATCCTATGGGAAATCAGTCCTGAATATTCATTGAAAGGACTGATACTGAAGTTGAAACTCTAATACTTTGGCCACCTGATACAAAGAACTGACTCACTGGAAAACACCCTGATGCTGGTAAAGAATGAAGGTGGGAGGAGAAGGGAACAATAGAGGAAGAGATGGTTGGATGGCATCACCATCTCAATGAACCTGAGTTTGAGTAAACTCTGGGAGTTGGTCATGGACAGGGAGGCCTGGCCTGCCGCAGTCCCTAGGGTTGCAAAGTGTCAGATACGACTGAGTGACTGAACTGAACTGAGACTGCCTGGCCCCCAGGACATGTTTAAAAATATTATATGGAACTGTATCATAATTATTTTGCCTTGAAAAAGACTGTGTGCAAAAGGGTGCATATTGTATGTCTATGTTTGTCTTCTACATATACTGGGTCTGTAGTTTCTTTATAAATGGAGGCAACATACAGATATCATTTCTCTACCAATGTAAAGAAACGCAAACAACAAAACCAAAATCTTAAATAGTTTCCCTTTTCATTCTAGGTAAATATAGTTATAAAGATTGTACTCCCTACTCCCATAGACTCCGAGTATTTTGGAGCTGAATTTTAGGCTCTTAGAAAGTGATTGTACAGAAGTCCTGGTTTCATTTAGTATGGTTGACTGTCCTGGTATGATTTATAACGCACTTTGAGAAAGGAATTCTGAAAGCAGGCATCTCAGCTCCATTGTTGGAAGTTTTTTTTTTTTTTTTTTCTCCTTTCTATTTAGTCATCTTGGGAGGCACCCTGGGAGGCAAACGCATCATGGGAAGAACATTCTCAGGGTGAAAAGGGAGTTGGGATAAGGGAGGAATAAACAGTATAAGTCATGACAAATAAAGGAGTCACTGGGACTTTTCTTACCCAGCCTTGGTCCTAATGCTGGGAAAAAGATGCCTGTTGGGCTTTGGGGAGCTGTCTCATTCTATTTCTCTAAAGCAGTTTGCCACCCCTCACCCTTCAAATCTTTCTCTGATACCAGTAAGCAGTCTTTTAGTCTTTAGTGTCCTAAATTCACTTAGGAGATGAGCTGGGTTCGATAAATGATCTTTGGTGTATTACTGGTTCTGACCTCAGAGCCAGCAAAATTGCATATGTGTTTATACTTTCATAGGACCCATTTATAATTTTAGACTTGAAGTTGGTTGGGAAATTTTTTAAAAATGAAATCATGTGAACAGTTTGCAGTAACTCATTGTAGGCTGAACCTTGGCTCAATGTCATCCTAAGGAAGCAGATGTTTGCTTATTTTAATTTTCTGGCAGGGAATACGAGTTGACCTTTGGATTTTCTCCTTAAGATAATATATATGTACAGTAGGAGGGAAACATATAGGGCCCTTCATCAAACTGCTTTCTAAAAACATCTTGCTTGGTCAGGTTCATTTGAGATGTGAGTCGCAGAAAACTCTAGCAGTTGCCAGAATTCTTAACTTCCTTCTCCTTTGATGTTCAGAGAACATTCCATGTTACCAAATAGGATGTACATGTCCATGGCCTTATGTTCTTACATATTTCCCTGCAATCTGTCTGCAAATAAGCCCAAAGGTGTTAGAACAGTCCTTCCGTTTATGTTTTCTAAGATCTTCAAGACACTAGCAAATTCACCCAATACCCTCAAAAATAACAATGATCACAGAATTCTGTTTTATTATTTAGGAAATAAAACATAGTTACGACATCACTTATTCGGGTAAGAACCTGTTTTTTCGAAGACGATAACCTTAGCTGCCATTGATTTGCAGGCTGGTTCTCTCTGTTTCTTCTAATTATGAAAGATGAGGTGGCTGTCAAAGCTAGGAGGAATTCAAGTAAGGGACCATTCCCGTGACTGCTCATGGAGATGAACTGGGAAGGCTTGGTTAAGTATAAGTTGCTATGTAAATAAAAACCATGATTATTTCTGTTAGATTCTCTAATTGATTATTTCTGGATTCTCCGATTAACCATGAGCTTGTAAATATTATAGAAAATAGTCAGTCTCTGACATAAGTATGAATCCAACATAAGCATAAATGTTGATGGTCTTTTGTTTGTCGAATTTTAAGAATTGCTATTAAACTTCAATGTGAAGGTTTCTGTTTGCTTAGCCTAGAAGCAATTTCAGTGAACAACAGATGGCAGTCTTCTGCCTTTTAAAAGGAACTCCGGTTGTCAGTCTGAACATCTTTTTGAATGGGTGCTGCTCCCTAAGTAACAGGAAGAGTTTTGTTTCTTTTTTCACAGAAAAAAGGAAGAAAAAACAAAAACAAAACACAAAATCCTTACATAACACTATTGGTAGAGAGTAAATAAAATATCCTAAATTGTGTTATACCTCTCAGGATCATTGTTAATATGGAATTAGATTTATATCCTTAAGAATTTGTCTCAATTACAAACATTTCACTCTCTGTCATCTTTCTCCATTTTTATAAGCAACCCATGGTTTTACAAGCAACATAAACCATTTTCATACACAATTTGATGTAAATTTTTTTTCATGTGTAGTTTTCTATTGCGGTTAAAATAGTCATAAAACACAATCATCAAGACACACATTATAGCACAGGGTTTTGTGTGCCTTCATGGGTTGCAAACAGTCACAAGCATGTATTAGCAGTTGCTTTATTCCCATTGTGTTGTCTTCAGATTCTTGCCCATGTTGGTGCAATGGGCACTTACTCAATTCTACTGAATTGCTTCCATCACTGTGGCTCAGATGGTAAAGAATCTGCCTGCAATGCGGGAGTCTTGGATTCAGTCCAAGATTGGGTTGGGAAAATCCTCTGGAGAAGGCAATGGCTACCCACTCCAGTATTCTTGCCTGGGAAATCCCATGGACAGAGCAGCCTGGCGGGCTACAGTCCATGGAATCAAAAGAGTCAGACACAACTGAGCAACACACACACACATACACACACACAAACATGGCTGATTCAGGAGATTTTCAAAGCATGCTGCAGTAGCATCCACATTGGTTGCCATGTGAATGCCTTTGGGGGCATCCTGTACTTCATTCACTGGAAGTACCAAAACCAAAAACAAACAGCTGAAAAACCCTTGGAGCTGTAACTTTTGAAAAACCTTCCATTTCTGACCAGTTCTCACATACATTCAGAGAACTTCTCTTACTGCATTTGTGACAATTTTCCATTCAGCTTTCAGTTGTGATCACTTGATGAAAGCTTGTCTTCCTCTTTTTTAAAAACTGGAATATAATTGCTTTATGCTGTTGTGCTGGTTTCTGCTGTGCAGTAAAGTGAATCAGCTATATGTATACATACATCCCCTCTTTTTTGGATTTTAGGCTGGAAGTTTGAGGAGGATAATGCAAATGGTAATTTTTGCTCATCAGTTTAACCCCAGAGTCTCCTTTAGTATCTGGTACTTTTTAGGCATTCAGCGTTACTAGACATGAGTGAAGTCATAAGCAGCATTCTCTAAACATCTAAAATAAGTAAATTTCCTCTCTCTGGCTCTCTATTTTAAAGAAATGTAAAAAAAAAAAAATTACACTGTCCAAGGTATTTTCTTAAAACAAGTAACTGAAGTTTCTAGAAGCCATCCTAAAACATGCAACTTTTTAGCACAGTATCAGATAAAAACTGAGAATTATTATACTAATACTGAAATCATGAATAAAAATTATATTCAACAAACTGATTCTGGAATAACTACTATAAAGAAAATAGTAAAACTGCCAAAGAGAAGTAAGTACTGATAAAAGAAAGCAACTTTACATCTTTCTATAATCTGTTACATATATGAAAGGAGTAATTAAGTAATAGGATTGAGATATAAGGATGAATATTTTCTGGAAAAGAGAAAAATCTTAAAATGAAGATTAAGTTTATGACTGTCAGTTTCTAATAAAAGTATATTACATGCAAAAAAAAAAATGAATGGAGGTAGAGAAAGAATGGCCTTTAGGGGGAACAGTTCAGTTCAGGCTGAAAAGGGTGAATCTGTAAATAGCTTGCTGACTATAGCTAATAATACTGAATTGTATATTTGGGTGGCCCTAGTGGTAAAGAGAAGGCAATGACACCCCACTCCAATCCTCTTGCCTGGAAAATCCCATGGATAGAGGAGCCTGGTAGGCTGCAGTCCATAGGGTTGCTAAGAGTTGGACACGACTGAGTGACTTCACTTTCACTTTTCACTTTCATGCATTGGAGAAGGNAATGAATGGAGGTAGAGAAAGAATGGCCTTTAGGGGGAACAGTTCAGTTCAGGTTGAAAAGGGTGAATCTGTGAATAGCTTGCTGACTATAGCTAATAATACTGAATTGTATATTTGGGTGGCCCTAGTGGTAAAGAGAAGACAATGGCACCCCACTCCAGTACTCTTGCCTGGAAAATCCCATGGATGGAGGAGCCTGGTAGGCTGCAGTCCATAGGGTTGCTAAGAGTCGGACACGACTGAGCGACTTCACTTTCACTTTTCACTTTCATGCATTGGAGAAGGAAATGGCAGCCCACTCCAGTGTTCTTGCCTGGAGAATCCCAGGGACGGGGGAGACTGGTGGGCTGCCGTCTGTGGGGTCGCACAGAGTCGAACACGACTGAAGTGACTTAGCAGCAGCAGCAGCAGTGGTAAAGAACCTGCCTGCCAATGCTGGAGATGTAAGAGAAGCAGGTTCAATGCCCGGGTGGGGAAGATCCCCTGGAGGAGGAAATGACAACCCACTCCTGTATTCTTGCCTGGAGAATCCCATAGAGGAGCCTGGCCGGCTATAGTCCAAAGTGTTGTAAACAGTCAGACACAACTGAAGCAACTTAGCATGCAAGACAGTAGATCTTTTTCCTTTCATTACAAGGAAAAAAAGAAGTGTTACTACACATGGTGACTGATGTTAACTGATTGACTGTGGTACTTGTTTAGTAACACACACAAATGTTGAACAATTATGCTACACGTCTGAAACTAGTGTAATGTCTTCTGTTGACTATACCTAATTTTTTTTTTTTTAAAGAAGGAAGGGTATGTCTGGAGAAGTTTGAGGGAACATATCAAGTCAGGAAGATGAGCCAAATTCAAGAGCTTTCATGAGCTACTAAAGGCCATGAGAAACCCCTGCAGGGTCGTGGTTTATTGGGTGTGAAGGAAGGAGTCAGGCTGACTTTCGGGCTTTAGGCTTGGGCAGCTGGGCAGCTGGATCTTCCTTGATGGCTCAGAGATAAAGAATCTGCCTGCAATGCAGGAGACACAGCAGACTGAGATTTGATCCCTGGCTTGGGAAATTCCCCAGGTGGAGGAAATGACAACCAACTCCAGTATTCTTGTCTGGAAAAAAATCCCTTGGATAGAGGAGCTTGGTGGACTACAGTGAATGGGGTCTCAAAGAGTCAGATACGACTGAGCGACTGAGCATGATCATGAAATGGGCAGCTAAGCATCTTTTCTTAAGCTACTGGAGAAGGCATAAGCTTTGGTGTGGGTGCTCAGATACTTAATTGTTAGGAAATATGTGATATTTACAGGATGATTATAGTTGCACATCAGGAGGGACCCCTGAACTGAAAGCATGCATTTGGGTATTGATAACATGGACATGGCCCTAATGCTGCATGGGAATATATAAGGAGAAGAGAAGTGGACAGAGGGCAGAGCCATAATCAATAGCAGCTTTTAAAGGGGGAGAGAAACTCACAAAGAAAAATGAGAAGGGACAATAGAAAACCAAGAGTGTAAGGTCAAATGGGCAAGAGAATGCTTTTGTCAATAGAGTGGAATGGTCAGCAGAGAGCAGTGAATTTGAGAGATTAGTACATTTTGGAAAACTATCCATTATTTTAGTGTCTGGAATGTCACTCCTGACATTAAAGGAAACAGTCTCAGTGAAGTGCTGATGTTGTGAGTCACACTGCAATCAACTGAGCAAGGAAAGAAAGATATGAAAATGGGAACAACATAGACAACTCTTTTGTGAAAACTAGCTGTACAATGGAAGATAGAGATCTGTCCACATCTAGAGGGAAAATGGGCTCCAAACAGCTGGTGAGCAAGTGAGCAGACAAAAATGTTGAAGGGGAGGTCCCCACTAGTGTGAGGGGTTTAAAACACAGTAAAGACTGTGGGTGATAAATAGATCAAGGAATAAAAGAAGAAAGCAAAGGTTGAGGGGATTAACCTTTTACAACCAGACATCTTTCTCATGGTGAAAAAGAATGTTGGTAGATTTGCAGGTGAGACTTTAGAGTCCTTACTCTTTAGCTTTTATTTACTCTGTAAATTAGTCCTGAGTCCCTGGTTGAGAAAGTGAATCACACGATATTGAGGTCAGAGATGTAAAAGAGAATGAGGAATGTTTGAAAGAGGAATGAGAAGAGCTGGCTAGGTTCTCTAGCGATCCTGAAGGTCTAGCTCAGTTTGGACACATGAATTCCAATATGTTTTCTACACACTTTCCGGTGTTGCACAGCATGAAGATTTACATGAAAAGGCAATGAACTGAAAACAGGAAGGGTCTTCCAGATAGGAAAGAAGAAAGACTGGACAATTGGACTGGAGATCCTGGTGAGGTGGAAGAACAGGTGCAGAGTAGGCAAGAGCAGAAAAGCATGATTCAGAATGCGGGTAAGTGTTTGCATGAGAAAGATGGATACAGGATTCCGTGAGTAGACTAATCTCTCAGGCAGGCTTTCTGCTTTTTATTAGTAGAAAATAAGATTGAAAGGAAATATGAGGCCAGATTTTAGATGCCCATGAATGAAAGATAAGTTTCCTAATTCTATGAGTGATGAGTGATGTCTGAGAAGGAAAATGACATAATCTAAGAGGACACATAATCTAAGAGGCTTGAGGAATGACATAATCTAAGAAGCTTGAGGAAGGTGAAGGTACAGCATAAATGGAGATAGGTTAGACCAAGGCTGCCACAATAATCAATATTTGAAACCAGGATATCTGCATCATGAATGACTAGGAAGGGAAAAGTAAGAGTAAAATTAAGAAGAATCAATTGTAAACTGACCGGATCCTGGGACATGAAAAACTGCAATGTATTTGGCCCTGTAGTAGTGGTAATCTTCTTTACTCTGTCTGCAATATTCTCTCTGTTCCTTCTTTCAGATATTTCTTCAAGAGTTTCTGCCTTCACAAAATAAAATGTGGATAGTCACTTGTGAATGTATAAGTCCATACTTGTGGCTGTTTAGTCACTAAGCCGTGCGTGACTCTTTGTGACTCCATGGACTATAGCCTGACAGGCTCCTCTGTCCGTGGGATTCCCTAGGCAAGAATCATAGAGTGGGTTGCCATTTCCTTCTCTAGGGGATCTTTTTGACCCAGGGGTCAAACCCCGTGTCTCCTGCAGGCAGATTCTTTACCACTGAGCCACCTGAGAAGCCCGTAAGTCCATACGGTGTCTGACCAATTGTCTTAAAAAAACATGTTTTCTTTGCATATACCATGGTAGTATCCCTCCACAATGTTAAACTTCCAAGATGATGAATGGATACTCTTAAGAGCCTCAAGTTATTTTAATACGATATTAAATCCTTTATAAATGTATTTTAAAACTCAATATATTTCAGTTTCTATAATTGACAAAAGAAATAATCAATTAAGTAATAAAACTTCCAGACTTATAAATAGATCAAATGTCAAACACTTTTAAATCAAATTTTTTGAGAACTTAGAATGCATTTTTCTAGAGAAATACTACTATACATGGTATTGCTTAATCCTAGGGTAGCTCACAAAAGTTTATAAAACCACTTAATAAGAAATGTGATAGCATTTAAAATTTTTCATTGTGAATGCATCCTTTTTCAATCACACAGCAATATTTTTAGAGACAAAATATTTTTTCAATGGTGTGACTCAAAAAGAGGAATATAGAGGCACTGAGATACAGTCATTTCTACCTCACTTATTCAACATATTTTAACTTGAACATCTACTGGGTACCTGGGACTGTTCACACCCTCAGGCTCCAGAGATGAATGGGTTTGAACTGCTGCTCTCAAGCAACTTGCAGTCTAGTGGACGATGTTTAAGGAAATGAAAGGGATCAGAGGATAAAATAGGAAACCGGAGGAACCCTATGGATATATGACCACTGCCTCTGGTTATTAGGAGAATGAAAGAAATTGTTTCTCAAAATTAAAATGGTCTCAAAACTTCTGGTCATGTGGTTCTCCTCCATACAAACTGCATTGGCTGCTCTGAACTGTATCACCATTCTTACCTGTATCTCTCCCCCAAGCAGGATTTTAAAAAATAATAATAAAAAGCAATTCTCCAGAGAAGACAAGTGTGAGAGGGAAGACAGATATAAAGATAATATGGATGGATAAAGCACTTAGAAGATGATTGTGCCTGCATGCTAAGTTGCTTCAGTTGTGTCTGACTCTTTGTGACCCTATGGACTGTAGGTCGCCAGGCTTCTCTGTCCATGGGATTCTCTGGGCAAGAATACTGGAGTCAGTTGCCATTTCCTTTTCCAGGGGGATCTTCCCGACCCACGGATCAAACCTGAGTCTCTTATGTCACCTGCATTGGCAGGGGGGTGCTTTACCACTAGTGCCACCTGGGAAGCCAGTCATCACTCAGATATGNTGGGGGGGGAGGGATAAATTGAGAGACTGGGATTGACACATACTCACTACCACATACAAAATAGGTGATTGATAAGTTTGAGCCAACTCCGAGAGACAGTGAAGGACAGGGAAGCCCGGCGTGCTGCAGTCCATGGCGTCGCCAAGAGTCGGACGCGACTGAGCAACTGAACAACAGCAATAAGAACCTACTATATAACACAAGGGAATTCTTCTCAATACTCTGTACTGGCCTATATGGGAAAAGAATCTAAGAAAGAGGGGGTATATGTATATGTATTAACTGATTCACTTTGTCATACACCTGAAATTAACACAGCATTGTACGTCAACTATACTCCAATTAAAAAAAAAACTTTTTTTTTAAGATTTGGTGTTAAAATCAAAGGACTTGGAATGTCCTGGATACACAGCTGATGGAGAAGGAGGAAGAGGGTTAAAGTTCAGGTTCCTGATACGTACTACTGGGCAGATGGTGGTGTCGGATGAGGCCCGGGTATGGGACAGAGAATCACGGAGTGTGCATCTGGGCGGGGGGTGTTTGGGGGACCGTGGAGGTGACGATGGACAAGGAGGGACAGAGAGAGTAAAACGTGGAGTCCGTGAGGACAGATGATGCAAGAAGTTTGCTGGGAAGGGGAGGAGAGAAGGATGAGCAGGGGGGATGTGTAATAAAGGAAGGGTTGGTTCTGTTTTTCCAGGACAAGAAACACTTGAGCATGAAGGATGGAGCAAGCCCAGACCTTTGAGGCTCATCCCAATTTCGTCATCTTTCTACTCCATTCTGCTGCTTGCCACTGGTTCCAAACTGTGGAAGTGATTGATTATATGTAAACAAGAGGAAGCAATTAGTCTGTGCATGCTTGGCCATTAATAAGCCTCTCATGTATTTATAACAACACCTCATTTACCCTCCAACCTGAGAACAAACAGCCTGGAAGGAGCAGAAGAGACCTCTGAACAGCCACGACCGCGGACACTTATCTCTTGCTCTTTATTCATGGGAGGATCCCTCGCTGAGAACCCACTGACTTTACCTACAATGCTAATCAGCGACCGTTCTTAAGTCCACAGCAGATCAGAAGCAGCAGTTTAGGAGGAAGTTGGGAACTGTCAAAGGCCCAGAGAGCAGAGGCAGCTGACAGCCTGGAGAGAGGGAAGAGAGAGAAATGTNACTTTACCTACAATGCTAATCAGCGACCGTTCTTAAGTCCACAGCAGATCAGAAGCAGCAGTTTAGGAGGAAGTTGGGAACTGTCAAAGGCCCAGAGAGCAGAGGCAGCTGACAGCCTGGAGAGAGGGAAGAGAGAGAAATGTTAGCAAGCAGAGAAGCCTGGGCTCATTCAGTGGACAAGGGAAACAGGCCCACCCACGTCTGCGACGCTGAGGGCACCTCTGTCTCCTCTGGCCCCGCCAGCAGTGGCTGGACAACTCGCCTCTAGGTCCTTTTCCACACCAAGGTTCACTGACTCTTTGTTCACACCATGACTCTGAGTGCCTGAGAAAGGGTTGAGTTACACTCAGTGTGTTCTGCTTCAAGAGGACTTTTTTTTTTTGTAAATTTTAAGTTTTGGTGCCTATGGTTCCTGAAATATTCCCTTACGTGGAGGGTGATTTTGCAATTGCCTCTTTAATGATCTGCTTCCCCGTTAGACCGCAGCTCTGTTCGGCCTGTCGACCTTATTCCCAGCACCTGGCACGGCNAGGAATGTTTGAAAGAGGAATGAGAAGAGCTGGCTAGGTTCTCTAGCGATCCTGAAGGTCTAGCTCAGTTTGGACACATGAATTCCAATATGTTTTCTACACACTTTCCGGTGTTGCACAGCATGAAGATTTACATGAAAAGGCAATGAACTGAAAACAGGAAGGGTCTTCCAGATAGGAAAGAAGAAAGACTGGACAATTGGACTGGAGATCCTGGTGAGGTGGAAGAACAGGTGCAGAGTAGGCAAGAGCAGAAAAGCATGATTCAGAATGCGGGTAAGTGTTTGCATGAGAAAGATGGATACAGGATTCCGTGAGTAGACTAATCTCTCAGGCAGGCTTTCTGCTTTTTATTAGTAGAAAATAAGATTGAAAGGAAATATGAGGCCAGATTTTAGATGCCCATGAATGAAAGATAAGTTTCCTAATTCTATGAGTGATGAGTGATGTCTGAGAAGGAAAATGACATAATCTAAGAGGACACATAATCTAAGAGGCTTGAGGAATGACATAATCTAAGAGGCTTGAGGAAGGTGAAGGTACAGCATAAATGGAGATAGGTTAGACCAAGGCTGCCACAATAATCAATATTTGAAACCAGGATATCTGCATCATGAATGACTAGGAAGGGAAAAGTAAGAGTAAAATTAAGAAGAATCAATTGTAAACTGACCGGATCCTGGGACATGAAAAACTGCAATGTATTTGGCCCTGTAGTAGTGGTAATCTTCTTTACTCTGTCTGCAATATTCTCTCTGTTCCTTCTTTCAGGTATTTCTTCAAGAGTTTCTGCCTTCACAAAATAAAATGTGGATAGTCACTTGTGAATGTATAAGTCCATACTTGTGGCTGTTTAGTCACTAAGCCGTGTGTGACTCTTTGTGACTCCATGGACTATAGCCTGACAGGCTCCTCTGTCCGTGGGATTCCCTAGGCAAGAATCATAGAGTGGGTTGCCATTTCCTTCTCTAGGGGATCTTTTTGACCCAGGGGTCAAACCCCGTGTCTCCTGCAGGCAGATTCTTTACCACTGAGCCACCTGAGAAGCCCGTAAGTCCATAGNGTGACTCTTTGTGACTCCATGGACTATAGCCTGACAGGCTCCTCTGTCCGTGGGATTCCCTAGGCAAGAATCATAGAGTGGGTTGCCATTTCCTTCTCTAGGGGATCTTTTTGACCCAGGGGTCAAACCCCGTGTCTCCTGCAGGCAGATTCTTTACCACTGAGCCACCTGAGAAGCCCGTAAGTCCATACGGTGTCTGACCAATTGTCTTAAAAAAACATGTTTTCTTTGCATATACCATGGTAGTATCCCTCCACAATGTTAAACTTCCAAGATGATGAATGGATACTCTTAAGAGCCTCAAGTTATTTTAATACGATATTAAATCCTTTATAAATGTATTTTAAAACTCAATATATTTCAGTTTCTATAATTGATAAAAGAAATAATCAATTAAGTAATAAAACTTCCAGACTTATAAATAGATCAAATGTCAAACACTTTTAAATCAAATTTTTTGAGAACTTAGAATGCATTTTTCTAGAGAAATACTACTATACATGGTATTGCTTAATCCTAGGGTAGCTCACAAAAGTTTATAAAACCACTTAATAAGAAATGTGATAGCATTTAAAATTTTTCATTGTGAATGCATCCTTTTTCAATCACACAGCAATATTTTTAGAGACAAAATATTTTTTCAATGGTGTGACTCAAAAAGAGGAATATAGAGGCACTGAGATACAGTCATTTCTACCTCACTTATTCAACATATTTTAACTTGAACATCTACTGGGTACCTGGGACTGTTCACACCCTCAGGCTCCAGAGATGAATGGGTTTGAACTGCTGCTCTCAAGCAACTTGCAGTCTAGTGGACGATGTTTAAGGAAATGAAAGGGATCAGAGGATAAAATAGGAAACCGGAGGAACCCTATGGATATATGACCACTGCCTCTGGTTATTAGGAGAATGAAAGAAATTGTTTCTCAAAATTAAAATGGTCTCAAAACTTCTGGTCATGTGGTTCTCCTCCATACAAACTGCATTGGCTGCTCTGAACTGTATCACCATTCTTACCTGTATCTCTCCCCCAAGCAGGATTTTAAAAAATAATAATAAAAAGCAATTCTCCAGAGAAGACAAGTGTGAGAGGGAAGACAGATATAAAGATAATATGGATGGATAAAGCACTTAGAAGATGATTGTGCCTGCATGCTAAGTTGCTTCAGTTGTGTCTGACTCTTTGTGACCCTATGGACTGTAGGTCGCCAGGCTTCTCTGTCCATGGGATTCTCTGGGCAAGAATACTGGAGTCAGTTGCCATTTCCTTTTCCAGGGGGATCTTCCTGACTCACGGATCAAACCTGAGTCTCTTATGTCACCTGCATTGGCAGGGGGGTGCTTTACCACTAGTGCCACCTGGGAAGCCAGTCATCACTCAGATATGAAAACCTTTTTCCAGGCATTTCCCTCAAAATCTTCAGCCCTTGGAACTCTCATAGCTCTAATAGCCAAGTCTCATTTTGGAAACATGGATTTCAGGCCTCCCCAGCTTCCCATACCCCAATAACATGTAGAGAACTTGAAGCCCCTTTGACTTGAGGGTCTGCTTCCTGACACCTAGTTTTAAGGGATGGGGTGAGCTTATCTGTGAATGACTTTGCATACAGAAAACACTTGTGTAAACTACTAAAACCTAGTAATATCTCTTCTTGATTTTCCTGAAGGCAACTCCCAACACTAGAAATTGCATTATAAAAGGAATGACTTTCAAATTTTGAAACTAAGGTTAAGTAAACTTGCTCAAAGTTACACAGGTAGTAAGTGGCAGAAATGGAATTCCAATGTAGGAAGTCTGGGTCTATATGACCGATTATAACACTAAATATCTTGGGTAACTGCTTCTACATATGGTCACTTACTTTTGATGATATGGGAATATCTTTGCCAATTTTCGACCCACTGTTAGTTTTGCAAATTCTTCCTTCAATTAAGTATCAACTTACATCCCCCTTATCAAGGGGAACTTATTAACATCATCAGTAAACTTTTAAGAATTCCTGGTATACTCTCTTCCTTCACATCTTTCCTGAAAATCAAATTAAACTGTTTCTAGAACTAAGTTTTAGGGAAGACCTGCACTATTGATATTTCTCCATCAGGAAAAATGCCATTTGTTCCTTCTCCCTATTTCTCTCGCTCAAGCCAGATCTCTTACAATATTTGCTTTTGGAAGGAGAAACTAGTGGGCTTTGGTGGAGACTTCTGTGGCTACTAGAAAAATCTTTCTTCATTTTCCTTTTAGGTGGTAATAAAAATTTTATAATGCATCTGTCTGAAAGTCTGGGTTAATTATTTCAGTTTAAGAAACTGGTTTCAGTTACATCTGATTATACTCAGAATGTTACTAGAATTCAGAAAATAAACATGATTATCTTTGGATCAGCAGATCCCAGTAGCTCACCACGATATTCAATAGGCAGACAGACAGAATTATAAAATTTTCTATGAGAAACATTTCAAAATGATACCCGTTCCTCCTCCTGTTTAGCAACAATGTGCTGCTGAGGAAAGGAGGAAATCAGGCAAGAAAATAAGTCATTTGGTCATAAGATGAGTCACTCAGCACTTATGTCATAGATTTGTTTTCTTCCTTGCAGACATAATTGCTAGTTCAGTCAATGCTCCCATATGCCCCAAGTATAGCAATAATAGCATACTTAAGATGTACAAATGATTTGTCACAATTCAGCACTGAGTCTTTAAGACAAAGATCTATGTAAAGAAGATGGAATAACTTTGGGAGTGATCTTTAAGATCATAATCATGTAAGACTAATAAAACTGCTGGTTAAAAATGTGGCCTAGCTTTTTGTTTCTGGGGATCAAGAAGAAGGACCCAAGAAGAGACTGCTAGTGAAATTCTTCCTCTCTAGCAAAAATTTCAGTTCATTTTAATTTTATTTCATCTTAAAACAAGCAGATTAGAACAGAAGTATGGTAGAAGAGCTTCCCAATTAGAATATCCCATATAAAAGAATATGCAAAGTGTTATTAGAGCAAACACAACACAGAAGCAATGAATGTTTTCACACTGATTCAGATGACAAACTAAAAACAGAAGTTAATACAAACTGAAGTCTAACTAAAATAGCTTTGAACTGTCTTTCTTCTGGTTTTAATATTTCTAGCAAAGACTTTTAACCTACAGACAACTTCAGCTTATTATACAATGTATCATCAGCCACACTCTAGAGAAGATTGTAAGAGGATCTCAGATGACCATCAAACAGGTCCTGTGGCTGCTGGATCAACTGACAGAGTTGACTATGACTGTGACCCTAGGGACTGTGGTAGCATTTTAACATCAAGGAGGATATGTCCAGAGACATTGAGAAATGCCTCAATTCTGAGCTCTCTTCAAACCACATAAGTGGATATTGTGACATCCACTCTGTATACCAATCATGGTAATTTCAGCCATAAGGGCAAGAATTTGGTCCAGGATGGGCAAGCCCTTAGTCAATGTGAGTCAATGAGACTGGAGAGAAGCTTTGTTTACTGCTTCTGGGAAAGGAAATCCTCTACCAAGAAGGAAGTGACGTTGCTGCTGCTGCTGCTTCTACTAAGTCGCTTCAGTCGTGTTCGATTCTGTGCAACCCCCCAGATGGCAGCCCACCAGTCTCCCCTGTCCCTGGCATTCTCCAGGCAAGAATACCGGAGTGGGTTGGCATTTCCTTCTACAATGCATGCATGCATGCTAAGTCCCTTCAGTTGTATCTAACTCTGTGCAACCCCATGGATAGCCGCCCACCAGGCTCCTCTGTCCATGGGATTCTCCAGGCAAGAATACTGGAGTGGATTGCCATTTCATTCTCCAGTGATGTTGCTACCAGCAGCCATCTTTGGATTGTAAGTGGAACCCACTTTAGGATGGAGAAAATAGTGTAACACAGCAAAGTGGAGAGAATCAAAACACCTAGGTCCATCATACATTACTGAGCCTTGAATTCACTAATCCTGGACTTTCCTCCTCTGGCCTTCCTATCACAACAGACAATGTATGTGTGAGTGTGCCCAGTTGTGCCTGACTTGCCATGACCCTATGGACTCTAGCCCACCAGGCTCTTCTGTCCATGGGATTCTCCAGCAACAATACTGGAATGGGCTGCCATTTCCTACTCTAGGAGATCTTCTTAACCCAGGATTGAACTTGTGGCTTCTGCACTGGCAGGTGGATTCTTTACCAGTGAGTCCCCTGGGAATCCACACAGACAATAACATTTTTCTTTTCTTTCTTTCTTTTTTTTTTTTTTAAATTACTACAGCTAGTCTAAATAAAGTGCCATTTTGCTTATGGTTGAAAATAATTAACACAGCATAAAATTTTACCATATGTGTATTGACTAGTAGATAAGTAGGTGGTAATGAAAATAAAATCTTACAATGTACCTGTCTTACAAGTCAGAGGTAATCATTTTGGTTTAAGAAACTGGTTTTACTTAGAATGTTACTATGTTCAGAATGTTATGAGATAATAAAAAATCTGATTATCCTGGATTCAACAGAGCCTGGTAAGGACTGAGAGCTGTGAAGCAATGGACAGTTTCACTCCAGCCCAGGGCCCCCATCTAACACCAGAATGCAATACTCTATCCACATTTGTGTCTTAACTGCAAACTGCCATATGCCATGGACCTTACGTGACTCATCAAAACACTATTCATAAAATCCTCCTGTGCAAACATACTCTGTCACACATGTGTGGCTCTCTGAGGTTCTTGAAGATAAGAACTCTTTTATATTTATTTTTTATTCCCACAGCAACTTTAACCAGACTCAGCCAAAAGGTGCCACATTAAATTAAATGAACTGTTTTGCTCTAGTTCTTTCTTGCAGAAAACATAACATTTATCAAGGTGTTTACTGGGAATTTTAATTTACCTTTATATAAATTTCTAAATAAGGTAGGATTTCATAATTCTTAATTTTCTGTCTATTGTTTCAGTGAGATACTCTTTAAAAAAAAAATGTCAGTTTCCTACCTCTGTATACTTCTAATTTCATCCTGCTGCCATGGATAGCCTATTTCTTCTTTTAATTTGTGATTTTCTCATTTGATCTCTGTTTCCTACTTCTTTCCCTCTTTTCAGCATAAGGAATGGCTAGCATTTCCCTTGCTAATGAAACTGTTCTTTGACCCCATCTAAGGTGCGATTCATTTTTTTTTAAATTTAAATCTATTAAACTATTGGAAAGAGACCTCTCTTGTCTCTTAATACCCTTGCACTTCTTTAATACCCTTCCACTTGTGGTAGAATGATTTCTGTCTCTTCTAGGAAAAATAAAATTATCTATCCAATGCAAAGGATATGTTAATTATAATATCCCATGACAACATTCCTGGCTTTGTCCTCCTTCATCTGGGGCTGCAGTCTCTTCCTTCTGCCTTGGCTGTGCCCTGGGCTGGCTTTCTGCAGGCCCTCTGAGAAGAGACAGACTCTCTGCTTTGCTGGTTCTTTTTCCCTCCTTGGAGCTACCCTGGTGGCTCAGACAGTAAAGAATCTGCCTGCAATGCAGGAGACCTGGGTCTGATCTCTAGGTCGGGAAGATCCTTTGAAGAAGGAAATGGCAAATCACTCCAGTATTCCTGCCTGGAGAATTCCATGGATAGAGGAGCCTGGCGGGCTATATGGGATCCCAAAGAACTGGACACGACTGAGTAACACTTTCACTTTCTTTCTCCCCTCCTTAACATTTGTTTCTTTTTATTGTTTTTCTTTATCCTAATCTAAGCCGTTCCTTTCCAGGTCTCCCCTGTGTTACAGTGAATATTCATCAGTCTGGAGCTCCAACACCAACAATTTCTCTGGACCTCAGGCCTGTGTTTCTATCTGCTGATTATTTCGGACTCAGTTTTTCCAAAGAGAAGACGTCCTCTCCTTCTTTCAAAACTCTTCGTTCCCTTTTTTATTTCCTGTCTTCCTCACCAGAACTGACTGCCTTGACTTTCCTTTTAACAAACTTTTTTCTTTCTCACTTCCAGCATCAAACTGATCACTACATCTGGCAATTTCTAAAGAGTCTCTGTTAACTACTTCTTCCTATAAAATCCCTTCATCTTTGCCCTAATCTGTTTCTTCTTATTTCATACACTGGTGGCTGCAGTTTTTCTCCTCCAATTTTTTTTCCTACCATTGACTTATTTTTCCCAATACAAGAATTTCCCAGGCAAAAATACTGGAGTGGGTTTCCATTTCCTCCTCCAGGGGATCTTCCCAACTCAGGGATAGAGCTCTCATCTCCTGTATTGGCTGACAAGTTCTTTTACCACTGCACTGCTGGGCAACTAGTATCTTTTCTCCCCAGTAACTCTGAATTTTCTCAAATACGCTCATAAACCCATGCCTGTGTTCATAGCATTATTTCTGTCCAGCACTTCATTTCTCTGGTGTACTGATATTAGTGATCAAGACCAAAACATGCAAAACATATTACCTTCATTCTCAAACTGATATGTTAATCACTTGTGTCTCAAAGCCTCTGTGTACTTTGTTCCAACATCTATTATCATCATCTGCTATTGCTGTTTGTGACCAAATTCCTTGTCAGACTCTGAATTTGAGGGCAAGAATGATTTTTTTAATATTCATTTTTTAAAAATAAAATCTTAGTAATCAACAGACTGAAAGAGCTGAAGAAAAAAACAAACAAACCCAGAATTCTTGAATGAGTGAATTCTGCCTTCTAACACAATATGCTGTCCTTACAAACAGTTTTTAAAAGTCTGGAGAATCTGGATCATTCAAATCATTTTCAAGATTGTGCAGACACCTGGCCCTTGGAGTCAGACAAGCCTTCAAGTCCTCACCACTTCCTACTGAGAGTCCTGTTACTTGAGGCAACTGCCTGCCTGCAATAAACACACCCAACTGACAGGCAACATAGATTCCCATGAGCAATGAAAATAAGGGAGTGTTGAAGAAAGGAGAGGCACCCTGGACTAATTTCCTTCTGACGTTCTCTCTGATTTCCATTAGTGCTTGACTACATGGCCCAGTGCTTATTTTCAGGGCTCCTTTTCATGATTAGTACTGAAGCATAGGTTCATGCTTGACAGAAAACAGCTTGCTTTATAGTAAGGGCACATTTACATCATGGGGAAATACTAGGAAACAGAAGAAAAAAAAAAGAGTGAACAGATTCTGACTCATTGCTAAAATAGTAGTTTGATACTATAGACGGTATATGATTTCATACCATCATTAAGTGTCTTTTATTTAGTCCGCTCTGATCATTTATACCTTTAAGGAAGGGTAATTCTGGAGGTCTATAGTCAATCCCTCTGCTCCTTAAAATAAATATTATCTTTTCAGCTTTTCACTATATTTAGGACATAAGCATCCCAGATGTTCTTTGAAGACAATGTTCTTTCTTCCTTTGGTTTAGATAAGTTTTTTTTTAAGCCTTTTTTAAAATTTTTAATTATTTTTTTACTTTATTTTACTTTACAATACTCTATTGGCTTTGCCATACATCGACATGAGTCCTTTTAAATAAAATCTTTAAGTAGATAAGATCCATCCCCTTTCCACATATAACCCAGGTAAGACTATAATAATTGTGTTTTTTTGAGGGGGAGATAAAAAGATAGTTGTGGTGAGATGTTATGCATGAATTGAAGATGTTATACTGAGAATTATATTTGTTATGAAGCATTTATTAGACTAAATACCTTGTAAATATTAGTAAAGACAAGGAATATTAGAAAGGATCAGCTGGAAAAGATGAGCTTGTTTCAATGCAATTGCAACTCAACTGCTCATAACAGGCCAGAGTGAGTTTTCAAAAGAAGCTGGCAGATAAAGCCCTGACACTAAGAAGGACACATTAAGCTAAGGGCAAGATGACCATAGTTATTAAGATCATTCATGTCTCTTTACCCTGGAATGACACTACCCAGCAATCTTCTGACACCAGTGTCTTCTATCAGCCTATAAATCTAGCCATGTCCCTCCCTTAGACACACTCCAGTCTCTCCTTTGTGAGGACATTCTCTATTCCTTAATCCCACATTCTTTCCCCCATATCCACACCCTAGTCAACTCCCACCCAATCAATCTTTCTACCAAATATTTTAAAAGAACAATTAGTATTCAGTATCTTTATTTTCTCACCTTTTGTTCATATGTCAATCAACTGAGCCAGGCGTCTATGACAGACTGTAATTACTCTTGCTATTTACAGCAGGTTTGAACTGTCAAATTCAAAAGATACTTTTCAGTCTCTACACTGCTGGACTTCTTCATAGAAGCTTACAAAACTGGTGGTTCTCATTTTCTGAAAATCTCTCTTCCTTCAGCTCCTGTGCTATCATGCCCTTCCAGCTCTTTTCCTATCTCTCTCAGCATTCTTCTTCTGCCTCTTCTGGAATTTCCCCCCTCACTTCCCATCCCTCTCAACATTTTTATGTCAGGTTTCCCCTCTTACTCCATCTCTCTTCTAATTCTCTAGACTCTCTCTAATTGTGTGCACACAGTTTCATGAGAGCCATACCATCTCCTACCCCAAACCTCTGTCCAGCGTCTCCTTTTCTAATGGACTCCTAGAAGACGTGCGTTGTGGGTCCACAGGGACTAGCATCCAAATATCACCTTATATGACTCTCCCAAACTGCTTATCAGACTCTAGAATTTCAGTCAGTGCCTCCAACATCTACCAAATCATTCCCACTAGGAATCCTTATCTCCTTCCTCACTTCTTTCATTTCATTAATCAGAGTCCTGCAATGTTTACCTTCTTTATAGCTTACCACTCTTTTTTTCACAATGACTACTCCAAGAATACTTAGTTCTTATGTTTTTCACGTGTTATTTTTAAATCATACACATCTTGGCAAATGTAGTGGCTTCTGCTATTTTCCTTTCTTTCCATTCCTCACCACTACCTTGATTTATTTTATTCATACAACCCCGTGTATGGATATGAGAGTTGGACTATAAAGAAAGCTGAGCACTGAAGAATGGATGCTTTTGAACTGTGGTGTTGGAGAAGACTCTTGAGAGTCCCTTGTACTGCAGGGAGATCCAACCAGTCCATCCTAAAGCATATCAGTCCTGGGTGTTCATTGGAAGAACTGATGTTGAGGCTAAAACTCCAATACTTTGGCCACCTCATGGGAAGAGCTGACTCATTTGAAAAGACCCTGATGCTGCGAAAGATTGAGAGCAGGAGAAGGGGATGACAGAGGATGAGATGGCTGGATGGCATCACTGACTCAATGGACATGGGTTTGGGTAGATGCCGGCAGTTGGTGATGGACAGGGAGCCCTGGCTTGCTGAGGTTCATGAGATCGCAAAGAGTCAGACACGACTAAGCGACTGAACTGAACTGACAACCCCATTACTATTTAATTCTTCCCAAAACACTTTTTCTGTTTCCCCATGCTCCCTCTAGTTGGGTAGGTACTCATCATCTATACTCCTATAACACCCTAATTATGTTGAGTTGGCCAAAAAGTTCATTTGGATTTTTCTGTTACATCTTATGGAAGAATCCAAATGAACTTACTGGCCAACTCCATACATTAATCACTGCATTAAAGTTGAAATGATTTGTTTCCATATCTTTCTTCACTACTAGACTGTGTATTTTACTTAACTCTATCTCTAGTGCTTATCACGATATATGATACCTAGTAGGTGCAAAAAATGTTTACTGAATAAACACATTTCTTTATTCACTGATATGTCTGCTCAGGAAGACTCTCTGACTCTGAAAACAAAATACTGGACAACCAACATGAGTGCTATCATCTGTTTGGCAGTGATTTTTCTCAAGAAAAATGAGTATATTCACATCTTGCTTTACTCATCAGCTTCTCTCTTATGTTAAAATGCTTGAGTTTTTTGAAACCTGACTCTCTGGGTGATGTTAGTATAGAGTTGTTGAATCAGAGGGAAAAAATAACACCCTTACCAGACCCTCAGCTAGACTCATGGGACTCAGCCCAGAACAACTTGACTTCCTGGCTCCCTCTGATCTTAAACAAGGCACACATCTTGACCATTTGCTGGAATTGTGGGAAGGTTACGTCTGTGTGTTAGGATGAAGATGCTCCTGTAGTTTCTCCCTTGTAAAGTGCAATTGTGTTTAGGATCTCAGCATACGTACTGAGACACCGGGTGCTAAAAAGTTATACACTACTTCTCATTGAAAAATGGAGGTGGTATCATTGANCTGAGCCAGGCGTCTATGACAGACTGTAATTACTCTTGCTATTTACAGCAGGTTTGAACTGTCAAATTCAAAAGATACTTTTCAGTCTCTACACTGCTGGACTTCTTCATAGAAGCTTACAAAACTGGTGGTTCTCATTTTCTGAAAATCTCTCTTCCTTCAGCTCCTGTGCTATCATGCCCTTCCAGCTCTTTTCCTATCTCTCTCAGCATTCTTCTTCTGCCTCTTCTGGAATTTCCCCCCTCACTTCCCATCCCTCTCAACATTTTTATGTCAGGTTTCCCCTCTTACTCCATCTCTCTTCTAATTCTCTAGACTCTCTCTAATTGTGTGCACACAGTTTCATGAGAGCCATACCATCTCCTGCCCCAAACCTCTGTCCAGCGTCTCCTTTTCTAATGGACTCCTAGAAGACGTGCGTTGTGGGTCCACAGGGACTAGCATCCAAATATCACCTTATATGACTCTCCCAAACTGCTTATCAGACTCTAGAATTTCAGTCAGTGCCTCCAACATCTACCAAATCATTCCCACTAGGAATCCTTATCTCCTTCCTCACTTCTTTCATTTCATTAATCAGAGTCCTGCAATGTTTACCTTCTTTATAGCTTACCACTCTTTTTTTCACAATGACTACTCCAAGAATACTTAGTTCTTATGTTTTTCACGTGTTATTTTTAAATCATACACATCTTGGCAAATGTAGTGGCTTCTGCTATTTTCCTTTCTTTCCATTCCTCACCACTACCTTGATTTATTTTATTCATACAACCCCGTGTATGGATATGAGAGTTGGACTATAAAGAAAGCTGAGCACTGAAGAATGGATGCTTTTGAACTGTGGTGTTGGAGAAGACTCTTGAGAGTCCCTTGTACTGCAGGGAGATCCAACCAGTCCATCCTAAAGCATATCAGTCCTGGGTGTTCATTGGAAGAACTGATGTTGAGGCTAAAACTCCAATACTTTGGCCACCTCATGGGAAGAGCTGACTCATTTGAAAAGACCCTGATGCTGCGAAAGATTGAGAGCAGGAGAAGGGGATGACAGAGGATGAGATGGCTGGATGGCATCACTGACTCAATGGACATGGGTTTGGGTAGATGCCGGCAGTTGGTGATGGACAGGGAGCCCTGGCTTGCTGAGGTTCATGAGATCGCAAAGAGTCAGACACGACTAAGCGACTGAACTGAACTGACAACCCCATTACTATTTAATTCTTCCCAAAACACTTTTTCTGTTTCCCCATGCTCCCTCTAGTTGGGTAGGTACTCATCATCTATACTCCTATAACACCCTAATTATGTTGAGTTGGCCAAAAAGTTCATTTGGATTTTTCTGTTACATCTTATGGAAGAATCCAAATGAACTTACTGGCCAACTCCATACATTAATCACTGCATTAAAGTTGAAATGATTTGTTTCCATATCTTTCTTCACTACTAGACTGTGTATTTTACTTAACTCTATCTCTAGTGCTTATCACGATATATGATACCTAGTAGGTGCAAAAAATGTTTACTGAATAAACACATTTCTTTATTCACTGATATGTCTGCTCAGGAAGACTCTCTGACTCTGAAAACAAAATACTGGACAACCAACATGAGTGCTATCATCTGTTTGGCAGTGATTTTTCTCAAGAAAAATGAGTATATTCACATCTTGCTTTACTCATCAGCTTCTCTCTTATGTTAAAATGCTTGAGTTTTTTGAAACCTGACTCTCTGGGTGATGTTAGTATAGAGTTGTTGAATCAGAGGGAAAAAATAACACCCTTACCAGACCCTCAGCTAGACTCATGGGACTCAGCCCAGAACAACTTGACTTCCTGGCTCCCTCTGATCTTAAACAAGGCACACATCTTGACCATTTGCTGGAATTGTGGGAAGGTTACGTCTGTGTGTTAGGATGAAGATGCTCCTGTAGTTTCTCCCTTGTAAAGTGCAATTGTGTTTAGGATCTCAGCATACGTACTGAGACACCAGGTGCTAAAAAGTTATACACTACTTCTCATTGAAAAATGGAGGTGGTATCATTGAAGTAAAATTGGATGGTGGTTTGATTCGAAGGTAGCTTGACAATGGATTATTCAGTTCTTTGTCCTGACACTACAAGTTGAGTGCAATCAATATATGCTTCTTTTACTGTCTTTGAGCTGTAGTGCTGCCCAAAGTATGATATATATATATATATATATATAACTGAGCTATCCAAACTTAATTTCATGATTAAGAGATATATATGAATATAGTATTATTTGTTGATAGCTGAGACATAAATGAATCATGGGATTGCTGTTTTAGGAAGCCCTTGGGGGGACAACATCTTCCCTGATAGCTAAGTTGGTAAAGAATCTGCATGCAACACAGGAGATCCCAGTTCAATCTCTGGGTTGGGAAGGGATAGGCTACTCACTCCAGTATTCTTGGGCTTTCCTTGTGGCTCAGCTGGTAAAGAATCCACCTGCAATGTAGGAGACCTGGGTCGATCCCTGGGTTGGGAAGGTCTCCTGGAGAAGGTAAAGGCTACCCACTCCAGTACTCTGGCCTGGAGAATTCCATGGATGAGTTCATGGGGTCACAAAGAGTTGGACACAACTGAACAACTTTCCCTGGGGGATCGAGTATAATATGGAAAAAAATGACTATCACCTAGAGCTATACTCAGGAACATATTGTTTTAATTCTGGCAATGTTTGGGCAACCTTAACATGTTAGATAAGGGATGATGAATAACAACCACTGTTTTATCAACAATGGGAGCACTTATGCTTGGGACAAGTGCTCTGTACTTTCAGAGTGGATAGGGAGCTAGGACATGCAAAGTAGGACACTGCTATTAACACTATAGGTTCCCTAACGTTGATTCCTGGGGAAACATGAACATGATGCTTAACAGTTCTAACATGATTTGCATAATCTTGAGATTCAGGCCCAAACACACCCCATATGAAATGTGTGTTTTATGAATATATTTCTAATTTTAGGTCTATCTAAAAAACACCTTGGTGCTGCCTAGAGTTGAAGCTAGTAACTTATATTTATACCCCTTCCCTTTTAAATTTCTAACAACCTTCCCATGTGGATTGTATTTCTTGACTCTTTTTTTTCTTGACTTTGGCTTTGTATTCCTTGCTTCTGACCTAATGTCATCTCTCAGACCCAGATGTGGTCATGGATACACACAAGATATTGATAATGCTCCTCCACATGTCCCATTCCCTGAAGTTGGGAAGGAAGGTGGATCAGAGGAAGCTAAAAGAGGCTGCCTAATCTTCACCATCACCTCCCAAATCTCCCTAAACCCTGAAGCAGAACCTGAAGCATGAAATTAACATGAGATGAACACACTCCCCAGTAACTCCATTTGTATTGTTTGTATTTGGAAAATACTCTATGGACATGAGTCTGGAGGAGGGTAAGAGTGGCTGTATTTGTTTCATTTGCAGCATAAGAGAGCATATGGAACACTGCTCTGGGTTCTTCCATCACTTGAGTCAGTGGTCCTGGCATCCATGTTTTCTGTTGCCACTAATAAGACAGCAAAAGATATTTCACTAAACTCAGATTAGCAGTGTCACTGTAAGTACCCTGTTATCACTGCCAGTGTGGATGTAAGACCGAGACTAGGTAATAGATGTAGCTAACTTTTAAGCCTTTCTAGCCCCCAGTTCCCAATTTCCTTGGTATACTAGATGCTTTCATTTCAGTTCAACACAGACCTACCACCATCAAAACTTCTACTTTTGAAATATATCTTGACGTCAGGAAACAGGAAGAAAGTGACTTGGATAATCGATCTCAGAACAATTGTAAAACATCACATCATATACCACAATTAATATGAGTGACACTCATAGTTAAAAATAGTTACAAAAACTTCCTCTGGTCTAAGTACTTCATCCTCTTATTCATTCTGAAGTCAACAATAGAGATCAATCAATCCAATTAACTGTTAGAGAAAGAGGTTCATTATAAAAACATATACTTGCTACCCCAGAGACTGAAAAGTTTGAGAGATGCCAGGTTTTAAAACAAAGTAAAACATGAAAACTTTTGGCAGTGGAAAGGGCTGATGGTGAACAGGATAGGTCAGACTGGCCCCAGGGAGTGGCCCTGGGTCACTTTAGGAGAGAAGATCCCAACATTTAAAATTACCTTTGTTTCTTTCTTCTACATATGAACCCGCAGATTTTCTACAAGTTCATTTTTTCCCTCTGTCCTTCCCAATGGTGCGGGATGACATCATGGAGCAAGATGGTGAGGACAGAGCTGTGTATATGTATTCAGGGCTGTTGTACTGAGTTGGCCAAAAAAATTGTTTGAGTGTTCCTGTAATATGCTATCTGCTACGGAAAAATCCGAATGAATTATTTGGCCAATGCAATATGTTAGGTATTTTTCAGCCTATGTTAGGTATATTTCATAGAAGCTGTGCTTTTGTTCTAGGGCTGGTTGCTGCCCTTTTAGACCCTACAGGTGCTACTGAGCCTCTCTCCCAGGCTGTCAGGATCCAAGAGAGACCTTTCGCAGAGAAGATTTTTTTGAATGATCACATTATAGTCCTAATTGAAGCTGAGTAGCTCACAGCCCTCTGAAGCTGACAGTGAAACATGCCATTCTCAGAGCATGTGTCCCTTATCAGAGCCACTTAAGGTAACAACATCCTACAAAAGGCCCTCTGGGTCTCTGAAGGGACAGAGGGCTCACTACTCCTACAGTTAGGAAAAGCTTTAGCCCACTTCTGGGAATGCAAATGAATGAAACCCCATGTGACAGCTGTAATAAAAGCCTCCTGTCTTTTTGCAAAACATTCAAATGCCATCTGGCAATTTCGTTGACGTCAGCAGGCACAGAAAAACAACTGCCCCCACTGCCTTCTTCATTACTGCCTTCCACCCCCATCTTTGCGCTCCCCTCCTCCCTGGCAAAAAGCTCCAACTTTGAGCTATGGAGACGGACAGGACAAGAGTAGCCTTTTAAACAGATTTACTCTAGTTTTGGTCGACTGTTTTCAGAAACGGCTTCGGCATCACAGCAGAACTGGAATCTGGCCCCCTGTTTTCCAAATGTGAGTTAGAGCATGTATAGATCATTACATTAAAAAGAAATTGTAGAGCCTTTTCTGCTCATGTTTTCGAACTTGAAGGACCTTTCTCCCAAGACTAGAGGTGTTAGAGAAAACTATTAATCTGACTTCTGATTCAACACAGATCCTCTTTGATCATTATAAATAAACAGCCAGTGTTATACCAGGAACAAGTCTGCAGCCAAGAAGTGCAGACACTGGCTTGAGAACTCACACGTCATACATACATCTTTCAACAGTTCACTAGAAGCTTCTATGGAGAGAATTTTTTTCAGTGTTCAAATCATATGATCAAACTATTTTGTCTTAGATGTGCTCCATGGAAAANGAGAAGTGCAGACACTGGCTTGAGAACTCACACGTCATACATACATCTTTCAACAGTTCACTAGAAGCTTCTATGGAGAGAATTTTTTTCAGTGTTCAAATCATATGATCAAACTATTTTGTCTTAGATGTGCTCCATGGAAAACAGACTTTTCTAACTTGTTGAACATAAAGAAAATAGGTCAATGGAATGTTTGTACCCTCTGTAAAAGAAACAAAGAATTATAGAAGGAACACCATTAAACATGAATCCTATCCAGAACTCCTAATTACAAAGGAAATCCCACCCTAGTATTTGCACAAAGAGTAGAAGGACACAGAAATTTTAAGTTATTATTGCCTACTATGACTTTTTTTTTCTTACAGGGGAGAAGTTCATACTCACAATACCTAGTCTGTCCACAGAAATGAGCAGTCACTATTAACAGTAAAGAGGAAATGGCTTCATTAGCTAAGTCAATTAGTCAGCCCCTTTCAGGCTCCAAATGATTTATTTCTCAAAGTAAACAAATATTTTTTGAATGAGATCCTATAATTTTATCCATATCACTGGTACCTATTATCTAGTTAGACTGTTATCAAATGAAAAAGATTTTTGAAAAAAACAATTTTACATAGTAAATTAAGGATAAGTCTATGAAGTAAGATGAACCAATCTTGATATTGCTTAGATCCATTGCTATAGACCAAATTCTTCGTCTTTTCTAAAAGTTTTGCTTTTTCACTTAAAAAAACTTAAGCATTCTAATATTGAAGTTATAATTTATCATGAAAACATATACATCACAAAGTGAGTGATTATAAAGTACAGATGTGACTATATTGCTTCTAGGCTACATTTTTTTTTCAATAGCTCCCACTTATCCATTAAACTCTATCTTGCTCCAGCTGACTTGAGGGCTATGATAGAGTCCCATTAGCGGAAAGCACAAAGTTAGTAATCGACACATGTGCTTTGGGGTTAGGAGGGAAAAAGTAATGGGAGGGTTGTATAGTTTGAAAATTTGCTCTCACTAATTCTAAAGAGGAATGTAGCCCCCAAACCAAGGTCTTGTATAACTGAATTCTCCTCTCTCCACCATTTCACCTCAACTCCCACAATTCTTCTTATTTTATGAAATCTTTGTGGTTCTTCCCTCTCAATAGACTGTGGCTTGCCTCCTACTCATCCTTAAAGATTTTTGCAATTCCTCTCTTCCAGGAGGCCTTTGCTGACCCATGTCTGCTCTGCTTTGTAAATGCCTGGTGCACAAATCCTCATTTTAATTTCTCCATGCAATAGTGCATGCCCATTTCCCATAAAACTGTGAACGCTATCAAGGGATGGAGAGAATTCTTTACCCTTGTGTCTTCAGTACCTAGCCTGGTGTCACGTGTTCAACAAACATATAATAGAAGGAATAATATAAAGAAGAAAAGATCAATAAGCCCAGAAATAGAAAGGAAAGATATCCCTCATCAAAAGTGAAATGCCATTACTAAAGAAAGCAGAAAGAAAATAAAAAAGAAAGATAACTTATTACAGTGGAAGGGAGAGCTAGGACTTACTGAATATTGATTATGTGCCTAACAGCATGCTAATCATTTTCACACGTAATTCCATTTAACAGTCAACAAAAACTTGAGACATGGAGAATTGTTATTACCATCTACATATGAGGAATCAGATTCAGAGAAATTTGTGAACTTTGAAAGGCCCCTCAGTTGGTAAATAGTGGTGGGAAAATGGAACAGAGGTATGTGGGACATTGTAGCTTTATAAGATATTTAATATCCTAGGTTGTTTTACTTAAAACAGGAGGGAAAATGGGAAAAGAAGTAAAGGAAATGAATAGCCTATTGTTGAAGCGGAGGTGAATCTTTAATGTTCTAAGAAGAAATCCATCAGGGTGTAAGATAAAAACTCAACAAGGTACATTTGGAAAATACCAACTTGAGGCTTAGCCTAAGCTACATTTCAGTTCCAAGACTTCATCTGGACTTCTAACAACTCCTGGAACAAAAGGTCATTAGTAGCTGCTGATTTAGAGGCAACGTCTTCAGTGAAAATATAAACTAAGCAAGTTTTTCAAAAACACCTGTCACTTGGTAACTCCTGTTTTTTATGAGCTGCGTGTATTGGTTTAAGGGTGGAAAATAAGAAATCTAGAAGGCCCTGGAAGAATCAGGCAATGGAAAATGTCATTTTAGCAAATGGAATAGAATGAGATCAAGGAACCATTAGGAAAACTTATACTTTCAAGCTTTTAATAATGGGCAGAAAGGTCTGACATACTTTTTAGAAAGTATTAAATAAAACATAGAAGCAAAGACTTGCTGTTAGTGCCTTACCTAATCATAACTTCTTTTTGGTGAACACTATTTTTTCTCATAACGTAACAGAAAAATAAAGAGAACTGATGCTAAAACTGTCCAGAAAGCTATTAGGATGTCCAGTTAACATGTTCTTAGAGGAGGGAAAGCAAGGATACAAAAGATGAAGATCACCAGAAAAAGAAGATACTCAAAAATTGAATGCCAGAACAGGTCTTGCCTAAGAACTAGTTCAAGTCAATGTAAAATATCTCATATTCATATTAAAGCTCTGGGGGATTATTCCTAGGACTATAATGTAAGAAAGGACAACAGAATTTATACAGCGGTTTCATAGCTAGCCTAAAGAGAAAAAAATATTTTAACCCAGAGTCTGGCACTCTAACAATACATCAAGATAGGAAGACCAGTTGCTAATAAGGAAGAATCAATACATATGAAGTTTTTTAAGGTTCAGAAGTGGGTTCTGATTTTGAGGAATAATGCTGCTAAACCTTACGTAGATGGAAACAGTCCAAAGATATAAGAAACTTAAGACCATCACATTGACATTATAATAACCTTATGCTCTACTCCCTCCAAGGAACAATTGGGATTCTGTTGTCATGTCACATGTTCCTTGGTGAAATTTCCTGGGCAACTGACCAAAAACCTAAAATTTCTTGACAAAAGTATCATGCAATTTTGAGTTGATAATATTTTAATCCCACTCATGGCCTCTCATGAGCGTTTCAGAGTTTGAGTTCTAAGCTACCTCCCAGAAATGGGTTTCTGGAACTGCAAAATGGAAGGTGATGCTTTAGATAAGACTGTCCAGCTGTGTGGCCCTACTAGATAAGAGTAACCAGTCTTTCTTTGGATTCTCTTCTGCTGAGAGCATCAAGGACTTCAAAGTAGTCCTTTGTACTGGAAGCCTGTGGTCCTCAGAGGACTTTTCTGAACCTGAGACTGACCTTCACCAGTGAGTTCTTCTGTCCTTATAAGTCAAATCTCCCTTATACTTCACAGTTGTTCATATAAATGTGGCTGAGACCTTTTCTGAGCTGAGATCAACCTTGACCAGTAAGTTCTTCTGTCATCAGTCAAATCTCTCTTGCACTTCACAGCTGTTCAAAGATATGAAGCTACTCTCCACTTCTATATTATACTAGAATTAATTAATGCATAACTCACACCATTTCTATTTTATACTAGAATACATATCTTACATCATTTTTGCTTTTTCTACTCTTTGTAGATCATAAAAATGAAATCTGTTTTCTATAGGAACATTCGAAGCTTCTTGAAATGATCTCCACTCATCAACTTAAAATGGCAAACAGAAACTGAATGGCAGGAAACTGAATACAAATGAGCACTTATTGAGGAACTATCTTCGGTCAGGGGCTAGTCTAAGTACTTTCTATACATTATACATTTTAGTCCTCATATCAATCTGGCAAAGAAAGATACTCACATTCTACTTATTTTACAGATGAGCTCATAATTTAAATAACTTTGCCCAAGGTCATACATGTAGTAACTGATAGGGCTTACTTACTGGTCATAGGGACATGACACCAGGGATCTCTGACTTCACCTTTCACGCTATGAACCATTACAACCTTTGTCCTCTCTCCTTACTGAAACCCAACTTAGAAAGTTTATCAGTACTGCCATTCATAATGAAATTACCCACAGAAATTAAAGGACAAATAAAGCAACTCCATTATTCTAGAGGATAGTCTATTAATCACTGGAAAAATTATACACTTAGACTTCTGCTACTGCTACTAAGTCACTTCAGTCGTGTCCGAATCTGTGCGACCCCACAGACGGCAGCCCACCAGGCTCCACTGTCCCTGGGATTCTCCAGGCAAGAACACTGGAGTGGGTTGCCATCTCCTTCTCCAATGCATCAAAGTGAAAAGTGAAAGTGAAGTCGCTCAGTCGTGTCTGACCCTCAGCGACCCCATGGACTGCAGCCTACCAGGCTCCTCCATCCATGGGATTTTCCAGGCAAGAGTACTGGAGTGGGGTACCATTGCCTTAGACTTCATAACCTTCTAATTCACAACTATTTAATGAAAGCATTAATATCATGTGGGATATTAATTATGTGTGTGTGTGTGTGTGTGTGTGTGTGTGTGTGTGTGTATAGTTTCTATATTCAAGAATTTATACCCTGTATGAAGCAAGGCAGGAGTAAGGGGATTATTTCAGAGCCTGAGTTTTTCTGGGGGGTAAGGTGAGAGGGTAGTTCCAGCCTTCTGTCAGGGCTTAGAATCTGGATATATTACAAGTAAAAGCCAATTTTGGGACAGTGAGGGGCGAGGGAAAAAGGGAAGGACTAAGGAATAAGTCTGAAATTTTGAAACTGTTCTGGAGAGCTCAAAAGTTCTTTAGTGGGTAGTTTCTCAAGAATGGCTTAGTTTTAGTGATTACTAAAATTATTTTTGTTCCTATCGTTGTATTAATATTGTGGGAAAATATTATTTATAAATGTACTTCCTTTTATTCTTTCACCTCCATGTTCCACCATTCATTTCACTCAGTGCACTTGTTTTCAGCCTCAGTAAAGGATTATAGTAGAACACATATTCCCACTTACAGATAGACAGGAGCAACCACAAAAATGTAAAAAGCTGTAGTCCCCCCAAATATTGCCATAAATGTCAATATGAACATTTGCAATGGCTTGTTTCAAATTCTAGTTTGTACTATGGAACACTGGTGACAAATTATTCTCAGTTAAATAATTTACTATGTAAGTGTATACATTTGTTTTACTATAATATTATTGCCACATTATTCTGGAATATTTAAAAAACATGTTAATGATTGATAATATCCCAGAATATATTCTTTACAAAATTACTATAATTCTTTCTATAATAATAATTTTATTTTATATCCATTTAAAAAATAAAAGATCACAGAAGGCTATTTTGATTACATCTTAATTTGGAGGGGAAAGCTTTTATGTAAAAATGTGTCTTCAGATATCTCTGACTCAGAGAATAGAGAGTTGCTAAGAGGATAAAAATTTTTTTTAATTTCCCAAACTAAATAATCTAAATACTTATTTGCAGAATGTAGAGTTAAATCTTTGAAAGGAGATTCTCTTCTTTATCCTATTAGTCAATGAAATTGAGCTCAATTTTAAAATTCTGGTGTTCTCCAATTTCTCTATAGATTTTATTTTAGAAACATGCATGGACAAATGTATATACATGCCTAATTCCAAAGGAAGAAAAAATACTGCCAGCTCTACAATGTTGCTCTATTTGCAATGTCTGTAGAGTGTGTATTTAACTGGTTTAGCAACAAATTCTCGGAGAAGGCAATGGCAACCCAATCCAGCACTCTTGCCTGGAAAATCCCATGGATGGAGAAGCCTGGTGGGCTGCAGTCCATAGGGTCACTAAGAGTCAGACACGACTGAGTGAAGTCACTTTCATGCATTGGAGAAGGAAATGGCAACCCACTCCAGTGTTCTTGCCTGGAGAATCCCAGGACAGTGGAGCCTGGTGGGCTGCCGTCTATGGGGACGCAGAGTCAGACACGACTGAAGTGACTGAGCAGCAGCAGCAACAAATTCTAAAATGAGGGAAAAGGCAACAGGTGAGGTGCTAGGAGATATATCTGGGTCCAGGCTATGAAGTATGTTGCCCTTAGTTCCTTATAATTCCATCATATTAAAGAGTCATTTGTTGCTTGATGACCCTTCAGCACAATGAAACACAAACTAGAATATAACCTCAAAACACTGAGTCTGAAAATCCTGGGTCATAAGCATTCCATTTGGAAGGAAATTTTTACCCTCAATTTGGAGTCCAATTTAATATGTTTGTCATGGTGATAAACTATTTCTAATTTGCCTTTATCTTGCTGGTGATGAAGGTCAATATTCTGAGTGCCTTTCATAATTTTAAAAGGAAATTTGGAAAGAACTGTCTTCTGCTATTTTTTGCCAAGCTCAAATGAGTTCGCTGTAAGGAAGGTTGTTTGACAATCTCTGTAATAAACAAACCTAGAGGCTATAATTTTCTTGATAGTGGAACCCTCCATTTACTTCTGAAAGCTGCAGAAGGGCATGTCATTCTTCTTTCTATTTATTATTCATAATTCACCACCATCTTTTATGTGCTACCGTAGTTTTGAAAATGACTGAAGCAGATTCAGGAGGTTAATTTATACCATTAGCTGTCACTTTTAAGAAATGCTTTCAAATTTGCATGTGTGTCAGGGAAGCCGTGTGTGAGTGTGTGGAGAGGGGTGGAGGAACATTACTTTAATACCAGGCTGTGCATTAACTCCTTTGACTTTACATACACTGGTGCTCTTGGTATCACAAAATATAAATAGCAAAACAGAATTTGCAGTTATTTGATCTATAGAAATAGAAACAGAAAAGAATCAGAAAGCCCTTTCCTGTCAAAATGCACAGTAGTTCCTTGATTGCTATAATCATAGAGTTAAAATGACTAAGTACTTTTGGACCTTAGTATAATTTGAATATTGCCAGGGTGGTGATGAAGTTGAATTTTGAAATGACCCTTTCTTCTCTTTCACCCCCATCATTTATTCATCATTCAAAGCCACCAGCTTCTATGAAATTAGCCCTGAAGACTAGCCTAGACTGACATGTTTTTTTGACGTCCACTCACTATAGTCAACCATCAAAACCATCTGTTTTCTTAACTTTTATTTGTTTCTTTTTTTCTAATCCAAATTTTAAGTTTTGAAAAAAGGAGTTCCTCATATCTTTGCTACCTCCCCAACACTTCTTATCTCCAAATGATGGGAGATTACATCTCATTACAACTGCCACAGAAACCAAGAGTTGACTTATTAAACAATAATTATGATGGGTGCAGTGATTTTCATTTGATTGAACAGATACTTCTTCGGTGCCAACTGTGCAACTTTAATTGGTCATATTTTTATATTATTAAATTTTGATCTAATATACACAGTTTCTTCATCCCAAATAGTGAGATGTTTCCTAAACTTCTTACAATTTCCTTTATGAATGAATAAACTCTAAGGCAACCTTCTAAGTAGGTCTTCTTCTTCCTGTCAAAGATGACTTTGCCCACTCCATTTTCTATTGGGTCAATCCAAAAAGTTCATTCTTGTTCTTCCATAACATCGTATGGAAAAACCTGATCAAATTTTTTGGCCAACCCAATACTTAGCTCTTCAGTTACTTTCTCTGCACTATAGATTGAGTCTAAAAGCCTGATTTTGGTTTTTAATAAAGCATTACCTAAGGTGCAATGCAGAATCATTGCATATATACTGCTGACTACATAATAAAAGCCATTCAGAAAGGAGGACATAAAGTGGGATGCTGCTGTAAAAAATCACTGTATATGAAGCAATGGGTTAGTGACCTGATGGCACACGTGGAGGAGCTTGCTGTTAGAGGCTGGAGCAATGGTCTCTGTGAAGCTGCAAAGGAACACATGGTAACATTGTTGCCTCTAGTATCTCAGAAGGCAGATGTTAGACCTAGTGAACTTGTACCTCTAGCAGAGAGAGAGAGAGAGAAAAATGGAATGCAAATAGCATGAGCTGATGGCTGTGAGCTGTATTTGACAAGGGAGAGGTCCAGGTGACTTCAGAAAAAACTGGTATCATTTGCAAGGGAGAAGAAAAAGGAATAGAACAAGAACAGAGAAGAGGCTACCGCTTCCCATTCTCAGATGGCAGAAGGACAAACTGAGGACACTGAACTAAAATTACCTGTTATGATTCAGCTTTGGTAAGAATTAACCAAGAATATGGGGCTTCCCAAGTGGCTCAATGGTAAAGAACTCACTTTCCAAAGCAAGAAAAACAAGAGACACAGCTTTGATTCTTGGGTCAGGAAGATCCCCTGGAGAAGGAAATGGCAACTGTCTCCAGTATTCTTGCCTAGAAAATCCTATGGACAGCGGAGCCTGGTGGCTACAGTCCATGGGGTCACGAAGAGTTGGATATAACTGATCACACATGCATGCATACACAATCAAGCATAAAGTCATCCCACCATTGTTCAAACTTCTGAATGTATGAAGCTGTCTGAGAGCAAAATAAAACTAAGGTGGAAGTACTCAATCGATCCTTTCAGTGGAATTAAATAACTCAGAGAAAAGAGAAGAAAGACGCTTTTCTCATGAAAAATCTGCTAGGGTCTCCTAACAAAATCTGAGAGGCTCACATTGTTAGCATTTAAGTTGGGAGTGAGAAGGACAGAGAAGAGAGAAAAAGAGAGAGCAAACCTGTCATATATTTAGAAAACAAACAAACAAAAAAAAAAACCCTGTACGTGTAGTGATAGGTAATATGAAGCCAAATAGAATCTATTTTTAAAGGAGCTATGCTTTTGAGAGGGCCCTCCTGCCAGAAGAACCACCTTTCAATTCTTAATACAAACTTTCAATTATAATGCTTGACAGGTTGCAAGTAATAAAATAAGGTACTGAGCCCCCAGAGAGGGCAGGCTTGATATGTATACATATAACCTCTNTGCTTTTGAGAGGGTCCTCCTGCCAGAAGAACCACCTTTCAATTCTTAATACAAACTTTCAATTATAATGCTTGACAGGTTGCAAGTAATAAAATAAGGTACTGAGCCCCCAGAGAGGGCAGGCTTGATATGTATACATATAACCTCTCATTTTTGGATTTCCTTCCCATTTAGGTCACCACAGAGCACTGAGTAGGTTCTCTGTGCTATAGTATATAGTGTATACTACTATAGATAGATAGATAATGAGAACTTACTGTATAGCACAGGGACTTCAACTTAGTACTCTGTGGTGACCTAAATGGGAAGGGAATCCAAAAGAGAGAGGATATATGTATACATAAATCTGATTTACTTTGCTGCATAGCAGAAACTAACAACATTGTAAAACAATGATTTCCTAAAGTAAATCAACCCAGAATATTCATTGGAAGGACTGATGCTGAAGCTAAACCTCCATTACTTTGGCCACTTGATGCAAACAGCCAACTCACTGCAAAAGACCCTGAAACTGGGAAAGACTGAGGGCAGGAAGAGAAAGGGGATGACAGAGGATGAGATGATTGGATAGCATCACTGACTCAATGGACATGAACTTGAGCAAACTCTGGGAGATGGTGAAGGACAGGGAAGCCTGGTGCGCTGCAGTTCATGGGGTCGCAAAGAGTTGGATACGACTTAGTGACTAAACAAGAACAGCAACACCAACACTGCAAAGCAACTAAACTCAAGTAAAACAACAACAACAACAACAACAAAAACCCTGAAAACAACAACAGAAAAGGGGGCATGCTTCCTGATATCCACTTTACAGGGGGTCCCAGGGGAAAATCAGATTAGGAGAACTTCTGAGGTTGGAGCTGGTGGGCCCAGAGAGCAATAGACAGGGACCTTCTCCCAGGAAGCAGAACCAAGGTCTAACAAAAGATACAACTCATCCCAGAATATGGAACCTCAAAATGGCTTCCCAATGAGATTGGGAATAGCTTCAGATGAAGAATGCTGTGTGACTTCCTTTCTTCCCTTTCAAAATGTTCTCATTTATTGTGCCAATCATGTCCACTTTCCACACATGAGTGTGGGACTGGGTACTAGTTGGGGGAGCACGGGAAGGCTGTCTTTTACATTCATAGACCTCTGAATTCACAGGAACTGCATGATACAGAAATGACTGCAAAACACTGTCTGTTATGATTCAATTGTCCCACCCCCCCAAACAAAACAACACAGTGTCAAACCTAGACAGTGTGTTAAAAAGCAGAGACATCACTTTGCCTACAAATGTCCATGTAGTCAAAGCTATAGTTTTTCCAGTAGCCATGTATGGCTGTAAGAGTTGGATCAGGAAAAGACTGAGTGTTGAAGAATTGATGCTTTTGAACTATGATGCAGGAAAAGACTTTTGAGAGTCCCTTGCACAGCAAGGAGATCAAACCAGTCAATCCAAAAGGAAATCAACCCTGAATATTCATTGTAAGGACTGACACGGAAGCTGAAACTCCAATACTTTGGCCACCTGATGTGAAGAACTGACTCATTGGAAAAGACCCTGATGCTGGGAAAGATTGAGGGCAGGAGGAGAAGGGGATGACAGAGAATGAGATGGCTGGACGGCATCACCAGCACAATGGACATGGGTTAGGTGAATTCTGGAGTTGGTGAAGGACAGGGAGGCCTGATGTGCTGCAGTTCATGGGGGTAGCAAAGAGTAGGACACAACTGAGTGACTGAACTGAACTGAACTGAATGGAAAAGAATCTGAAAAAGACTCTCTCTCTCTATATATATATATATATATATATTTGAATCACTTTGTTGTACACCTGAGAAACACCACTGTAAATTAACTATACTTCAGTAAATTGATAAAGGGGGAAAAATCAGTTATTTGACTAGTCCAAAATCATGCTGTTAAGAGCTAAGACAATTAGTATCCAAGTGCTGTATCCTGATTCCCAGTCTTACGGAAGGTATACAAAAACACACTTGAACGTGGATATGCACTGATCCAAAAATGGAGTTGAATGACCTGGTGGGGGGTTGGAGGGACTTTGTGTAGGAAACCTTCCTTCCATAGCATTCTCCAACAATTTCTGTTACCTACTCATTGAATTCCAAACTCTTGAGCAAGAGAAACAAAGTGTGTCACAGAGGTCACTACCTAACACACTGGTTCATTGCTTTCCAACACTCTTGCCCAAGGATTACTTGCTCTAAAGGGCCACTCTGTCTTCTGCTCTGACCTTTCCCTGGGCTCCCAAAGCACTGTGGTTCATGCCTACTCATATAGCTTCACTCAAACAAACTCTTTATCTGTGATTCCCTGCCTGGGTAGTTCTTGGGTAATCTAGGGAGTCCCTGTTCCAGTTTCTACTTGATATGATGAGAAAATTTAATACTTCCCTCCTCTAAAACACTTCTGATGTAATGTTAATGTATTTACTGCAGCTATGCCTTATTGCAGGGTGCCATCTCTCACTTTGTTTGGGCAAATTCATCTCGTTGAGTTCATAAATTTCCAAATCTGTATCTCTAATCTAGACCTTTCTTAAGAATTTCACAAGCATATGTGCAATTGCCTCTCAGATAGTGATAGATTGAATTCATATCTCCAATCCTCACTGAAATTTGCTCTTCTTCCTAGATTTCATATCTCAATGATTGATTGAATGATGTCATACATCCAGTTGCCTCAATGAAAAAAATAGGATATCCTTTGCTTGTTCTTTAAATGTATCAATATTTATCAAGCAGCTACTAAATTACTAGGTGTTACATATTTTGCTAGAAATGAGAACATAACTGTAAAGAAAGCATGTGTGAGTTCAGTCCATTTCCAGGTGGTGCAAGTAGCAAAGAACCTGCCTGCCATTGCAGGAGATGTAAGAGATAAGGATTCGATCCCTAGGTTGGGAAGATTCCCTGCAGGAGGGCATGGCAACCCACTCTACTATTCTTGCCTGGGAAATCCCACTGACAGAGGAGATTGCTGGGCTACCATCCATGGTGTTGGAAAGAGTCACATACAACTGAAGTGACTTAGCCCAAGAACACAATTGTGACAGAGCATGTATTGGTTCAGTGCATTCACGACTAGATTATAGTCTCAGTTCAGTTCAGTTACTCAGTTGGGTCCAACTCTTTGTGATCCCATGAATTACGGTACACCAGGCCTCCCTGTCCATCACCAACTCCCAGAGTTTACTCAAACTTATGTCCATTGAGTCTGTGATGCCATCCAACCATCTCATTCTCTGTTATCCCCTTCTCCTCCCGCCTTCAATCTTTTTCAGCATCAGGGTCTTTTCCAGTGAGTCAGTTCTTTGCATATAGGTGAAAAAATTATTGGAGTTTCAGCTTCAGCATCAGTCTTTCCAATAAATATATATATATTAGGACTGATTTCCTTTAGGATGGGCTGGTTGGATCTCCTTGGTCCAGGGAACTCTCAAGAGTCTCCTCCAACACCATAGTTCAAAAGCATCAATTCTTTGGCGCTCAGCTTTCTTTATGGTCTGACTCTAGCACTCATATGTGACTACTGGAAAAAAATCAAGCTTTGACTAGATGGGTCTTTATTAGCAAAGTGATGCCTCTGCTCTTTAATATGTTGTCTAGGTAGGGCATAGCTTTTCTTCCAAGGAGCAAGCAAAGTTTAATTTCATGGCTGCAATCACCATCTGCAGTGATTTTGGAGCCCCCCCTCAAATAAAGTCTGTCACTGCTTCCATTGTTTTCCCATCTATTAGGCATGAAGTGATGGGACCAGATGCCATGATCTTAGTTTTCTGAATGTTGAGTTTTAAGCCAACTTTTTCACTCTCCTCTTTCACTTTCATCAAGAGGCTTTAGTTCTTAGCTTTCTGCCATAAGGGTGGTGTCATCTGCATATCTGAGGTTATTGATATTTCTCCCAGCAATCTTGACTATAGCTTGTGCTTCATTCAGCCCAGCACTTCTCATAATGTACTCTGCATATAAGTTAAATAAGCAGGGTGACAATATACAACCTTGATGTACTCCTTTCCCTACTTGGAACCAGTTTATTGTTCCATGTTGAGTTCTAACTGTTGCTTCCTGACCGGCATACAGATTTCTCAGGAGGCTTGTCAAGTGGTCTGGTATTCCCATATCCTAAAGAATTATCCACAGTTTGTTGTGATCCACACAGTCAAAGGCTTTGGCATAGTCAATAAAACAGTTTCTGGAACTCTCTTGCTTTTTGACAATCCAACGGATGTCTCCAATTTGCTCTCTGGTTCCTCTGCCTTTTCTAAATCCAGTTTGAACATCTGGAAGTTCACGGTTCACAGTT
>SJYV01029635.1:0-13209 GCA_006410875.1 Neotragus pygmaeus
GAAAGGGAACAGCAAAGGACATAGCCAGCAGGAAAAGGCATTGCCAATAGACAAGGGAAATGGGTAATTTGGAGAAACATCAAGATCTACAGTTCCTTCTACAGTGCTAAAAGGTTATAGATGGATAATCTGTGGCACAAGGATAAACACAATACTTGCATCATCTTACCACCTTAAATAAAGTCTGTGCTCTACCTGATCTATGCCACTCATCTTGCACTTATATTGTCCTTTGTCCATTTTTCAAAAAGTATTTATAACCTAAATTCCAAACTAGCTTATCATTTTCTTGAGGGTGGTAACCATACCTTCAAAAAAAAAGAGGCAAGAATGTACAATAAAGATAGTCTGTGAAACAAGTGGTGCTAGGAAAACTGGACAACTACATGCAAAAGAATGATAGTAGACTATTTTCTCTTACCAAATACAAAAGCAAGCTCAAAATGGATTAAAAACCTAAAATGAAGGATTGAAAGTCATAAAACTCCTAGAAGAAAACATAGGCAGAAAACTCATTAACATAAATACTAGCAATATTTTTTTGGATCTTTCTCTTAAGGCAAAGGAAATAAAAGCAAAAATAAACAAGTGAGACCCAATCAAACTTAAAGCTTTTGCACAGCAAAGGAAACCAATGACAAAATAAAAAGACAATCAATTGAATGGGAGGAATTATTTGTAAATGATATGACCAATAAGGGATTAATATCCAAAATATATAAACAGTTCATACAACTCAACATCAAAAAAGGAAACAGTCTGATTGAAAATGGGCAAGTCTAAATAGACAGTTTCCAAAGAAGACCTTCAGATGGTCAACAGGCACATGAATAGATGCTGAACATTAACTAATGCAAGTCAAAACCACAATGAGGTATCGATTGACATCTGTCAGAATGGCTATCATAAGAACGAACACAAATGACAAATGTTGCCAAGAATGTGGAAAAAAGGGAACCCTCATACACTATGGGCTGTAAACTGGTACAGTTAGTATGGGAAACAGGATAGAAGTTTCTCCACACACTAAAAATAGAACTACCATATGACTCAGCCATTTCATTCCTGGGTATATATCTGAAAAATAAAACACTAACTCGAAAAGCTACATTCACTCCAATGTTCATAGCAGAATTATTTACAATTGCCAACATATGGAAGCAATCTAAGTATCCATCAATAGATACCAAAAAAGGATGTGGTGTGTGTATGTACTGGAGTACTGCTGCTGCTGCTGCTAAATAGCTTCAGTCGTGTCTGACTCTGCGACCCCATAGACAGCAGCCCACTAGTCTCCGCCATCCCTGGGATTCTCCAGGCAAGAACACTGGAGTGGGTTGCCATTTCCTTCTCCAATGCATGAAAGTGAAAGGTGAAAATGAAGCTGCTACTCAACCATAAAAAAATAAAATTTTGCCATGTGCAACAACATAGATGAACTTGGGAGGGTAAAATGCTAAAAAGTGAAATAAGCCAGATAGAGAAAGAAAAATGCTGTATGGTATCACTTGTATGTGGAATCTAAAAACTGCATCAAACTAATGGATAAAACAAACAAACAAAATTGCATAGAACAAACTTGCAGTTACCAATGAGGAGAGGAAAGGGGGGTAAGGGCTATATAGGGGTAGGGGATTAAGAGGTACAAACTAATAAAGTAAGCTATAAGAATATATTGTATAATATGGGAATATTTTATAATAACTATAAATTGAGTATAACCTTTAAAATTGTCAATCACTATATTGTACATGTGTAACATATAACACTGTCCATCAACTATACGTCAACAAAACAGTAAATAAAATAAATCATATAGGTCTTTTTTCACATGAACTACTATCAAGCCAAATGCATCCCTGTCACAGTATATAATATAGAGTTGTGATCTCTTAAATATTAGATTTTTATAGGCCTGAGGAGATTAAGTAACAGCCCAAGGTCATAGAATAAGTTGGTAGAGGAGTTAAGATATAAGACCAAGACCTTGCTGGACTTCATATCAATTTTTCAGTAGTTGCATTAAAGTAACCGACAAAGGATATTAACATTTAAAAGCAAACAAAATTACCACAAAGGGTTCTCTTTTTATACAGTAACGTAATTTAAGTAAACTCCAACAGACAATGGGGGACAGAGGAGCCTGGTGTGCTGTAGTACATGGGAGGTCACGAAAGAGTTGGACATGACTTAGTGACTGAACAACAACAAAGTTTGNAAGCAAACAAAATTACCACAAAGGGTTCTCTTTTTATACAGTAACGTAATTTAAGTAAACTCCAACAGACAATGGGGGACAGAGGAGCCTGGTGTGCTGTAGTACATGGGAGGTCACGAAAGAGTTGGACATGACTTAGTGACTGAACAACAACAAAGTTTGGGGTAAGGAGTGTTAGACTAAAAGTCAGAGAGAATCACGGTTGCATCATCTCTCTGAATCTCAGTTTCATCATTAAAAAAGGAGAAGGAATTAAAACCTAACTAAATGGGTAATATCTCATATCCATGGATCAAAACACTTAACATTATTAAGATAGCAATACTCCTCAAACTGATTATTAAGATAGCAATACTCCTCAAACAGATTCAGTGGTTTTCTTATCAAAATTCCAGCTGGCTTTGTTGCAAAAATTAACAAGCTTTTCCTAAATTTCATATGGAAATGCGAGAGACCCAGAAGAGTCAAATAATCCTGAAAAATAGCAAAGCTGGAAAATTCACCCTTCCTTATATCAAAACTGACTACATAGCTACTGTACTCAAGACACCATAGCACTGGTATAAGGACAAACATACAGATCAATGGAACAGAATCAACAGTTTAGAAAGAAATCCTCAACATTTCTGATCAATTAATTTTGACAAGGGTGATAAAACCATTCAATGGGGAAAGAACAGTCTTCAACAAATGGTGCTAGGACAACTGGAGAGTTACATGCAAAAGAATGCAAATGGACTCTCATCTCATGCCATACATGAAAATTAACTTGAAATGGGTCAAGTCCTAAATATAAATTCTAAATCTATAAAATTCCTAGATATGAAGAAATTAGAGCCCTCATAGACTAGTGGCAGAAGTGTAAAATGGTACAAATCCACTGTGGAAAACAGTCCAGCAGTTTCACAAAAGGTTACACAGAATTATCTTGTTGTTGAGCAATTATATTTCTAGGTATGTATCCAAGAGAAATAAAAACATGTACATGCAAAAATCTGTACATGAATGTTCACAGTAGAATTATTTACAATAGCTCCAAATTGAAAACAATCCATATGTTCATCAATAGCTGAATGGATAAACAAAATGTGGTATATCCATATAGTACAATAATATTTGGTAATAAAAATACTGATAGATGCTACAACATAGATTGGGCTTCCCTGTGGCTCAGCTGGTAAAGAATCTGCCTGCAAATGCAGGAGACCTGGGTTCGATCACTGGGTTGGGAAGATCCCCTGGAGAAGGGAAAGGCTACCCACTCTAGTATTCTGGCCTGGAGACTATATAGTCCATGGGGTCACAAACAACTGGACATGACTGAACAACTGTCACAACATAGATTAAATTTGAAAACATGCTAAGTAAAAGAAGCTAAGCACAAAAGATTAATTGTTATACATCTCATTTATATAATGACAGAAAGTAGATTAGTGGTTGCTAGCAGTCAGAAGGAATAGGGAGTGACTGCAACGGATAAGAGATTTCTTTTGGGGTAATGAAAATGTTTTAAACTTAAGACTGTGCTAAAAGTTCTCAATTGTATGAATATACTGAAACAATTGAATTGTATTTTTAAATGTGTGAATTTTACAGTATACAAATTATATTTCTGTGAAGATGTTAAAAAATAAGATTAGATGATTTTTAAGTTCTCTTTCATTTCCAGAATTACATAATTTCAGAGAGTAAACTCATCCCAGCTTATATTTTGTCAACTTAAAATGCACACCGAACAGCATGGTGACAAAAGAAGGAAACCTATAAGCCAAACGGAGGTAAAGTACAACTCTGAACACTGATATCAGCAGACTTTTAGAAAATATTAGCAAACAACTCAGAATAACTGCAAATGTGAAGGCTCTTTTGGGCAATACTTTAGGTATTGGAGAAGGAGATGGCAAACCACTCCAGTATTCTGGCCTGGAGGATTCCATGAACAGCAGAGCCTGGTAGGCTACAGTTCACAGGGTCACAAACAGTCAGAAATGAATGAACGACCAACACACTTTAGGCATATTGTGAACATAAAAGAGTCACAGACATAGGTGTTTCAAATAGAGACCACTGCCACAAATAAATGATAGATATTACATGCAGTGGTGGAAAATAAGGATTAGTTATCTAAGTCTTTTCAATTTCATCTACCCCAGTAAATACCAATTACCATTAGTAATGTCACCCTCAGCTATAAAAGAGATTAAAAAGGTTAAATATAATATGCAATAAAAGACCAATGACACCTGACTTTCTTCTAATAGGTTATATCTCATCGCTTTTGCATTTACATATAGAAAATGCCCCACTGTAAAGCTCTGGTGACTATGATACCTACTGCTTCTGCTTGGTAAGAAAGCACTTTCAAAAGGTCCCTCTCCACAGTATTCTTCTGCATAATCACATGTTCCTCAGTGGAGCTCCTCTGAGTTAATTTGGAATATAACTGCTCCAGACTCTGGAAAATAAACCACAATACAATGTAATGATAAGAATAACCACAACTGCTACTAACAGGTAAAAATCAACAGTAACTTACAGTCATGGCAGATTGAAAAAAATCATCAGCAAGAGCCACATTTCCAACATCCACCCATCCTTTTCCTGTTTTCATACTCATCTGGAAGAAAGAAGGTACAAAATAACTGTTAAAAATTCACACCTCAAGGACGTTCAAGATGGCAGAGGAGTAAGATGGGGAGATTACCCTCCCCACCCAACAAATACATCAAAAATTCATCTGAATATGGAACAACTTTTACAGAATGCCTGCTGAACACCAGACTTCCAAAAAGGCAAACCAACCTCCCTACAACGAGGTACAATGAAAGATAAAGACAAGAAAATAGACAAGATTTCAGGACAGGGACCTGTGCCCCTGGGAAGAAAGCATGAAAGAGGAAAAGTTTCCACACACTCAGAAACCCCCTCAGAGGAGGAGTCAGGGGGGAGCTTTGGAACCTCCGAGGGAAACACAGCAACAGGTGCTTAGAAGGCGAAACGGAGGGAATTCACCCAAGTTCATTTTCAAACAGCACTTTTCAGCAGAGAAGCAGCTTACATGCCCTTCACGACAACTGGGGCTAGATGCTCAGGCTTAGGCTGCAGGGGTCAGACCCCAGGGAGAGGATCAGGGTTGGCTGCCATCAAGATACTCTGAGAGGACTAGAACAACACAGCTGAGGGAGTCCAGGGAAGATCATGGGCCAGCCAGAGAGGCAAGAGATCACTGCTGTGGGAACGCTCTAACTACGCACACTCCCAGGAATGCAGGACCTCACCTTTGCCAGTGCCATAGGTGGGATGAGTCAGCTGCAGTCTACAAAGGTAGAAAAGACACTGCAAGAGCTAGAGGCAGAGGACAGGAGGCCACTACAATCCCAACCCCAGGGGTTGCCAAGTGCCACCAAGCTGTAAGCAGGCACAGGTCACCGCCCACACTGTCCTGGGAGACTGAGCAGTTTGACNCAGCATGGTGACAAAAGAAGGAAACCTATAAGCCAAACGGAGGTAAAGTACAACTCTGAACACTGATATCAGCAGACTTTTAGAAAATATTAGCAAACAACTCAGAATAACTGCAAATGTGAAGGCTCTTTTGGGCAATACTTTAGGTATTGGAGAAGGAGATGGCAAACCACTCCAGTATTCTGGCCTGGAGGATTCCATGAACAGCAGAGCCTGGTAGGCTACAGTTCACAGGGTCACAAACAGTCAGAAATGAATGAACGACCAACACACTTTAGGCATATTGTGAACATAAAAGAGTCACAGACATAGGTGTTTCAAATAGAGACCACTGCCACAAATAAATGATAGATATTACATGCAGTGGTGGAAAATAAGGATTAGTTATCTAAGTCTTTTCAATTTCATCTACCCCAGTAAATACCAATTACCATTAGTAATGTCACCCTCAGCTATAAAAGAGATTAAAAAGGTTAAATATAATATGCAATAAAAGACCAATGACACCTGACTTTCTTCTAATAGGTTATATCTCATCGCTTTTGCATTTACATATAGAAAATGCCCCACTGTAAAGCTCTGGTGACTATGATACCTACTGCTTCTGCTTGGTAAGAAAGCACTTTCAAAAGGTCCCTCTCCACAGTATTCTTCTGCATAATCACATGTTCCTCAGTGGAGCTCCTCTGAGTTAATTTGGAATATAACTGCTCCAGACTCTGGAAAATAAACCACAATACAATGTAATGATAAGAATAACCACAACTGCTACTAACAGGTAAAAATCAACAGTAACTTACAGTCATGGCAGATTGAAAAAAATCATCAGCAAGAGCCACATTTCCAACATCCACCCATCCTTTTCCTGTTTTCATACTCATCTGGAAGAAAGAAGGTACAAAATAACTGTTAAAAATTCACACCTCAAGGACGTTCAAGATGGCAGAGGAGTAAGATGGGGAGATTACCCTCCCCACCCAACAAATACATCAAAAATTCATCTGAATATGGAACAACTTTTACAGAATGCCTGCTGAACACCAGACTTCCAAAAAGGCAAACCAACCTCCCTACAACGAGGTACAATGAAAGATAAAGACAAGAAAATAGACAAGATTTCAGGACAGGGACCTGTGCCCCTGGGAAGAAAGCATGAAAGAGGAAAAGTTTCCACACACTCAGAAACCCCCTCAGAGGAGGAGTCAGGGGGGAGCTTTGGAACCTCCGAGGGAAACACAGCAACAGGTGCTTAGAAGGCGAAACGGAGGGAATTCACCCAAGTTCATTTTCAAACAGCACTTTTCAGCAGAGAAGCAGCTTACATGCCCTTCACGACAACTGGGGCTAGATGCTCAGGCTTAGGCTGCAGGGGTCAGACCCCAGGGAGAGGATCAGGGTTGGCTGCCATCAAGATACTCTGAGAGGACTAGAACAACACAGCTGAGGGAGTCCAGGGAAGATCATGGGCCAGCCAGAGAGGCAAGAGATCACTGCTGTGGGAACGCTCTAACTACGCACACTCCCAGGAATGCAGGACCTCACCTTTGCCAGTGCCATAGGTGGGATGAGTCAGCTGCAGTCTACAAAGGTAGAAAAGACACTGCAAGAGCTAGAGGCAGAGGACAGGAGGCCACTACAATCCCAACCCCAGGGGTTGCCAAGTGCCACCAAGCTGTAAGCAGGCACAGGTCACCGCCCACACTGTCCTGGGAGACTGAGCAGTTTGACTCTGCTAAGGGACCCACAACTCAGGGCCAGCTCCCATGGGGAAGTACATGAGCCACCTGAGACTGTGGCAACTTACCACAGGTCTTGGCTCCAGCAGGCACTCCCTACACACCCCAACTGTGTCCAACTGAGCATGTGAGCCCTAATAGGCTGCCTTGTGTCTGGGTTGGGAACAGACACCAGAGAGCAGCCTACAAACAGAGGGAGGGCCAAAACCAAAGTGGAACACCAGAGGATGTGTGAGCAAAGGAGAGAAGCACTCCTATAGCAGGTCCAGTGGATTAAATCCCCACAATTAGCCTGAGACTGTGGGCTTAGGAGCAACTGTGGAGTTTAGAAGCAAGTACAAGCTGGAGGAAGGCAAGATATGAGTCTCAGACACACTGCACAGAACAGCTCCACAGATCTTCCTAGAATATTGGAGGAATTTCTGAATAGGCAGATTGACTAGAGCACACAGTATGGAAAGGTCAGTGGAGGGATTACAAGATATTCTTCATATTACCATTCAATATATACTTTGCTATTTTTTCCCTTTTTTTCTTTATCATACTGTTCTAATGTTGTTTTTTCTCCATTATTCTTTTAATTTTTATTTTTTATAATCTTATTATTCCTTTTTAAAAAACATCTTATTTTTAAATAAATTTTTCCCTATTTTTACAGTATTTTTAAATTGTATTACATTTTCCCCATGTTTTTTATTTTGTATTTTTGCTAGTATAGTTTTTAGTATTCATTTTCACTTATGGGTTTGTCTATTGGCTTGACTGTTCTCTTCTGACTCCTGCTTTCATCTTAATTTTATTTCTTTTCTCTTCTGTTTGTAAGTGTGTAAGTTTCTTTGGGTGTTCTGGGCTGTTCAGTGGAGCTTTCACCATTAGTCTTCTCTGCTGTGTGACCTGTGAAGTCTTGGTCCTACAGTAAGGGGTCAGGCCTGAACCCCAAAGGTGGAAGACCCAAGTTCAGGACTTTGGAGCCCAGAGAACTCCCAACCCCATGGAACATTAATTGATGAGAATTCTCCCAAAGGCCTTCATTTCAACACTGAGACCAAGCCCCACCCAAAGGCCAGCAAGCTACAGTGTGGACGCCTCACACCAAAACTTCTGCAAACAGGAACACAACCTTGCTCATTAGCAGAGAGGCTGCCCAAAGGCATATCAAAGCCATACACACCCCAAAACACACTACTGGACCCAGCACTGTCCTTCAGAGAGACAAGATCTAGCTCCATCCACCAGAACACAGGCACAAATCTGCCAAACCAGGAAACCTTCACAAGGCATTGGTCCAATCCCACCTAGGGGAGGGAGACTCCATGGTTAAAAGGAACTATAACCTTCTGACCTATAGAAAGGAGACCCCAAACACAGTAAATTAAATAAAANACACAGGCACAAATCTGCCAAACCAGGAAACCTTCACAAGGCATTGGTCCAATCCCACCTAGGGGAGGGAGACTCCATGGTTAAAAGGAACTATAACCTTCTGACCTATAGAAAGGAGACCCCAAACACAGTAAATTAAATAAAAGGAAAAGACAGAGAAACATCCAGCAGATAAAAGAACATGGTAAAAACTCACAAGACCAAACAAATGAAAATAGTCTACCTCAAAAATAAATCAAGAGTAACGATAGTAAAGATGATCCAAAGACTAAGAAATAAAATGAAGCACAGATAAATAGACTGGAATCACAGACTAAGAAGATACAAAAACGTTTAACAAGAGTATCTGTAAAATAATCCACAATATTAACAGATTAAAATGAAAAAATAGGAATAATTATAAAATTCAATCATCAATGACAACAAACTTAAAAAAAATGTTTAACAAGGACTTAGCAGAAATAAGAGAGAATCAGCAATGAACAACACAATAACTGAGATTAAAAATATACTAGAGGGAACCAGCAGCAGGATAACTGAGGCAGAAGAATGAATAAGTGAGCTGAAGACAAAATGGTGGAANAACAAGGACTTAGCAGAAATAAGAGAGAATCAGCAATGAACAACACAATAACTGAGATTAAAAATATACTAGAGGGAACCAGCAGCAGGATAACTGAGGCAGAAGAATGAATAAGTGAGCTGAAGACAAAATGGTGGAAATAACTGAAGCAGAGCAGAATAAAGAAAAGAAGATAGTCTCAGAGACCTCTGGGATAACGTTATGCATACCCAACCTTTGAATTATATGGGTCCCAGAAGAAGAGAAAAAGAAAGGAAAGGAAAAATACTGGGGGAGATTATAATCAAAAACTTCCCTAACATGGGAAAGAAAATAGCCACCCAAATCCAGGAAACCCAGAGAGTCCCATACAGGATAAACCTAAGGAGAAACACACCAAGACAAATACTAATCAAACTAATGAAAACTAAACACAAAGAACAAATATTAAAAGCAACAAGGGAAAAGCAACAAATAATATTCAAGAGGATCCCCATAACAACTGATCTTTCAACAGAAACTGCAGGCCAGGAGGGAGTGGCAGGATATACTTAAAGTGATGAAAGTGAAAAGCCTACAACCAAGATTACTCTATTCAGCAAGGATTTCATTCATATTCAAAGGAAAAATCAAAAGCTTTCCAGACAAGGAAAAGTTAAGAGAATTCAGTACCCCCAAACCAGCTTTACAACAAATGCTAAAGGAACTTTTCTAAGCAGGAAGCATAAGATGAAAGAAAAGGACTAAAAAAACAAACCACAAACAATAAAGTAAATGGTAATAGGATCATACATATCAATAATTACCTTAAGTATAAATGGATTAAATGTTCCAACCAAAAGACACAGATTGGCTGAATGGATATAAAAACAAGATGCCTATATAGGCTGTCTACAAAAAATCCACTTAAGACCTAAAGACACATACAGAATGAAAGTGAGGGGCTTGGAAAAGATATTCCATGCAAATAGAAATCAAAAGAAAGCTGGAGCAGCAATACTCATATCAGATAAAATAGAAAGACTGTTACAAGAGACAAAGAAGGGCACTACATAATGATCAAGGGATCAGTCCAAGAAGATATNGGCTTGGAAAAGATATTCCATGCAAATAGAAATCAAAAGAAAGCTGGAGCAGCAATACTCATATCAGATAAAATAGAAAGACTGTTACAAGAGACAAAGAAGGGCACTACATAATGATCAAGGGATCAGTCCAAGAAGATATAACAATTGTAAATATATCAAGGGATCAGTCCAAGAAGATATAACAATTGTAAATATATGTGTACCCAACATAGGAGCACCTCAATACAGAAGGCAAATGTTACCAAATATTGAAGGGGAAATCAACAGTAACAAAGTAATAGTGAGGGACTTTAACACTCAACTCACACCAATGGACAGATCATCCAGCTGTGGTGGATTCATGTCGATGTATAGCAAAGCCAACAGAGTATTGTAAAGTAAAATTTAAATAAATAAATAAATAAATAAATTTTTTTTAAAAGAAAATTAATAAAGAAACACAAGCTTTAAATGATACATTGGACCAGTTGGACCTAATTGATATCTCGATACATAAAGGCCATTTCACCAAAAAACAGTTCAGTTCAGTTCAGTTCAGTCACTCAGTCGTGTCCGACTCTTTGCGACCCCATGCCAGGCCTCCCTGTCCATCACCAACTCCCGGAGTTCACTCAGACTCATGTCCATCAAGTGAGTGATGCCATCCAGCCATCTCATCCTCGGTCGTCCCCTTCTTCTCCTGCCCCCAATCCCTCCCAGCATCAAAGTCTTTTCCAATGAGTCAAACTCTTCGCATGAGGTGGCCAAAGTACTGGAGTTTCAGCTTCAGCATCATTCCTTCCAAAGAAATCCCAGGGCTGATCTCCTTCAGAATGGACTGGTTGGAGACTGCACTTTTTCTCAAGTGCACATGGAACATTCTCCAGGATAGATGACATCTGAGTCACAAATCAAGCCTTGGTAAATTTTAAAGAACAGATATCATCTCAAGCATCTTTTCTGACCATAATGCTATAAGATTAGATATCAACTATGGGGAAAATATAAAAACACAAACACATAGAGGATAAATAATACACTTATGAATCACCAAGAGGTCACTAAAGAATTTAAAGAGATCAAAAAATACCTAGAAGTAAATGACAATGAAAACACAACAACTCAAAACCAATGCGATGCAGTAAAGGCAGTGTTATGAGGGAAGTCTACGGCAATAGAATCCTACCTCAAGACACCAGAGAAACATCAAATAAACAACTTAACCCTAAACCTAAAGTAACTAGAAAAAGAACAAAAAATAATCTAAAGTCAGGAGAAGGAAAGAAATTATAAAGATCAGAGTAGAAATAAAAGAAATGAAAGAGACAATAGCAAAGGTAAATAAATCTAAAAACTGGTCCAAGACAGCAAAAGAGACACAGATGTATAGAACAGTCTGTTGGACTCTGTGGGAAAGGGAGAGGGTAGGATGATTTGGAGGAATGGCATTGAAACATGTATAATATCATATATGAAATGAATCGCCAGTCCAGGTTTGATCCAGCATACAGGATGCTTGGGGCTGGTGCACTGGGATAACCCAGAGGGATGGTACAGGGAGGAAGGTGGGAGGGGGGTTCAGGATGGGGAACACATGTATACCCGTGGCAGATTCATGTTGATGTATGGCAAAACCAATTAAAAAAGCTGGGTCTTTGAACAGATAAACAAAATTGATAAACCATTAGATAAACTCATCAAGAAAAAAAGAGAGGACTCAGATCAATAAAATTAGAAATGAAAAAGAAATTACAACAGACAATACAGATATACAAAGGATCACAAGAGACTACTACAAGCAACTCTATGCCAATAAAACACACAACCTCTAAGAAATGGACAAATTCTTAGAAAAACATAACCTTGCAAAACTGAATCAGGAAGAAACAAAAACAATGAAGCGACCAATCAAAAGCATGGAAATCAAAACTGTAATAAAAAAATCTTCCCACAAACAAAAGCCCAGAATCAGATGGCTTCACAGGCAAATTCTACCAAAAGTTTAGAGAAGAGCTAATACCTATTGTCCTCAAACTCTTCCAGAAAATTGCACAGGAAGGAAAACTCCCAAACTCATTCTACAAAGCCCCCATCACACTGATACCAAAACCAGACAAAGGACAAAGTTGCCACAAAGAAAGAAAATTATAGGCCAATATCAATGATGAACATATATGAAAAAATCCTCAACATAATTCTAGCAAACAGAATCCAACAACATTAAAAGGACCATATATCACGATCAAGTGGGCTTTATCCCTGTGATGCAAGGATTCTTCGGTATATGCAAATCAATCAATGCTATATATCATATTAACAAACTGAAAGATAAAAAACAATCACCTAGAGAAAGCTATTGGGGGCGGCAATGGCACCTCACTCCAATACTCTTGCCTGGAAAATCCATGGGCAGAGGAGCCTGGTAGGCTGCAGTCCACGGGGTCTCTAGGAGTTGCACACGACTCAGCAACTTCACCTTCAGTTTTCACTTTCATGCATCGGAGAAGGAAACAGCAACCCACTCCAGTGTTCTTGCCTGGAGAATCCCAGGGATGGGGGAGCCTGGTGGGCTGCCATCTATGGGGTCGCACAGAGTCGGAGATGACTGAAGCGACTTAGCAGCAGCAGAGAAAGCTATTCCACAAAATTCAACATTCATTTATAATAAAAACTCTCCAGAAAGTAGGCATAGAAGGAACATACCTCAACATATTAAAGGCCACATATGACAAACCCATAGCAAACATTATTTTCAATGGTGAAAAACTGAAAGCATTT
>SJYV01029639.1:0-11955 GCA_006410875.1 Neotragus pygmaeus
GAAGAGATGAGACCGGATGCCATGATCTTAGTTTTTTGAATGTTGAATTTTAAGCCAGCTTTTTTACTTTCCTCTTTCACTTTCATCAAGAGACTCTTTAGCTCCTCTTTGCTTTCTGCTCTAAGGATGGTGTCATCTGCATATCTGAGGTTATTCATATTTCTCCCTGCAATCTAGATTCCTGCTTGTGTTTCATCCAGTCCAGCATTTCGCATAATGTACTCTGCATATAAGTTAAATAAGCAAGGTGACAATATACAGCCTTGATGTACTCCTTTCCCAATTTGGAACCAGTCTGTTTTTCCTTGTCTGGTTCTAAGTGTTGCTTCTTGACCTGCAAACAGATTTCTCAGGAGGCAGGTAAGGTGATCTGATATTCCCATCTCTTGAAGAATTTTCCAGTTTGTTGTGATCCACACAGTCAAAGGCTTTTGCATAGTCAATGAAACAGAAGTAGATGTTTCTCTGGAATTCTCTGGCTTCTTCTATGATCCAAAGGATGTTGGCAATTTGATCTCTGGTTCCTCTGCCTTTTCTAAATGTACTTGAACATCTGGAAATTCTCGTTTCACATACTGTTGAAGATTAGCTTGGAGAATTTTGAGCATTACTTTCACTTAGCGTAATGTTTTCAGGGTTTTTTCATGTCATAGCATGTATCTGTACTTCATTCCTTTTTATGACCGAATAATATTCCATTGTATGGACATGGCACATTTTGCTTATCCATTCATCAGTTGATGGGCATTTAACTTGACTTCATTGTTTAGATATTATGAATAATGCTGCTATGAACATGTGAGCACAGTTTCATATGAAAAAATATTTTCAGTTCTCTTGGGTATATACACAGGAGTGGAATCGCTGGGTCACAGGAGAACTTCACGGTTAACTTTTTGTTTGTTTAACTTGTGGAGGAACTGCCCTAATATTTTCCAAAGGGGCTGCTCCATTTTATGTTCCCACCAGCAGTGTATGAGGGTTCCTATTTCTCTATTCAACCCTTGCCTGTCAACTATTGCCTGTCTTTTTCATTATATAATCACTTCCTAGTGGGTGTGCAGTAGTCGATGGACTTCGGATGAATGAATGAGTGGCTGGCCAATGGACGGATGGATGGACATGTAAAAGTAGGTGTCAGTCCCTGAGCTCCGAGATCTGATTTTGGTGGGAGAGCCTGCTCCTCCCGCTCGCTGGGGGCCTGCACTAAGTGGAGACACAGCAATCTGCAGCCTGCCCCCACCTGCGGCTCCAGACACCCCAAAGCTGCCTCAGTCCTGGGCGGCTTACGGCATGGCTCTGAATGGGACTTGTTTCTGGGTGGGGCTGGCTCTGCAACCCCTCTGGACCTTGGTTTCCTCTTCTGGGAAACGAAGATAAAGCTCAGCATGTGGAATGACCGTAGGATGAAGCGATGCACGTAAACTGTCCACAAAGGGCACAGAGTGGGCGGTGCCTTTTTCCAGACTGTTTTCTCAGAAGTCTGCCCCATTCATGCATAAATGTCACTCCACTGGTTAGCTGCTGGACAAGAGTTTGAGAAGAGAGGGGCGGTAGAAAGGGTGGGGGAAAGACCGGAGGTTTACAAATAGCAGGGAGCAGCAGCGGGGGCAGCCGGCGGTTGTGGAGTAGGCGGGCAGTGCAGACAGTCCTGGGAGGATTATCACAGGCCTCCACAGGGCACTTCCTCCCAGTCATTTCTGTCCTCAAGCTCTCCAGATTTTCAGATTCCTGGGTCTTCTACGTGGGCCCTGGAAGGGCATTGGTTGGGGGGACTNCTCCTTATGATTCCCACTCCTGATCTTGGACGTGGCATATCTCCTCTCAGGTGCTCACTGATCCAGCATGACACAGCCACTGCTTCCTGCTCATGCAGTGTGGTGGAAATAAAACTGAAAATTCTGGGATAAACGTGCTGATTATAGAATACATTTAATCCAACTTTCTTCAAAATACCAATGAAAACAATACTTCACATTGTTTCAAATTTTAGTTCATATCAGGTTTTTTCTTGTAGTCTTTTCAGTTCGGCTTTCTAATAAACAATTTCAATGGTTTTTTCAATAAATCCTCTCAACTCCTTCTTCATCAGCTCTGGTCTGACCTCTGGCTCTGGGACAGATGTATGACCCTAAGCTCCTTGGAGCCAGATTAACCCCAGCCTATTGGTCCCACTTTCCTTAGTTGTAACAAGTCGTTACAAGCACTCCAATCCTCCCAGACACCTGTAAGCAGACAGCTGTGTCTAGAGCTCAGCAAGTACCACAGTCTACACCCCAGTGCNAAGCTCCTTGGAGCCAGATTAACCCCAGCCTATTGGTCCCACTTTCCTTAGTTGTAACAAGTCGTTACAAGCACTCCAATCCTCCCAGACACCTGTAAGCAGACAGCTGTGTCTAGAGCTCAGCAAGTACCACAGTCTACACCCCAGTGCTCCTGGCAAATGTGGGGCAGGGCAGACAGAGGGCAGGCAGACGGGTGTTGGGCAGTGTCCACGGCCAGGCCTGGGAGCCATGGTCCCTGCCCAGACCTCACGTAAACTCAAAGTTTTCTGACCCTCATCCCCTCCTGGCCAGCCTTCCCATCACTNAGCGGTGCTGATTCAAACTCAACTGCAGGTCTACAGGCCAACCTCATGGAAGGGCGATCGAATGCCAAGATCTAGGATGGCATATGGGTTATCTGTTGTGCCCAACTTAACAGATAAATAATAACAATTCGGAGCCTCTTGGCAGGAATGAGTTTAAGGTTCTGTACTTTAAGGCTCAGCAGGAAAAAGTAGCTATACCTGTCCCAGCTCAGGAGTAGGGCGTGGTCAGAGCAATGACCCATATTTACTGTTCTGGACCAATATAAGATGAGCTATCTGTTGGGTAGTTTCTATGTCGCCTAAGTAATTTGTTGGTTGGGGCAGTTTAAAGGTCAAGAGAGATTCAGAGAATTTGCTGAAGTGACTGAGGGTGGTGGCGGCCGTGGCTTCCCACTCTAGCTGTCTTCCAGAGGCTCTAGCCCGTGTCAGAATGTTGTGTCTAGTTTACGGGAAACCTGGGCAGAGGTTTACAGGAAACCCCGGGCAGAGGGTGTCACTCACGCAGAAAGGCCATGGAGTGTTTAGAGCCTGACCCGGTTGGGGGGAATTCTTGGCTCATCTGAATGGCTCCCAGTGAGCTGGTTCCCTGGTTCTGTGTAACATGGGGCCACGAGCCTCTTGGGGCTTCTGGTCCAGGTGATCTGATNTTAGAGCCTGACCCGGTTGGGGGGAATTCTTGGCTCATCTGAATGGCTCCCAGTGAGCTGGTTCCCTGGTTCTGTGTAACATGGGGCCATGAGCCTCTTGGGGCTTCTGGTCCAGGTGATCTGATGGACCCCGATCAAGAAAATAAAGGTGCATGTGGGGGAAATGTATGCTCTTAGTTTGACCAGAAGAGAAAACTGCAGCCTGTACTGGGTGGAGAGAGATGGAGAAAGTACACTCAGAGAGGAGCAGCTTTGTGACTGCAGCTTGGATTGGTCCCTGTTTTGTCTGTGGAAAAAAAAAAAACAAAAAACAGTCACTCAGTCATGTTTGACTCTTTGTGACCCCAGGGACTGTAGCCCACCAGGCTCTTCTGTCCATGGGATTCTCCAGGCAAGAATGTTAAAGCGGGTAGCCATTCCCTTCTCCAGGCATTCCTTTCCCTACCCTGGGAGTGATCCTGGGTCTTCCACATTGCAGGCGGATCCTTTACCGTCTGAGCCACCAGGGAAGCTGGTTTTGCCTGTAATTCTGTGTTAAGTGCTTTCTCATTAATACCCTGGGATCGAACCTGGGTCTTCCACATTGCAGGTGGATCCTTTACCATCTGAGCCACCAGGGAAGCCGGTTTTGCCTGTAATTCTGTGTTCATTGTTTTCTCATTAACACCGAATTCCTAGCTGGAGAGACTCCTAGAAACATTGGGACATCTGCTCTGGCCCAGACACTTCTGAGGAATTTCCTGGGGCTATTTCCCTGCTGTGTACCATGTGACCCCTCCCGGTCCATTGAACAAGGGTGGGCATCTCACCCTGGGGCAGCCAGTGGCCTCAGAGGTGGACCCTCTGCCTTTGAGTATTTGAACTGGAGACAGAGGAGCAGTAGTTGACAGCAGTGCAGACCTCCAAAAGACCCCCAGAAAGAAGAGAGAGGGTGGGAGGCAGAGGGTGGAGGTAGCCACCAGTAAACAGAAGTCTGGGGTGGGGAGCAGAGGACAGATTGCGGGACGCCCCAGATGGGCAGGGTGGAGGAAGCCCAGGCACTCGACATGACCATCTTCCAGGTCCCGAACTCTCCCCCAGGCCTTGTGACTCTGGCCATGTGACCCAGCTTTCTTATTGCCCAGAATATTCTCCAGTAAACTCTTTATTCCCCAAAGAAGCCTATATGAGAGGCTTGCGTTTTTGCAGCTCCCTAACAAAGCCTAACATGGGTACTACTGCTTTATTGAGAAAGTTTCCTATTTCACAGTAAAAATGGAAGCAAACTGTTTATCAGGGACTGAGGAAGGAGAGGAGCTAGACGGTGATAAGGCTCGATGATGGAAAGTACCCTGACTCCGCATCTTCCAGGGCTCTGGAACAGATGGTTTTGCCGAAGTTCCTGTTGGAAAGCAATCAACATTTCATGGCCTGCTAAGCGACTTTGCTACTGCTGCTGCTAAATTGCTTCAGTCGTGTCCAACTCTGTGCAACCCCATAGACAGCAGCCCACCAGGCTTCCCCGTCCATGGGATTTTCCAGGCAAGAGTACTGGAGCGGGGTGCCATTGCCTTCTTAGACTAAGTGACTTTAATGAAGGCCAATTTTATGATTGCCTGGTGCACCCACCTATCTTCCCTGGGTAATATGGAAGCACGGACTTTCTCACCATGAAGGTGGAGAAGTCAAATGCTTGCCTGAGATTACACAGCATCTACCACCTGACTTGTTGAACAGTTAAAAATGAACAGAAACCTCAATTAAACAGGCTTGGGAGATCACACAGCAGAGCTCCTCTGACCTGTGCATCTAGCAGAGCCCAGCAGGAAGAAGAAGGACTCCTCTTCTTTCCTGGTAAGCACTCAGCCAAGGAAGGCCACAGACGCCTTGTTTGCACAGACTTCCCAGCTTCCTTTGCCCTCTATGAAAGCACCTTCTTCCCTTGCCTTGCAGAGACTTGTACACGGCTCTTGGACCCCAAACTGCAATTCTCTGCTGATCCCAAATAAACCCATCTTTAAAAAATTTTAAAAAACAAAAAACCATCTTTGCTGGAGAAATATCTGGCAGTGTATTGATTTCAGGTCAACGAAACCCTCAGTGCGCTTCTCAGCTTAACTCCACTTCCCACGCACTAGGTCTGCAGTCTGCCTGAAGACCTGGAGTCTGCCTGTCTTCCCTATCGTAGCTCAGAGTGATGAATCCAAGAGCCGGGAAGAACGAGGGAGGATCTCCAGGACAGGTAATTCCTGAACAGAGCTTTGTGTTTGAATTAGCGTTGGTTTTTCTTTCTTTTGATGCACAGGTATGAGTGTTAATAGTTGTATAAATTCATGTGACCACCACCATATTCAGGATACAGAACAGTCCCATCACCCCGCCAAACACACCGTATTCCCAACCCCAACCCCAACCCCCTGGAACTGTTATATTCTCCGTCCCTATGGAGATAAGTTGTGTCTTTTATAGATTGTCATATAAATGGAATTATAAAGTGTGTAATATTTGAAACTGATTCATTTCACCCAGCATAATGCATTTAAGCACCATACATAGTTTGTTCTGTTCTGTTGCAGAAGAGGAAGCCACTGTATGGACAAATGACAGTCCAGTAATTCATCCACTGAAAGATACTGGGTGGTTAAGTTTTTGACAGTTATGGGGAGAGCTGCTGCAATCATTTGTGTGTAGCTTCTTGCATGAACATAAGTTTTGTTTCTCTAGGTTACATGCCTAGAAGTGGAATTACTGGGTCTTGTGGTAAGTGTATGAGAAACTGCCAAACTGTTTTCCAAAATGACCATATTAAGAATTCTCTGTTGGTCCAGTGTCTGTACTTCCACAGCAAGGCGCAGGGGTTCAATCCCTGGTCAGGGAATTAAGATACCACATGCTGCGATGTGGCATAAATAAATAACTAAATAAATGCAAACAGCTTGTCACCTCTTTCTAAACAAACAAACAGACCCAGAATGGTTATACCGAATCACATTTCTACCAACAATAATGAGAGTTCTAGGAGAAGGAAATGGCAACCCACTCCAGTGTTCTTGCCTGGAGAATCCCAGGGACGGGGGAGCCTGGTGGGCTGCTGTCTATGGGGTCGCACAGAGTCGGACACAACTGAAGCGACTTAGCAGCAGCAGCAGCAATTGCTCCACACACTAGCCAGTACTTATGACTGTCGGACTTTTGTTTGTTTAGTTTAACTGGCTGTAGGAGTATCTCACTGTGGTTTTGCGTTTCCCTAGTGACTGATGGTGCTGAGCATCTTTTTGCGTGCCTATTTGTCATTTACATATCTTCTTCGGTTAAGTGTCTGTTCGAGTCTTTTGCTCTTTTTAAAAATTTGGTGTTTGTTTTCTTCCTGTTGAGTTTTGTAAATTCTTTATATACTCTGTGCACAAATTATTTTCCAGACACATAGTTTACAAATATGGTCTCCCAGTCTTTTCAATTTCTTTAAAGTGTTCTTACAAAGCAAGTGTTATTGATTTTGCCTTTTTATGGATTATTAAGCAGGTTTTGAAAAACACATCCAAAGGATTCTAGGCAAAGGATATACTATGTGCAAAGCAGCTCAATACTGCTGGAGAGGAGCATGTGGGGTAAGGGGTGGAGGGAGTGACTGGATCTTAGAAGGATCAGATCCCATGTCTCCAGGATGCCACACCAGGGAGTGCGGACAACTTGTCCCGTAGGTGAGGGAACTACTGAAGGACATGGCAATTGCTTGCTTTTATTCTGACTAACTTTTAAAAATGAGTTTCTCATAGGAAAAAAAGATCAACAAAAAGACATTTAAAACCCTGCGTGATCCTACCACTGAGAGGGGAGGTACACTCATTAACATTTGGGCTGGTTCTTCTTTTCATACACACACGTACACATACATTTTCTTTTTTACAAAAATGAGGCCATGTCATCATACTGTTTTATAACATGTCTTTTGCTTTTGCTCAACAGTAATATCTGTGAACTCTTTTCCATATCATTATTCTTTTACTTCCTCGTGTCTTCAGTTAAGATTATTATTTTTTCGGGCTTCCCTGAAGCCCTGGTGATTCAGAGGTTAAGAACCTGCCTATCAGTGCAGGACACCGATTTGAACTCTGATCTGGGAATATCCCACATGCCATGGGGAGACTAAGCCTGTGGGCCACAGCTACTAACCCCTTTATCAGAGCCCATAAGCTGCAACCACTGAGCTCACGCACCACGATGCGTGCCCTGGAGCCCAGGCTCCGCAACAAGAGAAGCCACTGCAATGAGAAGCTGGCACATCTCAAAGAAGAGGATCCCCCACTCATCGCAACTAGAGACAGCCCGAGCAGCAACGGAGACCCGCTGCACTCATAAAGAAATAAATAAAATAAATTTTTAGAAGATTAACCTTTTTCTTTTGTTATATTTTAATGTAAGATTTTATGCATTTAAATTAAAATGCCCACCATGGAAAACATGACAATATTATGAAACACCATTTGGTTAAAAGATAAGAACACAAACAATAGCATCATCTCTGTGGTGAACACGTGTCTAGTTCTTCCTAAGTGCCAGATGCTGTTCTTTATGTATACGAACTCCTGTCCTCTCCAAACAGCCCCCTGAGGTAGTGACATTATCTCCATGTGACAATGGGGAAAGGCACAGAGGGGTTAAACCAGCTTCCCCAAGACCACACAGATAGTGAGTGGCAGAGATAGGGCTGAAACCTTTGGGTATGGAAACAGCAGGTGGTGGCCATGGAGGATGAGGGGCACAGGGGTCAGGGGTGACTCCTAGAAAGCTGCTGAGGCTGAGGAGCAGAGACGCCACTTGCTGAGCCAGGAAGATAGAGGAGGAGCTGATCTAGGGGGTAGGGGAAGGTCAGGAACTCGAGGTTGAAATGCCTGTGGGACAGGAAGGTAGAAATGAATGAATGTCTGCAAAATGGAAAAAAGAAATGCATGAATGAATGGAGAAATGACCCACTCCAGGCAAGGACGTTCACAGCAGAGCAGCAAAAAAATCTCTGATCAGTCAGGTCAGGGAAGCCGTAAAGCTGCAGGGGCTAGCTGAAGAGGGTCACAGCTGTTTACAACAGGGAGACACACAGACATACAGGATTTGGGACCAGTTGTTTTCACCAGTGCTTATCAAGTACCCAGGGTCTGGCAACTGCTCCATCCACAAGTCACTATCTCTACTCTGAGTCTGGGATTGGGGGTTGGGTGGAGGCCATGTCCGCCGCTGGGTCCTGTCATCCTGACACCCAGCTGGGAACAAGGCAAATTCCTCAGCGGTCAGGACAGGAGGGAGGTGGTGGGATGGGGGACGCTTCCATGCTTATTCTCAGAAGACAAAGGGCTCTTCATGATTTAATTAAAATGCCTATCAAAGGCCTCAGAAGATAAAGGCTAGTTGGAATGAAATAAAAATTGCTGGAGTGAATATATTACCAATTTAATTTCATTCTGGGGGCATCTATGAGGTTCCAATATTAAAGAGAGAATCCATCACTAAATTCCCACCTGCCCTGCCATGAATGAGTGAGTGGGTAGGTGAATGTCACTCAGTCATGTCCGACTCTTTATGATCCCATGGTCTGTCCATAAAATTCTCCAGGCCAGAATACTGGAGCGGGTTGCCATTCCCTTCTCCAGGGGATCTTCCCAACCCAGGGATTGAACCCAGATACCCTGCATTGCAGGCAGACTCAGACTCAGGTACCGTCTGAACTGCCAGGGAAGCCCCATCCTGCCATACTAGGGGCATTTCTGAAGATGTCCAAGTTCTGTTTGAAGAGGCCTGGGGAGCTCTTAGCAGCTGAGCTCAACTGTCCTTCGTTTCTCAGTGAGAGGAGAGCTGTAAGGGTGAGAGACTCTAGAATACAGCAGGCACTCAGTTAGTGTATGTGAAAGGGAGGGAAGGAGAAAGGTAGGGAGCTGGGGTCGGGGGAGCTTTGGATTTAGAATTCAGCTGATTTGAGGGTGAATCAAAGCCTTGCATAACAGCTTTTCCCCCAGATAACCCCATGACTCCCTTCTTCCCCACCTTCAATTCTTTGTTCATACGTCCCTTTTCATTGAGGCCAACTTTGCCACCTGTTTAAAAGTACATCCCTTTCCCAACCCTGACCTTTCTGATCCCCTCTTCCCTGCTCTATCCATCTCCCCCAGAACTTAACTTCACATCCTGTATAATTTACTAATTTGTTAGTTCATTGTCTATTTCTCCCCTCTAGAATGAAGACCCCGTGAGAGCAAGAATTTTTGTCTCTTCTGTTCATTGATGTATATATATGCCCCATGCCTAGCATCATGCCTACCTCGGTAAATATTTGTTGGATGAATGCACTGATTCACCTGGCAGAGAATAAATTATTTGTTAATAATTCATTAACTATCTCCTTCCAAGGACAGTAAGTCTCAAGAATGACCCTGACTCTTCCCAGTGTCTCAGTGAGTCTCTGACCGTCTCATGCTGGTTCTTCCTGGTCCAGCCTGTAGTCTCCCTGAAACCAGTCCAGGATGGCCTGCCAGTCATATGCCTTTTGTATAGCTCTGACTTCAAGCAATAGGAATATTTCATATACACTGCACAGATTTTAAAGTGTACATAGTCTATACCAACCGGGAGGTGAAAAATATAAGCCCTTTCTCCAAACTACAGAAAAACTGGGCCAGGCAAGGCCTCTTGTCAATAAAGAAGAAAAATTTAAGTTTAAAAAAAAAAGAAGAACAATCCTGGGTTAGTGGAGCCCACTGATCCAAAGGTGACTTATCCCCTGTTGCATGTGCACCTGCAGACTCTCAGGTATAAACTACTAGTCAGGGAAGAACTACTCTTCCAGCATCAGCTCAAGGGTCATAGCTCTCACCCGCAGGTCTGCTCCCCGGCTCTGGGCCCACCAACCAAGTCCAAACCCCATACACTTCGGAAATGGTGAGAAATGACAAGGGCCTGTCGACCCCTTCCTCGGAGTGTCAGAGTGAAGTCTACAATAGCAGCTTTCTTGTCCCTTGCAGATGGCAGGGTGGCTGCTGGGGCTCACGTAGCCAGGGGGAAGGCCCTGGGGAGGAAGCCAGGAACACTCTGGAGAGTAGTCATCTGTCTGGAAAACATTAGTCCTCAGTCTGATGTGTGCATAACCTGAGCCCAGACACTCTTTCGCTTTCACTTACAGAAATAAACAGTTTTGGGTCTCAAAATACTCAGGAGTTTCCTTGATTATTGCTGCTGCCAGTACTGGTTAATCTTTCAGTGTTTAAAGCCTACTCTTCTCCGGAAGCAAACATTTAGCCTGGGCAATGTGAAGAGTAATGAAAACATTGTAAAATGCAAAGCCAGGTTCTTTTCTCCAAGGGTAATTTCTTGGAAATCTTGTTTTTCCAGCAACACCTAAAAAATCTGGCCTGGTGCAACATCCTTCTAAGCATTATGGAGACAGAATTTTAGAAATGGAAAGAACCAAACCTTTTCCCTTATATGTCCCATCCATCTTAGTGTTGATGGCTCCATACTACTTCAGCCCAGAGCATCTAGACTCCCTGCCCCTTCATCTCTTTCTTCTGAGCCATAGTTCAGAGACCCTTTCAGATTTTAACACTCTATGGGTCCAGATCCCTTTTAAAGACAAGATCTAAGATTAAGCGCACTCCTCCTACCTTGGGTGGAAAATACAGACTTTTCACTAACTTGAACTGGAACAGTTGGGTTTCCCTAGGGAATGAATATAAATGAATAAATGAATATTTTGGGCCCTACATCACATTAAACACAAAATTTAATTCAAAATGAATTGCAGGCCTAGACATGAAAAGGTAAAACAATAAAGCATCTAGAAGAAAACATAGTATGAAATCTTCTTGACCAAGGGGTAGGCAAAGCTTTCTTAAGCAGAATGCAAAAAGTTCTAGCTGTAAAAGGAAAGTTAATAAATTAGACCTCATTGAAATTAAAACCTCCTGTTCATCAAAAAGATATGATTAAGAAGGTAAAAAGTTAGCCATAAACTAAAAGATATTTGCCATACTTACAAGTAACAACATATTTTATGTATTTTTGTATCCCAAATATGGGCTTCCCAGGTGGCACTAGTGATAAAGAATTCACCTGCCAATGCAGGAGACATACGAGATGCAGGTTCGATCCCTGGGTCGAGAAGATCCCCTGGAGGAGGGCATGGCAGCCCACTCCAGTATTCTTGCCTGGAGCATCCCATGGACAGAGGAGCCTGGCGGGCCATNACTAGTGATAAAGAATTCACCTGCCAATGCAGGAGACATACGAGATGCAGGTTCGATCCCTGGGTCGAGAAGATCCCCTGGAGGAGGGCATGGCAGCCCACTCCAGTATTCTTGCCTGGAGCATCCCATGGACAGAGGAGCCTGGCGGGCCATAGTTCATAAGATCACAAAGAGTCGGACATGTCCGAGCAACTTAGCACACACACACACACATCCCAAATATATAACAAGCTTCCAAAAGTCAACAAGAAAAAGACAAATGATTCAATTATTAGGAACAACTGAAAATTTTTACTTTGCAAAAGAGAATATTCACATACTCCAAAACAGCATTTTAAAAGGTGCTCAACATCATTAGTCACCAAGGAAACACAAAATCCACAAGGAGCTACCACAACATACTGACCCAAATGGTGGAGTTGAGTACCTGTAGCAGAGACCTGGAGAAGGCAATGGCACCCCACTCCAGTACTCTTGCCTGGAAAATCCCATGGACGGAGAAGCCTGG
>SJYV01029641.1:0-19105 GCA_006410875.1 Neotragus pygmaeus
ATACAGGATGCTCAGGGCTGGTGCACTGGGATGACCCAGAGGGATGGTATGGGGAGTGAGATGGGAGGGGGGTTCAGGATTAGGAACACGTGTACACCCGTGGCGGATTCATGTTGATGTATGGCAAAACCAATACAATATTGTAAAGTAATTAGCCTCCAATTAAAATACATTTATATTAATAATAAAACAAAAGGGGTTATATTATATGCATAGTTCACATCTGAGTAATAGCTCATTTCCAGCAATGCTGGGGGATAAATGAAGCATTACTCTAATAGACTAAACTGCATAGTTTGTGTATCTAATTTCTCTTTCCATTCCCTTCCCTCCCCAGTATGTTCCACATACTGAAGGAAAAAGAGAAAGATGTGTTTTAATCCTCTAATTAAATGTCAAACCATTGCCCAGGTAGCTACAGGCTAGTGTCCTCAGCACATCTGTCAAGGCTGTTATCCACCAACTTTTTTCTTCAAGGCAAAAATGTGATTACATTTTGGAACGATGTCAACAATTTCTAACTGTATAAAGTTTGATTTCTTATGATGGAATGTATTCCTGGAAATGTGATGGATTAAAAAACTATACTCTGATTATATTTTCATTATATATCAGAAATCAGTACTCAAAATGTTGACCTTTCTTCTTTCTGGGCCTCAGGTATACAAATTGTATTAATTGTGTTAATCATATCTTTTTTCATGACACTTCATCATCCTCAGACTATGCAGGAGTTTATTTTTATTTTGTTATTATTCTTCTTCCAGTTATATTGAGTTATATATATATTCTTGACATACAGCAGTATGTAAGTTTCAGGTGTACAGCACAATGATTTGACTTAGATACATCATGAAATGATCACTGTAATAAGTTTAGTGAACATCTATCATCTCATAGATAAAAAAATTACAGAAATAGGAAAAACTCTTTTCATATGATAAGAACTCTTAAGATTTATTCTCTTAACAGCTTTCATATATAACATACAGCAGCATTATTAATATTTATCACTTTGTACATTATATCCCTGGTACTTATTTGTTTACAGCTGGAAGTTTATACTTTTTGACTGTCTTCATCCAGCTCCCTCTCCCCCAAGCCCTGCCCCTGGTAGCCACAAAACTGATCTCTTTTTCTATAAGTTTGTTTATTTACCTGTGACTCACTTGTTTTGCAACTGGAAGTTTATGCTTCTTAATCTCCTTCACCTATTTCTTTCCTACCCCCACCACCCTTCCTTCTAACAACAATCTGTTTATTCCCTGTGTCTATAACTGTTCTGTTTTGTTATGCTTGTTCATTTGTTTTGTTTTTCAGATTCCACGTGTAAGTGAAATTATACAGTATTTGTCTTTGATTGACTTATTTCACTTAGCACAATATTCTCTAGGTTCATCTATGTTGTTGTAAATGTCCAGATTTTCATTCTTTTTTACGGGTGAGAAAAATTGCATTGCATATGTAATTTTTTACCTGATCTTCTTTATCCATTCATCTGTTGATGGGCATTTATGTTGCTTCTACATCTTGGCTATTGTAAATAATTCTGCAGTGAACATAATGGTGCATACCTTTTCTGATTAACATTTTCATTTTCTTTATATAAATACCCAAGAGTACAATTTATCTATCATATATAGTTTTATTTTTGATTTTTGGAGGAATTTCCATACTGTTTCCACAGTGGCTGCGCCAATTTACATCCCCCAAAGAGTACATGAGGGTTCCCTTTTCTCCATATCCTCACCAACATTTATTATTTCTTGTCTTTTTGATAATACCAATTCTGACAGGTGTGAAGAGGTATCTCATTGTGCTTTTAATTTGCATTTCCCTGATAATTAGTGATGTTGAGCATCTTTTCATGTGCCTGTTGGCCATCTGTATGTCTTTTTGGAGAAATGTCTATGCAGATACTCTGCCCATTTTTAATTTTTAAATTAATTTTTATGGGAGTATAGTTGTTTTACAATGTTGTGTTAGTTTCTACTACACAGCAAAGTGAATCAGCCATAAATATACATAAATCCCCTCTTTGTTTGAATTTCCTTTCCATTTAGGTCCCTGCAGAGCATGGAGTAGAGTTTCCTGTGCTATACAGTATGGTCTCATTAGATATTTTATACATTTATCTATCTTATACATAGTATCATAGTGTATACGTGTCTAACTGTAGGATTCTATTTATAAGAAATGTTCCAAAAGAAAAACCTAGAGACAAAAAGTAGATTAGTGATTGAGGTTTGGATAAGGATTTACTGTGGATAGACACAAGGGATCTTACTGGGATGATGAATAACATTCTAAAACTAGATTATGATGATGTTTGTAAAATTCAGTAAATTCATAAAAAATACTGAATTGTACACTTATAATAAGTGAATTTTTGTTATTTTAATTATGCCTCAATGCACTCATCTCACACTCTAGTAAAGTAATGCTCAAAATTCTACAAGCCAGGCTTCAGCAATACGTGAACTGTGAACTTCCAGATGTTCAAGCTGGTTTTAGAAAAGGCAGAGGAACCAGGGATTAAATTGCCAACATCCACTGGATCATGGAAAAAGCAAGAGAGTTCCAGAAAAACATCTATTACTGCTTTATTGACTATGCCAAAGCCTTTGACTGTGTGGATCAAAAGAAACTGTGGAAAATTCTGAAAGAGATGGAAATACCAGACCACCTGACCTGCCTCTTGAGAAACATATATGCAGGTCAGAAAGCAACAGTGAGAACTGAGACATTTTATCACTAGGAGAGCTTTAAAATCAGAATCATAGAGCTGCAAAAATCTTCGGACACTGGATAAAAATCTCCATTTCACAGAGTTGAAAACCACTGTAATTCAAGGGACTTGTTGAAAGCTATACTCAGCATTAGTAAATACATCAAGACTAGAATCCACATCTCTTGACCCTAAGGCCAAAGCCCTTCCCACTGCTCAACTCATTCATCACATTAAGTTCTTTTCTTCAAAAGACCCCATTATGGAGAAATGTTCTAGAACTGTTGTTTGGAAAGTAGGGTCCAAATGCTCCTAAGGGTTTGGAGAAACCATTATTAAAGTTGTACCCGAATTAAAGCACTTAGTAGAGGTTGAAGACTTCTATATCATAAAGCCCTAGGAAAAATATTCCACCTTAGGAAGAATCTCTTTGATTTACTGAGATTTACTCTCCCTTGCAGAGCATACTGGTACCTGTTGAATTTTCAAGTATACACATTTGCCTAGTCTTCAAATAGGCCAGATGTGCCGATGGTCTAACTAACAGGCCATAAGTTCCTGAGACTAAACATTCCCCTTTAGAGTCTAGCTGTCTACTTTCACCTGCATATGATGTATTCATGGAAATAAGACATTAATGTTGGCCTGCACCAGCCATGCCTGCTTGTATGCCTCTAAGTCTTCTCCAGGTAAGGTTTGCTTCATGCCCATCCTTGTGTGAGGATGAAAGGTAAGAGAAGGTAACTTTAGTTATCAGCTGCTGCATAACAAAATATCCCCAAATTCAGTGTTAGTAAATCAGAAAAGGCAACTTTAGTTATCAACTGCTGCATAACAAAATATCCCCAAATTCAGTGTTAGTAAACTATAATCACTTATTTTTCATGGTTCTTGTTTGAGAAGAACTCAGCTGGACAGTTGTCACTTGGAATCTCGTATTGTTCTAATGCTGTATCCATTGGGTCTGCAGTCATCCGGATGGCCGGAACATTAGCCTTCATGGTGGCTGACTCACTTGGCTGGCAAACTGTTGGGGGCTCTAGGCTGGGGGCCTCAGGGCCTTTGTCTCTACAGGTCTGCTTGAATGTCCAAGGGGAAATAGGTAGTACTTTCTTTGACCAAGGCTTTAAAGTTACTTTCATTGTATCTGTTGATTGAGGCATTTATGAAGTTCTTCCCATGGAATGGACAAAAAGAACTCACCTCCTGATGGAGGAATGTCAATACTATAGGAAGAGCTTATGAGATGAGAAATTTATTGGTACAACCATTTTTGGATAATACAGTTTGCCTCAGTAACTTGCCCTGTTCTTTCCATTTGGTTTTATTCCTATTTTTGTTGTAAAATTTTAGATTATTTTCAAAATTTTCCATACTTGTTTTCCCCACATCTTCTCTCTGCCTGCCTATCACAGCACAGAAATGTTTGTCTTATTCCTCTGAATGCAGGCATTCTCTCCCATTATTATTGAAGTATAGTTGATTTACAATATCATGTTAATTTCAGGTGTGCAACACAGTGATTCAGCATTTTTGCAGATTGCATTCCATTATAGATTTCTAGATAATGTGCTATACCTTAAATCCCTTTGCATATCTATTTTAAATTTTTAAAAATATTTAGGTATTTGGCCACATCAGGCCTTAGCTGCAGAGCTTTGTTGTGTCACGTGGGATCTCTTGTTGCGGGGCAGGCACTCTTTAGTTGTGGCTCACAGGCTTAGCTGCTCCATGACACATGGGACCTTCGTTCCCCAGTTAGGGATCAAATCCACAGCCCCCAAATTGGAAGGCAGATTCTTAGCCACTGGACCACCACTTACCTATTTTATATACAATAGTTTATCAATTCCATAACCCTCATTTGTCCTTCTCCCACCTTCCTTCTCCTCTTTGCAACCACAAGTTTGTTTTCTATACCTCTGAGTCTGTTTCTGTTTTGTGTGTACACTTATTTTGTATTCTTTTCTAGATTTCACATAAAGTTATAAAATATTTGTCTTTCTCTGTTAGACTTATTTCACTAAGCATCATATTCTCTAGGCCCATCTGTGTTGCTGCAAATGGGACTATTTCATTCTTTTTATGGCTGAATAATATTCCATCATGTGAAATATTTTTTTAACCCAGTCATCTGTCGATGGCACTTGGGTTGCTTCCATGTCTTGGCAATTGTAAATAGTGCTGCTATGAACATTGGAGTGCATGTAGCATTTCAAATTAGAGTTTTCATTTTTTCCAGATATATACCCAGGAGTGGAATAGCTGGATCATAAGGTAGTTCTATTTTAGTTTTTTAAGGAGCCTCCATATTATTTTCCACAGTAGTTGTACCAATTTATATTCCTACCCCAGTATACAAGGGTTCTCTTTGCTCTACATCCTCCCCAACATTTATTTGCAGACTTTTTGATGACAACTATTCTGACCAGTTTGAGGTGTTATATCGCTGTTAATTTGCATTTCTCTTGTAATTAGCAATATCAAGCATTTTTTCATGTACCTACTGATCAGGTGTATGTCTTTTTTGGAAAAATGTCTATTCAAGTCTTACACCCATTCTTTGATTGGAATTGTTTTTAATATTCAGTTTGTGAGCTGTCTGTGTATTTGTGGTATTAAGTTCTTGTCAGTCATATCATTTGCAAACATTTTATCCTATTCCATAGGTTGTATTTTCCTTTTTGAAGGCTTCCTTTGCTGTGCAGAATCTTTTGATTAGGTTCTATTTGTTTATTTTTGCTTTTATTCCCTTTGCCTTGGGAGACTGATCCAAGAAAATATTGCTACAATTTACGTCAAAGAGGTTTAGCCTATGTTCTCTTTCAGGAGTTTTATGGTTTCAGGTCTTCCATTTAGGTCTTTAAACCATTTTGAGTTTATTTTTTGTATATGGTGTGGTGTGGGGCAATGTTTTAATTTTATTGTTTTACATGTGGCTTTCAGTTTTCCCAACACCACTTGTTGAAGACATTTGTCTTTACCCCAATAAATATTCTTGCCTCCTTTGTCATAGATTAATTGACCATAAGTGCATGGGTTTATTTCTGTGATATTCTGTTCCGCTGATATATGTGTCTGTTTTTGTGCCAATACCATACTATTCTGATTACTGCAGATTTGTAGTATAAAGCCTAGAAGGGTTAAACTCCAGCTTTGTTCTTTTATCCTCAGGATTTCTCTGGCAGTTTGAGTTCTCTTGTGGTTCTATATAAATTTTAGGATTATTTGTTCTAGTTCTGTGAAAAATGTCCTGGGTATTATGATAGTGCATGCGTGTGTGCTAAGTCGTGTCCAACTCTGTGCATCCCTGAGAAACCCAGTACGTGTGCGCTTACTGTCATTTAATTTATTGTTTTCTAGTTCTTTTTGTAGTTCTCTGTTCATTTCTTTTTTCCCCCATTGAGGTTTGATGTGATATGTGTTGACCCATAATTATATCTACTTGCTTTAAACTGATAATCATTTAAGTTCAAACACATTCTAAATGATCTACATTGTGGTTTTTTAATTTAATTGGAGGATAATTACTTTTCAATATTGTGATGGTTTCTGCTGTATATCAGTATGAATTGGCCATAGGCATACATGTGTCCCCTCCATCCTGAACCCTCCTCCCACCTCCCTCCCCACCCTGTCCCTCCAGGTTGTCACAGAGCACTGGCTTTGGGGGTCCTGCGTCATGCATCACACTCCCACTGGCTGTCTGTTTCACATATGGTAACATATATGATGATCCTACGAGCAGGGCAGCGAAGGAGACACAGACATAAAAAACAGACTTTAGGGCTCAGAGAGGGAGAGGGTGAGACGATGAGAGACTAGCACTGAAACACATACATTGTGTTTTTGATGACCTATTTTACATCTTCATGCATATCCCTTTACTGTTTACTAGTCACTTACAATTTAAAAAAAAATCTACACACTGGCTTAAGTGATCTCCAATCTTAATCCCAATTTTTGCCTTCTATTGGGATTTTCCCTTTGCTATAGATTCTTGCCTTTTTCCATTTAAAGACGACTTTTCAGCATTTTCTCTAGGGTAGGCTTAGTATTGCTGAAATCTTTGTTTTTGCTTGTCTGAGAAATTCTCTCTCCTTCTATTCTAAATGATAATCTTGCTGGTTAAAGTATCCTAGGTTGTGGATTTTTTTTCCTTTCAGGACCCTCTTGGCCTGCAAAGGAATCAGCTGGTAGCCTTATGGGGTTCCCTTGTAAATTACTTTCTCTCTTGCTACCTTAACTTTTGCAATTTTAACTGTGATAAGTCTTGGTGCGAGTCCATTTGGAACCCTCTATGCTTCCTATACATGGAAATTCATTTCCTTCTTTGGGTTTAGGAAGTTCTTAAGCCATAATTTATTCAAATTCATTTTTGATCCCCTTCTCTCTCTTCTTCTGGACCTCCTCCTATGCATAGGTGGGCACATTTTATATTATCCCATAGATCTTATATGTTGTTTCTTTTATCTTTGTCTGCTGTCCTAATTGTGCAATTCCCATTTTTCAATCTTATATATCACTCAGGTGTTCTTTTGTGCAATTTAGTCAGCTATTCATTGCCTCTAGATTGCTTTTTATCTCAGAAATTGAATTATCTATTGTTGACTGGGTCATCTTTATAATTTCTAGTTCCTTGTTGAAATGATGTAGGTTTATTATAATAATCTTATTAAATTCAATCAACATTTTTCAAACCAACCTTGTAACTCACGATCTCAAAGACTGTTTCATTACTTTTCAGGGAATTTCCTTTTGGATTTTTATGTGGGAACATTCCTAGGTAAACTGTGTGTGCCTAATATCTTTGGTGTGAGGGCTAGATTGGTTGTGGATGCCAGCCATGTCTTTCTTCAGGGGGTGTTAGTGCCCTCTATCACCTTGAGAGAGTGTGGTTGGTGTAAGAAGGGCTAAAGCCTACACGGGGTGTAAAGTAGAACTTCCTCTCTACTCCGTGGCTGTTGTCATGTCAGGAGCAGAACCTGTTCCCCAGTTGCTAGAGGAGAAGTCCTGAGGGTTGGGCTCAAGCAGCCTGTTTCCTTTAAGTGTGTTTTTCCTTGTCCCTGGACTGTGACCTTTGCCCCAGAGGAGGTGAGTAGTGAAGTAAGATTCATGTGCTCATCCAGGTCTGATACACTCCCTTTTTGTGAATGTCTGTGACTCTGCTCAGAATCTGCGCACAGTGGCAGCCTTTCCCTTCAGGGGTCAGCCCAGATCTAGTGTTCGGGTTGTGCCATGCAGTAGGCAGAGCCAGAGCATTCATTAGGCTGGGAGTGAGGGTCAGGGTGTTGCGGTTGCAGGAATTAAAGTGGCTGTGCTGCCATCAGAGGCCTGGGCTGCTTCTGGATCTCTGAGCAAGTACCAATACCAGCTGCTCCATCTGAACTACATCCCAAGCCTCCTCTCCATCCCTAGATCGAGTCTTTTCTGCCCCAGATCCAGTGCAAGGCTATGGCATGAAGTGTGTGTGTGCTGTGTAAGCTCTGCTGAGAGTGGGGACTGTGGTGTGCTGATCACAAGGGTTCAGATGGCTGCTCTGCCCTCCAGGGTTGGCCCTGCTTAGATGGCACTGCCTGAGCAAGTACCAGCCACACTCGCTGCTGCTGCCCCATCTGAACCACACTCCTGGCCATCTCTGCATCACCAGAGCAAGTGTGCAGTAAGTGAGACTGGGGTGATCACCCCACTCAGGTTGGAAAGTGTGGTGAGGTAGCAGGCACCTGTGCAGTGTTCGCACCGGCTTGTCTGTTGGTAAGCCAGTGCATCCATGCTGTTCCAGTGTCTAGACTTCTCAGCCCCTCTGTCTGTCACAGCACTATCCTAGTGGCCTATCCCACATTAGACAGGGATACCCAATTGTGGCTTAACCCACTTGATCCCCAGGGTGAGGGTCTGCCCCTGGGATCTTAAGTCTCCTCTCAGGGGCCCAGGTCCCAGCCCACTGTTTATTCCCCCCGCCCCCGCCCTACCTGGTCACGAGGAAATCTTTCTTGCAGCATTGGTTGCATAGGAGTTCTGCTGGTTTCCAGTTTTCCATGAGAATTGTTCCACATGTAGATGTGTTTTTGAGGTGTGAGGAGGTGAGCTCCACCATCTTGATCCCCCTCTCCAGGCACTCTTTACCTTTGAAGAAAGTGAGGACATCCTAACTGGGAGACTTTGTAAACACTGATAGAGAAAAGGAATCAATGGTGAGTCTGTGTATTTACTCCAAAAGTGTAAGCCTGCTTTTCTTATTATAGTAGCAGAGATGCTGACCCTCACTAAAGCTATGTCTTAGCAAGTAAGTGAAATCACTTTTTAAATAGCTACAATAGAGCTTTGACACTTATAATAGTATGTACATATTAACACAATAGAATATTATTTGGCCATTAGAAAATTCTAACATGCATGGATAAATGCTGAACCCAAGATGCTAAGTGCTCTTCAGTCACAAAAAAATAAATAGTATATGATTCCATTTACATGAAATATGTATAGAATGATGGTTGCCAGAGAATAGAATGGGAGTAGTTGTTTAATACGGGGTTTTGATGGAAAGATTATGAAAATGAAAGGTGCCAGTGGTTGCACTATATGAATGGACTTAGTGCCCCAGAACTGTACATTTACAAGTGGTTAACGTGTAAGTTTTATGTATATTCTACAATGAAAACTAATTTGTGAGTTAGGGCAGCTTATATTACAGGTGTCGTATTTAGTGTATTATATGAATAGCTTTGTTTGAACCTGATAATACTATGAGGTAGAGATACTGCTTTCCTATCATTTTACAGAAAAGAAAACTAACTCTTGGAGAAGTTAACTTTCCCATGTAATTTTAAGTGGAGAATTCAGACACTCCAGAGAAACACTGCCAATGACTTCCCTGCCTCTATAGTCATAGAATTAGCTGATAGAGGAGAAAGGGAGGTGTACAAACAGGTTATAATACATCACTGCTCTTTCAAACCTGACGAAAAAGTCAAGTATCTAACCCAAAAGCATTGGAGCCAACAGCGCTTCTATAAGAGCCAAAGAATCTAACGGAATGGAGCTGTATGTATAACCTTCAAGGAACTGCTAACAGGTACCTTCTGGAATTTTCTGAATTCTATGGTAGGGTAAAACACAAGGCAGAAATGAGTAAGGGCTGGTGAGAACCATGTGAGGAATAGTGTAAGAGGAAAAGCAGCATCTATCTGAATAGTTATCCTAGAGTAACCTTGCAATGAATAAGTCTGGAAAAATATCTGACAAGATGAAGTGTCCTAGCCACAGAAAAGTCTGCTTAAACAAATGACCATATAGTGCTAGAATTTCTCAGAGCCTTTTACCAATACTGTGGTATGTCCATTGCTTGATTTGAGGTCAAACTGAGGCCCAATTGGACCTCATTTAAACCATTTTGAAAAAATTTACTGTTAAAATTAAATCCTTTTGTTCAGAGTATTTTATTGTTAGTGAAAGAACAACTAAATGATTGTACTGGGTTTTCTAATGCTGGCCAGAACCAGAAGTAGAAAGAAAATGTCCTCACTCACACCTCAGGTTCTAGAAGACATCCAGAGTTACCAAATTATCCATTCCTTACCTGATCTTCTAAGACTTCCAGCCTAATTCCAAATAACAGAATGGTTTAGCCACTTTTGAGGATTACTGAATTTGGGAGAATCTGTCCCACAGATGAAAGAATGTGGGTGTAAGTAGAGATTGCTAACCCAGCAAGCAGAGCAGCCCAGCTTTTCAGATCCTACTCCTGGATTGTGTGGCAGATAAGAGAACGCTGCCCCCAGCAAGGCTTTCCAAGTGGCCATCTTACTTACAGTCCCACCACAGAGGCCTTTTCTGGGACTTCACTCGCGGTCCTGTGGCTTAGACTCAGCGCTCCCAGTGCAGGGGGCCTGAGTTCAATCCATGGTTGGGGAACTCGATCCCACATGCTGCAGTGAAGATAGTAGATACCACCTGCCACAGCCAAATAAATATACAAAGAGACCCTTTCTGAGATGAGTCCTTTTCACTGGGCCCCCACCTAAGAGTCAGTGGTAACTTGGATCTTTTTATACATATTTTAATCCACAGGCCCTTGAATGAGAAGTCATGACCGTAAGAGAAAAGCAAACCATAAAAAAAAAAAAAAAAATCATGGGCTTTAAGGTTTGACTCAGTCTTCTAGCCCAGCTAACCTGATGACCTGAAGCAAGTTATCGCATACTAAACCTCAGATCCTCCTCTAAAAATGGACATTAAAGAATCTGGCGAAGTTTATCAAGGATAAAATTAAATAATGCAGAAATTCCTGATACAAAATAAATATGTTCCTTCTCTCATAAGAAACATCAGGATAGCTTTACTTCTCTTGGGACCATCACCTGTTGGGTTCTACAGTGGGGTAGAACCGTCCCACCTTCTCAACCCCAGCCTTGTTAGTACATGAGATTCATTTTGGCCCTTCTCATTTCTCTAGAGGGGACACATTTCTTCAGTTCTGGTTATCACAAGACAGTATAGTTACAGACTTCCTGTGCTTCACTTTCTATATTCATTTGGATGAGGTGCTTTTTAGGATTCCTAATTTTAAATCCCAGAGAGTTAAGGATTCTCTGAGCAGCTACCATAGAAAGCACCCTCTAAGCCCTAGTCTTCAAGATGCACAAATATACCAAAAAGGAAGTACTGCGTTTGTGAAAATGGATGGGCATGCACAGTCAACAATCTTTGAGATTCGGTCATTGAGTTTAGAACTGAAGACCTATTCTTAAAATATTCTTCAAGACAAATGTCTCAATAGCATAAAGCTTGCTGGTATGGCAAAGAAAAAGCCTTTACAATCAGCAGGATGGCCCATGTGAGAATCATGCAGTATTGACAGAACTTCCCTGCGACTGTGGATACTGGGATTCTAAACATAACGTGGCTGTCCAGGCAGCAGGAATGGGTGTGTACTTATACATCCCCATGTCAAATTTGGATCTAGTCTCCACTGAGGACCACTGGAAAAGCAGGATAATACTTGAATTGAGACAAAAGTAAAGATCAAGAACTGCTATATTTAAACCTGATAAAATTCTCTTGTTTTGGGTTAAGACAGTGGTTTAAGTGCCAGAGAGCATTTGGCAAAATCTGGAGACATTTTAACCGTGAAGAAATATTATAGTGTCTAGTGGGAAGAGGCCAAGATACTACTGAACATCCTGTAAAACACAGGACATGCTCTCACAATAAAGAATTCAGTTCAGTTCAGTCACTCAGTTATGTCTGACTCTTTGCAACCCCATGAATCGCAGCACGTCAGGTCTCCCTGTTCATCACCATCTCCCAGAGTTCACTCAGACTCACGTCCATTGAGTCCATGATGCCATCCAGCCATCTCATCCTCGGTCGTCCCCTTCTCCTCCTGCCCCCAATCCCTCCCACCATCAGAGTCTTTTTCCAATGAGTCAGCTCTTCACATGAGGTGGCCGAAGTACTGGAGTTTCAGCTTTAGCATCATTCCTTCCAAATTTGAAATCCCAGGGCTGATCTCCTTCAGAATGGACTGGTTGGATCTCCTTGCAGTCCAAGGGACTCTCAAGAGTCTTCTCCAACACCACAGTTCAAAAGCATCAATTCTTCGGCGCTCAGTCTTCTCTCACATCCATACATGACCACAGGAAAAACCATAGCCTTGACTAGACGGACCTTAGTTGGCAAAGTAATGTCTCTGCTTTTGAATATACTATCTGGGTTGGTCATAACTTTTCTCCCCAGGAGTAAGCGTCTTCTAATTTCATGGCTGCAGTCATCATCTGTAGTGATTTTGGAGCCCCCCAAAATAAAATCTGCCACTGTTTCCACTGTTTCTCCATCTATTTCCCATGAAGTGATGGGACTGGATGCCGTGATCTTCGTCTTCTGAATGTTGAGCTTTAAGCCAACTTTTTCACTCTCTTCTTTCACTTTCATCAAGAGGCTTTCTAACTCCTCTTCACTTTCTGCCATAAGAGTGGTGTCATCTGCATATCTGAGGTTATTGATATTTCTCCCGGCAATCGTGATTCCAGCTTGTGTTTCTTCCAGTCCAGCGTTTCTCATGATGTACTCTGCATATAGGTTAAATAAGCAGGGTGCCAATATACAGCCTTGACGTACTCCTTTTCCTATATTATCCAGCTTGAAATGTCAATAGTGCCAAGGTAAAACAATACCAGATTGCTAGCGCTCTCAGGTAACTGCAACAGATTCTTTCTGAAGAGTATCATTGTAAACCTGTACAAAGAAACCCATTTTAAAAATGAAGTCTTGAAGTAAGTCAAACAGAAAAAGACAAATATACTATGACATTGCTTATATGTGGAATCTAAAAAAAAAAAGTACAAGTTAACTTATTTACAAAACAAATAGAGTCCCAGAAGTAGAAAACAAGCTTGTGCTTCCTGGTGGGTAAGCAGTGGGAGAAAGCATAAACCGGGAGATTGGAACTGACATATACACACTACTATAGGTAAAACAGATACCTAACAAGGACCTGCTGTATAGCACAGGGAACTCCACTCAGTGATCTGTGGTGACCTATCAAGGAAAAGAATCTGAATAACGTGGGCGTATGTATATATATATAACTGATTCACTTTTCTGGCCACCTAACTAACACAACATTATAAATTAATTATACTCCAATACATTTTTTTATTTAAAAAATAAAGTCTTGTCACACAAGGATAAACAAGAGACAATCCTGCATGAGAACCAGGAAAACTGTCAGAAGAAGAAAAGATGCAGAGGCTCCAGATATGGGGACCATTAGCTTACCATGTTCAGGAAGTAAAAATAAGACGGCCAGCCTTTCCAAGGAACAGGAAATCACAAAATTACAGAGCAGATTTGGTGAAAAGAATACAAGAACTAACATAGTAATCCCAATTAAGAATGCAATGACTGGGTTTAATAGCAAATTAGAAATAATTTAACAGAATTGGAAGGCAAGTCAGGAGGAAGTATTCAAAATAAAACTCAAGAGATTCAACACTGGCAAGAAACTAAGAAAAAATAGAGGACACAATGAGAGCAGAAGTAACAAAAAAATACTGGAGTCAATGACAATTTTCTAAAGCTAAAGATATGAACTACCAGATCTGAGAAGGTGTAAGAAACCAAAGCAGTATAAATTAAAAGCAATTTATTCCTCTATATATCATAATTAAACTTCAGGAAGAAATTTTTAAATCTTACACACAGGCAGTGGACAAAAGACATGAAAATAAAAAGATCATTGTGGTAGAATGGGTCAATAATAGTTCCTCCTTATTTGCAGGGAATGTATTCCAAGACACCCACTGGATTCCTGAAACCACAGATAGTACCAAGTTCTATATAGACATATTTTTTTCCCTCTACATACCTATGATGAAGTTTAATGTATGAATAAGGCACATTAAGATTTGTTCACTCAGTTGTGTCCAACTTTGCAGCCCCACGGACTGCAGCAGACCAGGTTTCCCTGTCCTTCACTATCTCCTGTAGGTTGCTCAAACTCATATCCATTGAGTCAATGATGTCATCCAACCATCTCATCCTCTATCACCCCTCTTTTCTCCTCCCACCCTCAGTCTTTTCCAGCATCAGGGTCTTAATAGAGAAGTTGTACTATAATAAAAATTATGTGAATGCAGTCTATTTCTCCCTCAAAATACCTTATTGTACTATACTTACCCTTCTTGTGATGACATGTGATGACACACTACCTTCAGGAGGAGATGAGATGAAGTGAGATGGGAAGTCAGAGGGAGCATCATCCACTTCAGGTGATTCTGGATCACTGATCCATGACAATGTCAATGGTTGGGGAATCCTGAGAAAAACAGAACTGGATGGTTCTGGATTAATGTGCTACTCAGAACAGTGCCTAATTTAAGACTTATGATTTATTTCTGGAACTTTTCATTTATTTTCTGAACATGCTTGGGTAACTGAAACCATGGAAAGTCAAATCACAAATGAGGGGGTACTACTATTGCTTTAAACTTACATTAGTAATTATATTAAGTAAATAGATTTACCCTATTTAAATTCTGTCACTTGAATCTCTTGGGGGGAAAAAGTAGCCCTTGTAGTTATTGACAGGATATATAAGGATTCCAAAAGCGTGAAAGTCAAATGATGTTAAAGTGTATAAATATATTATTTAAAGTTTTAGGAATTAGCTAATTTCTCAAGCAAAGCAATGAAATCCAAAAGATAAGAACATGCTTTATTCAGTATTCCAAAAAAAAGTATAAGAATTTTCACTGGAAGCCCTGACCCAAAATTTATGTAGCTATATTAGTATCATTTAAAGCAGGGATCCCCAACCTCTGGGATCTAATGCCTGATGATCTGAGGTGGAGCTGATATAATAATAACAGAAATAAAGCTCACAATAAATTTAATGTGCTTGAGTCATCCTGAAACGATTCCCCCAACCTTGGTCCATGGAAAAATTCTCTTCCACAAAACTGGTCCCTGGTGCCAAAAAGGCTGGGGACCACTGATTTAAAGAATGCTTGAAGGTGAAAAGCATTACTGTAGATTTAAACTGACACTTCACAATGATCAAAGGCTTGACTTACTGGGGAAATAAGACAATCTTAAATTTTAGTCCTCTAATGACACAGCCCCAGAATATTTAAAGGAGACAAAGAACTATAAGGAGAGATAGATTCATGCATTGTGGGAGTGATGTAACACAGAAGAAATACGATTTGAGCAAAACATTTTTCAAAAATTGATTGATGTCTTGGGCCATAAGGCAAGTTTCAAAAAGCATTGAATCTATTGAATATGCTTTGTGAAAATGCAATTAAACTGAAATATAATTCAGCTATAATATTTTCATCAATGTAGAAATTCACTTCTAAATAACCAGTAGGTAGAAAGAAACCATGATGGAAATTAGAGAATATTTTGAGCTGAATATTTCATGAAAAGAACTTGTGGGATGTAGCAAATTCTGTATTACACATTTAAGATATTAACTTCTAAACACAAGACAGATAAATATTAATGAGCTAAATATCCATCAAGAAATTAGGAAATGGTGAATTAAAATTTAAAGGATTATTTGATTCTTTAAAATGTCTAATCAACTTTTTAAATTTTTGACAAGACTGAATCAAATCAGAGACAGACAAGCAACCAGTATCAAGGATGAAAGAAGGAAACCCATGCACCTACGGATACCTCATCTTTGACAAAGGAGACAAGAATACACAGTGGGGAAAAGACAGTCACTTCAATAAGTGGTGCTGGGAAAACTTGACAGCTACATGTAAAAGGATGAAATTAAAACACTTCCTAGCACCATATACAAAAATAAACTCAAAATGGATTAAAGACTTAAATGTAAGACCAGAAACTATAAAACTCTTAGTGGAAAACTTAGGCAGAACACCCTGACCTAAATTGCAGCAAAACTATCTATCACCCACCTCCACAGTAATGGAAATAAAAAATAAACAAATGGGACCCAATTAAACTTAAAAAGTTTTGCACAGTGAAGGAAACCATATACAAAATGCAAAGACAATCCTCAGAAAGGGAGGAACTAACTGCAAATGAAGGAATGGACAAAGGATTAATCTCCAAAGTATACAAGCATCTCAATATCAGAAAAACAAACAACCCAATCGAAAAATGGGCAGAAGACCTAAACAGACATTTCTCCAAAGAAGATATACAGATAGCTAATAAACACATTAAAAAATGATCAAGATCACTTATTATGAGAGAAATGCAAATCAAAATAAGGTATCACCTCACATTGGTCAGAATGGCCATCATCAAAAAATCTACAAACAGTAAATGCTGAAGAGGGTGTGGAGAAGAGAGAACCCCCTTGCACAGTGGATGGGAATGTAAATTGATACAGCCACTACGGTGAACAGTATGGAAATTTCTTTAAAAACTAGGAATAAAACTACCATATATCCAGCAATCCCACTACTGGGCATATGCCCTGAGAAAACCATAATTCAAAAAGACACATGTAGCCCAAAGTTCATTGCAGCACTATTTACAATTGCAAGGACATGGAAGCAACCTAGATGTTCATCAACAGGTAAATGGATAAAGAAGTTGTGGTACATATATACAATGAAATATTATTCAGCCATTAAAAGGAATGAATGTGAGTCAATTCTACTGAGGTGAATGAACCTAGAGCCTGTTATCCGGAGTGAAGTAAGAAACACAAATATCATATATTAACATATATATGTGGAATCTAGAAAAATGGTAACAGTGAGCCTATTTTCAGGGCAGGAATAGAGACACAGAACAGACTTGTGGACACAGCAGTGGAAGGAAAGGCTGGGACGAACTGAGAGTGGAGCACTGAAACAAATACATCACCACCTGTAGAACAGATAGCCAATGCAAGTTGCTGTATAACACAGGGAGCTCAGCCTGCACCCTGGGACACCCGAGAGGGGTAGGATGGGGTTGGGGCTGGGAGGAGGTTCAAGAGGGAGGGGCGATAGCTTTACTTACGGCTCACTCACATTGTTGTATGGCAGAAACCAAAATAACATTGTAAAGCTATTATCTTCCAATTAAAAAAAAATTTAAGTATTCTAGTAAAATAATAATCTAATTTGGCAAACATTAAGGAACAAAATATGGAGTTCAAAAATAGAGTCACATATATTTTCAATTGATTTTCAACAAAATGAAGTGTGAAAGTGAAAGTCACTCAGGCATGTCCGACTCTTTGCGACCCCATGAACTGTACCGTCCATGAAATTCTCCAGGCCAGAATACAGGAATGGGTAGCATTTCCCTTCTCCAGGGGATCTTCCCAACCCAGGATGGAACCCAGGTCTCTTGCATCACAGGTGGATTCTTTACCAACTGAGCTATCAAAGAAGCCCTGCTTACAAATAATGCTAGAACAAATAGATATCAATGTGGAAATAAATGATCCTTAATTCTCACCAAAATCTATATACAAAAGCTAATTTGAAATTAATCACTTGAGTGAAACAATTGAATTTTTAGAAGAAAAATTAGGAGAGAAATATCCATAGCCCTACAATAAAAACATATTTCTTAGATAAGACATAAAACATATGACCCACAAAAGGAAAATATTGATAACTTGAACTTCATCAACCTTTAATATGTTTGTTTTTTGAAGGACACCATGAAGAAAATGAAAATGCAAGTCACGAACTGGGAGAAAATATTTCTAACTCATATAGGAAAAAAGAACAGGTATCTAAAATGTATTTTTAAATGCCTGTAATACAGTGAGATGAATAATCCAACAAAATATGACAAAATATTTAAAGAAATCTTCAAAAAAGATGGCATGTGGATGGCAAATAAACATACAGAAAAGATCTTCAACAGATAAAAATTAAAGCCATAATGAGATATAACTAGATACTCACTAGAATGAATAAAATTTAAAAGACTGACAATATTAAGCGTTCCTGAGGGTATGTAGCATCTGGAGCTGTCATACTTTGTTGCTAAAGTATGTCAACAAAGTAAAATGTAAAATGGTACCACTTTGGAGTGTAGTTCTGTGGTTTCTGTTAAAGTTAAACCTATACCTACACCATGTGATCTACCAATTCTACTCCTAGACATTTATCCAATAAAAGTTAGTGTCCCAAAAAATATTTCATAAGAATATACACAGCAGAATATTCATAATCACCAAATAATTTAAATGTCACTTGACAGTTAAAAGCCTTCGTCAGTGATCAACGCAAAGAAATAGAGGAAAACAACAGAATGGGAAAGACTAGAGATCTCCAAGAAAATTAGAGATACCAAGGGAACATTTCATCCAAAGATGGGCTTGATAAAGGACAGAAATGGTATGGACCTAACAGAAGCAGAAGATATTAAGAAGAGGTGGCAAGAATACACAGAAGAACTGTACAAAAAAGATCTTCATGACCCAGATAATAATGATGGTGTGATCACTCACCTAGAGCCAGACATCCTGGAATGTGAAGTCAAGTGGGCCTTAGGAAGCATCACTATGAACAAAACTTAGAGAAGATGGAATTTCAGTTGAGCTATTTCAAATCCTGCAACATGATGCTGTGAAAGTGCTGCTCTCTATATGCCAGCAAATTTGGAAAACTCAGCAGTGGCCACAGGACTGGGAAAGGTCAGTTTTCATTCCAATGCCAAAGAATGCTCAAACAACCGCACAATTGCACTCATCTCACACGCTAGTAAAGTAATACTCAAAATTCTCCAAGCCAGGCTTCAGCAATACGTGAACCGTGAACTTCCAGATGTTCAAGCTGGTTTTAGAGAAGGCAGAGGAACCAGAGATCAAATTGCCAACATCCACTGGATCATGGAAAAAGCAAGAGAGTCCCAGAAAAACATCTATTTCTGCTTTATTGACTA
>SJYV01029643.1:2865-18479 GCA_006410875.1 Neotragus pygmaeus
ATTTATTTATTTATTTTTAAATTTAACTTTACAATACTCTATTGGGTTTGCCATACATCGACATGAATCCACCACAGGTACACACAAGCTCCCAATCCCGAATCTAATTTCTACATTTTTGACTCGTTAGCAGTGACTCTATATCACTTTCATGAATAAAAAATAATATTTCTTTAAAAATGAAATCAAAGTCTAGATATGTATTTACAAAGAACAATAATGTTGGAATCTTTTTAGAGAGTTCATAGAAAGTTGAGAGAGAGACATCTGTAGCAAAATTAAAATAAATTAAAATAACAAACAAAAACCAGTTCTGCACTCAGCCCATGCTGTAAAATCTAGTTTAACTGTAGAGCTCACTTTAAAGTTTGATAGTATTACAGACAGATCTTTATATAACTAAATTGTAAAGATCCTCCCAAACCCTTATGAACATACAGAAAATATTAGTTTTATAGTTTAAATTGATCACAAAAGGTTATCATACCTAATATTTGATAGAAACTAGAAAAATAGAAACAATAAAGTAAAAATACATATTTTGCTAATAGAAGAAATTCATTTTGTTTTACACCTGAATTTTTTTCATGAGAGTTTGCTTATGTGAACATAGTCCTCCTACAAGTATTTTTGTTTTAAACTAGCATTTAATAACTTCATTAATCTCAGGTTTCAGGTGTACCACATGTTTTTGAAAAATGGGAAATTTAATCAAAGCATACATAACATCTAATAGCTATTTTTTAATTATTTTTTTAAAATGCAATAGCTAAAAAAGTATAGACTCTGGAAACAGACTGGCATGAGATGCATCCCAGTTTCACCCTCTAATACCTGTATATTATTTTTAACTTTTTATTTTGTATTGAGTATTGTCTATTAACAAACAATATAGTGATAGTTTCAAGTGAGAAGCAAAGGAACTCAGCCATACATATACATGCGTCTGTTCTCCCTGAAGTTCCCCTTCCATCTAGACTGGCACAAAACATTGAGCAGAGTTCCACGTGCTATACAGTAGGTCATGTTGGTTATTCAGCTAAAATATAGTAGTGTGTACATGTCCATCCCAAACTCCCTAACTCTCCCTTCCTTCCCACTGGCAGCCATAAGCTCATTCTTGAAGTCTGTGAGTCTGTTTCTGTTTTGTAAGTATGTTCATTTGAATCATTGCTGTTTAGATTCCACATATAAGGGAAGTTATACAGTATTTCTCCTTCTCTGTCTGACTTGCTTCACTCAGTATGACGATCTCTAGGTCCATCCATCTTGCTGTGTTATTTCTTTTCCTTTTAATGGCTGAGTGATATTCTATTGTAATACCTTTATAATTTTGAGCAAGTGTTGAACCATTCTGCACTTAGAATTCTTGGAAGATTAAATGATACAAATAAAGCCAAATGCTCAAAACAGAGCCAGGTCCACATTCAAGTTCACTGTGAATGTTACCTGTTGTTGCTATTTGCTATTCCAACCTATATTAGCCAACCTATTGCTGGTCATAGTTACTCAATAATTATCAAAGGCTGATAAGTAGGAGACTTTATTTCAAAATAAGTTATAATTTCACAGGATATGAGATAGAAAATTTGATATTGAATAAAACATCTAATCATTCAGTTCTGCCACAAAATAGTATTTATCAGCAATAATTTACATATGTATACATATGTTTAGTATATTCTTAGCATGTGAGATAGGCATTCTCCTATCGGCTTTTTAAAGTCTAAATGAAATATATTCTAAATCTAAACGCTTTAAGTAAATATGTACCTGTTTACACTTTGCATTTCTGATTACACAAGGGAAAAAATATCTCTAGTGAGGAATTTTTTTTTCAGCTTATTGAAACAGGTTCTAAAAATTGAGCCTGCAGGAAAAGTTAGAGTAAAATTTATCTAATGGTAAATTTTATCTAGCTCATTTCAAACATTTCCAAAGCCCAAACAAAATAAGGCCCAAGTAAATAATATTAAAAATATACAGCTATCAAATTATTAACTTAGTGTACCTCACAGCAGAAAAAAGAATCCATGTTAAATGAATTAAAGATATTTTGTTTAAAATATGAAACCTGTATCCATGCTTTTTTAAAATGAATTATTTTCTGGGTCACATTCTCATCATACATAAATTTCCCAAGTGGCACTATAAATACAGAGCCCCTAAAAAAAGGACTAAGACCAAGGAGAAAGAAAACAGTTAAACTCAAGGCTGTAGATGACTTCTGTGACAAGAGTGAGAGGTTAACTTGCCAATTGGCTGGATTTATTTCTGGAATTAGTTTAATGTGGCTAAGTCAAAAGGAAGATGGATTTCACCATGGCTTACTTACTTGTGCTTCTAGAAATCCTCACATCCAAAGGAATTTATTGTATGCTTCAGAACAGTTCATAAATTACATTTCAGTTTCCATCATATGGTGCTTTATCATTTTGTGCTAAACTTCAAGTGAGCTAAATAGTTTTTAGGTTTATACATCTGGAAAAGAAGCATAACTCTCAAAACTGGAGGCTCTATTTTAAATATCCATTTAATTTTTTTTTTAAGGAGATTATTCACTTCTGCTCTTCACCTTTCCCCTTAGGACACATTTTATAATCCAGAACTCATTAAAAATTGCTAATTGTAGTATCAGATCTATACAGTTTTTGGTACTAAAATGTTAAATTGCTCATTTCACTTTAATAAGACATTTTTATTCTTTTTTTATTGTATTATTGCAATTATGCTTACAAAATGAACTTTTAAATATATGATACACTTTTTAACTGATAAAGTGAAAGTGAAGTCACTCAGTTATGTCCGACACTTTGTGACCCCCATGGACTGTAGCCTACCAGGCTCCTCCCTCCACGGGATTCTCCGGGCAAGAGTACTGGAGTGGGTTGCCATTTCCTTCTCCAGGGGATCGGGATCGAACCCTGATGTGCATTCCAGGCAGACACTTTAACCTCTGAGCCACCAGGGTCTATATTAAATAAGACACAAATATACCAAATGTATATTATAGTACAGAGATTGTCTATCATTATTTTGAAACACATTTATAATTAATGGAGNCTCAGGGAATTTAATCCCTATCAATTGACTTGCTTCTTGAGTGTCTCTGTAGGTCCCACCTGGTCCTTTTCTCTGCGTCATAAATCCACACTAGGACTGAGCAGGGCTTTTAGAGAGAAACCTCTTTGTGAAACTGAAGCTTTCAATTTGTGTAGTTTTTGTAAAATTCCTTGGTCTGGAAAAAACCCTCCCTACAGCCATACTTGAAGTCCCGCTTTCCTGCCCTGTGACACGCAGGGTGGTGGGGTGAGATTAGTGAGCGGGAGGAGGGGTCCCGGCCCTCTGACTGGGCTGCAGAGCCAAGGGCACCTCTGTGACTCACACATCCTTCATCTCAGCTCCTGGTGCCATTTCAGGGCCTTGACCTCACTCGGGGTGGTGCTGGGTCAGCCTCGTGATCCAGGAATCCCCTGGTTCATCAACGTTCATTTCTAACCATCAGCCTGACCTGTCTTTCCGAGTTGTCGAACACTGGGACACCTTCCTGGCTCCAGGTCCCTCCTCCCTGCCACCTCCTGTTTCTTTACAGAAGCTAAAACACTTGAGGCCTGGGATCCAGGGAGCAGGGGAGCCGACTGCCCAGCACTTCCTGTGCTGAACCCGGAACCACCGGGCACTCTTCTCTGGGTTCCGTGTGCTGGGTGCAATCCCAGCCTGGCTTGGATTTCAAGGCTCCTTCCTGCCACTGTCTTCTCCTCAATCCCCTCCGGGACACATGGCCCGCCCCCACCGTAACCTCCGAGGACCTCCCAGGTCATTCTGAGAGGACCTGTTCTCTGACATCACCGGGAAGACCTGGATCTAAAATGCTGTTTGCGTCTGCCTCTGGCTGAAGAGCTTTAACATTTGTACATAATCGCATCACCCAGGAAGCCTCACCATCCCTTTAGAAATCTGTCCAGACACTGCGGTTGATGAGAGGGACACAAAACCAAGTCAAGGAGATGAGGCTGTCCGACGGCTGGTCACCGATTGGGGAACACGGAAGCTCCTTCAGGAAGTCCGTCTGAAGTGAAGTGTCTGCTGGGGACTCTTGGGGAATTTGTGTGTGGCTGCCACCATCCTGATGTTTTCTCAAAACATCTGGGAAGTACCCCTGAGCACTTCTGCTGTTCTCATCACCTGGGAGGCCACTCAGGTCGGAGGTCGTATCCTCAGCCAGGTGCCCAGCGCCCAGCCCAGTGCCATGCTTGTTGGAGTGGCGGGCACATCCCTGCTATTTGAGTTGGCAATCTTCATTATGCAAGGATGGAGCACTCATGGAGGAAACAAGTTCAGAGGGAGAAGGTCTTCAAAGTTAAGGAAGAAAAAAGTTTAAAGAAAGGTTTTTCAAAGTTATGGAAAAAACAAGTGTAGAGGGAGAAAGGCCTTCAAAGTCCCGGAAAGCTTTGCAGAACAGGCCATGCTCCGCATTGCTCTTTGTAGGCTGCGGAGAAATGGCACCTGAGTGCCCGCAGGCGGAGCTGCAGGCACTGTCTTTTGCTAACAATACGCGTACAGGGCTCTCTGGGCTGAGAGTTAGGAGGCCAAGGGGGACTGACCTTCATGGTGGTGGGAGATGGTGCCCTGCCGGGTGACCCAACCTGCTGGGCTCTGCTTGCCAGGACCAACTCTGTTTCTTCTCTAGAGCTGAAAGTCAGATCAGGAAGTAAGGACTTTGAAAAACACGGACACCTCCTCCCTTCTGGACAGTGTTGGAAAACTTGTGAAATAGCTTCCAGAAAGCCTCTTATAAGGTAAGTGTTGATCACACTGACACTGTGGTTATACTCATTGCATTCCTGGGTCGGGGAGATCAGTGCCTTGTTTATCTTTGTTTCGGGCAGGATCCTTCAGATTCAACCAGATACGGAAATATTTTTCAGACAAAATACTCCTTTCTTAAAAGTAATCAATACGGAAACTTTAGTTGGAAAAGGTAACATTTCAAAGTCCTTTGCGTTCTAAATGACTGTTGGAAGGATTTCCTGCCCCCTGTGTCTCTCCTGGGGGCTTCTCTGCTGGCTCAGATGGTAAAGAATTGGCCTGCGATGGCGGATACCCAGGTTCGATCCCTAGGTCAGGGAGATCCTCTGTAGAAGGGAAAGGCTACCCACTCCAGCATTCTGGCCTGCAGAATTCTGTACATGAACCATCCACTCCATGGGGTCGCAGAGTCGGACAGGACAGTGACTTTCACTCTCCTTCTGGCGGGGCCTCAGCTTCTGGCCTCAGCTGTGACTGACACACAGGGGCAGCTGGGCCGGTGAATCCCGCATGCGGCTCCTGCACCTCCGTCCCACATCCTGCCCTTGTCTCCTGGACACCTTCACTTAATGCTCTGCAAGCACCGTGAGTCCTCTTTGACAGGAGATGCGGGTTTGATCCCTGGGTCAGCAAGTTCCCCTGGAGCAGGAAATGACAATCCTGCGAGTGGATTTTCAGTCCGTGGTGGGCGACAGCCCAGGGGGTCTCAAGGAGGCCGGCACGACTGACGACTGAGCACAGCACTGCTGCAGGAGACCCCGACCCTCCCCTCCCCGGGGGCTCTCTCAGTTGGTCACCTCACAATGGGCACAGTTGCCCGAGTGAGACCAGCACCTGGCTCCTGCCTCTCCACTCCTTTCCTGGCCCCTGGCCCCCAGTCCTCCTGGTGCTCACGTCCTGTGACGCCCGCCCTCACCAGCTCTGGGCAGCATCCCGTCACCGCTGCACTGTCCAGGCTCGGGCCGGCCTGGCTGGGCCTGGTCCCCAGAGCTGAGTCCTAGGGGCCCCTGGGGCCTCTCCCCCCGCACCCAGTCCATCCTAAGGGCCGGTGCTGGACTCAGAAAGGAAACGGGAGGGAAGGAGGGGAGGATATGGGTGAACGAAGGATCCTGTTACTGGTCCAGTTTCAATCTGACAAAGATGGTAGGGTTCAATGGCCCCCTGTTCTTGTCCAGTCCCTCAGCCCTGTCTGACTCTCTGAGACCCCGTGGACTGCAGCCGGCTAGGCTTCCCTGTCCATCACCATCTCCTGGAGCTTGCTCAAACTCATGTCCATTGAGTCAGTGGTGAATCCAGCCATCTCATCCTCTGTGCTCCCCTTCTCCTCTGATGTGCCCATCAGAGCTGCCACCCATTGCGCCCAGACACAGCCTCTTTCCCGTCCCTCTGAACCCACAGAAGAGGAAGAGCGTGTTTGATCCGTTGTATCCCTCGCCTCCTTTGTGACCTGATCGAGTCCTCCGTGCAATCAGCTTCCAGCCGGTAGAGCTTGGGGGTTTCAGCTCTGCTACCCAGTGGGGCTTCGCGGGTAGGAAGGTGCTGTTGCCCCGCCCTCTGGTCATCCCTCCTTGCCCCGCCTTGCCCTGCCCCGCCCCTCAAGCCCAGGTATTTGGGCCCCAGCGCCTGCGTCCCTGCCCAGCCAGCTCCTACTGTGCTCGGTACCTGTGGGGCGGTGCGGCTGTGGCATCGGCCTGCCCAAGGAAGAAGGCGGGTGGGCCGGTTCGGGGCTAGCACCGGGCTGGATTTCCTTTCGGACCAGGTGGCAGCGGCGGCGTAACGACACTGTGAGTGTGGATCCGGGTGCCCCGTGTGCTCTTGGAGTCCTGTGAAATCTGCATGCTTCTTACTGGCATGGGCATTGAGTGGAGAAGAGCTGTCCCTTAATGGGGATCTTCCCCTCCCATGGCTCGAACCTGGGTCTTCTGCACTGCGGGAGGATTCTTTACCATCTGAGCCACCAGGGAAGTCCACTTTCATTATCTGTCGAAGCTCACTGAGACATCTCGTTTGTAAGAAGTCGTGAGACTGTTAATAAGCAGGCGGATTCTTCACCAGCTGAATCATAGGGAAGCCCAAGAATGCTGGAGTGGGTAGCCTATCCCTTTTCCAGCACAGCTTTCCAACCCAGGAATCAAAGTGGGAGCTCCTACAGTGCGGGCAGATTCTCTACTAACTGAGCAACTAGGGAATTCCATGGGTCTATCTTATCTTTGTTACATCTTCTTATACCTTTCCTAAAGGTGATAATGAGCTTTCTGATAGTTCAGTAGGTAAAGAATCTGCCTGCAATGTGGGAGCTCCCTTGGAGAATGGATAGACTACCCTCTCCATGACTCTAGATCTTCCTTGTGGCTCAGCTGGTAAAGAATCCGCCTGCAATGTGGGAGACCTGGGTTCGATCCCTAGGTTGGGAAGATCCCCTGGAGAAGGAAATGGCAACCCACTCCAGTATTCTTGCCTTGAAAATCCTTGGAGAGAGGGGCCAGGTAGGCTGTAGTCCATGGAGTCACAAAAGAGTCAGACATGACTTAGCTACTAAGCAAGAAATTGGATATTAAAGATGGAAGAGAATGTGTGTGTGTAGTGGTGGTGTGGTGTTTCCTCTCCTCTAGGTTCTTCCTGGCTGGTCTAGAAATTAAATTGACCTAAGGTAAATCAATAGCAGAAAACCAACCCGACCGAATTTTGTGCGAACCTCGAAGATACAAGGCTCAAAAAGTGACAAGGCAGGCAGCTTTGTGTGTGTGAAGATTTGACAAAATAAGGGGGTTTGCCTGGGGCAGCAAGGCCATGAAGTAACAGGGTTTGCAGGTTTCTTGTACAGCCTTTGGGCCTTGCGTTCCCCTCTTTGGCCGTAAAGATGTCTCTCTACCTCCTGGTGCAGGGACGGGATTTCCACGTGGAGATTTATTTTCAGCTCCAGGGGGAACAGAAGAAGAGTATGCAGAGAGGCCCTGGACCCTCGCACATCCCGCCCCTCCCCACAGTGTCCTGTTCTGGACCAAACACCCTCTGTGGCAGGGCTGTTGACCTCCAAGGCTGGGCCCTGGAGGTGGACGTGGGCGCATCCCAAGCCCTTGTCCCAAGCTGGGTGGCAGGCCCTGGGCCTGGGGCCGCAGGAACTCAGCAAGAGGCCCTGGCTTCGGGCTTTGGCACAGTTGGAGCTCCCAGAGGAGGACACCTTGGCTTCAGGGGGTTTGTCTTCGAGGCTTTCATGCTTCTTTGTGTGGGATTTACTTCTCTTTTATCTCAAGGCTTCAGGTTATGCTAAGCGGGATCTTTCTCTCTCTTTACATATTGTTCAACTTGTGTAACTGTATTTGCATGGATCATTTTGAATGGTTCTTGTTATAAAATCGTATCTAGAGGCCCCATTTTGAATGATTCTTGTTACCTAGAGGCCCCAAACACACCGAACAATCTAGAAATGAAACCAAAAGCCAACAGCTCCTTCCCCACCCTCCCAGGCCGTGTCCCAGCGCCCTCTCGGTATCAGCGCTGTCTCTCAGCCGTGTTCACATGTCAGAAGCCCACAGGTGGGTCTAAGGCCCTTGAGGAAACCGAGTTTTGTGTGTGTACCTGTTTGCTCATCGAAGCAGAGCGTCAGTGCTAACAACAGGTAAGAGCGGAGTGAATCGCGGTTGACCTGTGGCCTGAATTTGCGTGACACTGATTTTAAATCCATCCTTTCAGCCTCGCCACCATGGATGCGCTGTCAGCATCAAACGGCACCTTTGCCTTGACACTTCTGAAAAAGCTGGGTGAGGACAACTCGAAAAATGTGTTTATCGCACCCCTAAGCATCTCCTCTACACTGGCCATGGTCTTCATGGGGGCCAGTGGCAACACCGCAGCCCAGATGTGCCAGGTAGGTTCGGGAAGCCGGTTCTGGACGGCGGCTGATGCTGCTTCTTTGGCCCGAGAGCTAAGGTCTGTGATCCGAATCCCACAGGCCTTGCACAACAGAGTCCTCGCTCTCCTATAGTCAGGGCACACTACAGTTGTGGGTTTTTATGTTTTTGATTTCAGACCCTTTCTCTAAGCAAGAGCAGTTGTGGAAGTTTTAACGTCCACCGGGGTTTCCAGAAGCTTCTCAGTGAAGTTAATAGGATGGACACACAGTACTTGCTCAGAACAGCCAACAGGCTTTTTGGAGAGAAGACTTACGATTTCTTCTTGGTAAGTCATACTCCCGATTGCCCGAAGCAGATAGAGACCGAGGTCGTGGGTAGACGGGAGGTGGGCCTTGGGGTGCAGAGAGGACTTGTGGGCTGAGACCCACGTGGTGGGCGTGGTGTGGGACCCCAGTCACGACCTCACGCTTCCTGGAACCGTTCGGTCATTGCCTGTAAGAGGAGCCGTGTGACAGCCTGTTCACGCGTTCCTGAAGCTTCAGGGAGTTTATTGTCAGAGAACTAACGCAGATCATACCCCACCTGCACGTGAGTTGGCCCAAACACAGATGTGATGGAACAGAATATTTCCGGTGTTGTTTTTCACAGGTTGGAAGTCTTCCGTGCGTTGTGAGACTTGTTCAGTTGTTTTATACCTGTAAATATTCTGATTATCCTTTCCTGTGCAGAGTTTTTTTTTTATGTTTTGTTTTTTTACTCTGGTTCTATCTAACTATAAAGCGTTTATGGTTTTAAAATTTTTCATACACACCTCAAGCAATCTGTGAGTGTGCTCTTATTATATAAAATGCAGACAAAGCCAGCGTCCTCCCATCTCGTCCCCGCCCTGCCCCCACGCCCAGTGTGAGGGCTTGTGCCCTGTACACAGAGACAGTCTTTGCATCTCAGTGCACGTGTCCCTGCTGTTGTTCAGTCGCTGAGTCGTGTCCGACTCTTTCTGACCCCGTGGGCTGCAGCAGGCCGGGCTCCTCTGTCCTCTCCGCGTCCCAGAGTTTGCCCAGAGGCATGTCCATTGAGCTGGTGAAGCATCCAGCCATCTCATCCTCTGTCGGCCCCTTCTCCTTTGCCTTCTATCTTTCCCAGCATCAGGGTCTTTTCTCGGGTTGGCTCTTCGTATCTGGGGGCCACAGTGACGGAGCTTGAGTCTCAGCAGCCGTGTGTGTCCGCCTCACCCTTTCTCACGGTGGTGGGCGGCGGGCTCAGGGGTGGCTGTACCGAGACGCAGCCACCAGCCCCCGGGTGGGCGTGGGGTGGGGCCCGGCCCGGGGTGAGCCNTGGATGATCTTAGTTTTCTGAATGTTGAGCTTTAAGCCACCTTTTTCACTCTCGTCTTTCACTTTCCTCAAGAGGCTTTTTCGTCCTTCTTCACTTTCTGCCATAAGGGTGGTGTCATCTGCATATCTGAGGTTATTGATGATTCTCCCAGCAATCTTGATTCCAGCTTGTGCTTCATCCAGCCCAGCATTTCTCATTATGTACTCTGCATATAAGTTAAATAAGCAGGGTGTCAATATACAGCCTTGATGTACTCTTTTTTCCTATTTGGAACCAATGTGTTGTTCCATGTCCAGTTCTAACTGTTGCTTCCTGACCTGCATACACATTTCTCAAGAGACAGATTAGGTGGTCCGCTATTCCCATCTCTTTCAGAATTTTCCAGTTTATTGTGATCCACACAATCAACAGCTTTGGCATAGTCAATGAAACAGAAATCGTTTTCCTGGAACCTCTTGCTTTTTCAATGATTCAGTGGATGTTGCCAATTTGGTCTCTGGTTCCTCTGCCTTTGCCATAGCCTGTGTTTGCTGTGACCAGTGTGTTCTTGGCAAAACTCTATTAGCCCCCTGCTTCATACTGAAAAGAGGGGATTACAGATGCCCTGGGACCACCCAGCGTCTACCCTACCTGCTGCCAGACCAGGGGGCTCCTCCATTTGCTCAATCCATAGGAAAAAACAAAACTGCTCACCCCTATTTCACTCACATCGTCCCATGTAAACAATTTCCAACCTTGTTTTGTGTTTTCTCCTTAATATAACGAGCATCCCAGAATTGTCTGGTATTTGTGAAAATCCTGTGTATGAAAGAGATCCAAATATTATAAACACCAACCACAGCAACAAAAACCCCAGGAGAAGAGAGACGATGCGAGGCCCAGAAGATAACACATCAGACTGTGACTGACGCTCTCCAGGGAACTGGAGTGGAGAGCAAGAGAGAACCGCAGAGTTCTCGGAGTCTTTAGCAATGGGATATAACGGCTAAGGCTGGAGGAAAGCACTGGAAAAATTGGAAGAGAAAGTCAACTGTGTCTTCCAGAAAATGAAGCAAAACATCACGGAGATGGAAGATGCAGGAGAGGGAGGCAGGTGAGAGCAGAGCTCTCTGCCGGCAGCAGGCAGCCATGCCTTCCCAAGTGCCCTGCAGATAACAGCTTCTGCACAGGCCTGTAGGAGGTGCACAGAAAAACAGCCAGTCCACAGGGGTGACAAAGGACTTAAAAGTTTCCAGAGGGGAAGGGGAAGTTTCTTGAGTTGCCAGGTTGAAGAAGGCAGGGGTTAGTCCCTCAGTGGAGTCTGACTCCTTGGGACCCGATGGACTGTACATTGCCAGGCTCCTCTGTCGGACAGAGAATTCTCTGGGCAAGAATACTTGAGTGGGTTTTCATGTCCTTCTCCAAGGGATTTTCCTGACCCAGGGATTGAACCCACGTCTCCCACGTTGCAGGCAGATTTACTGTCTGAGCCACCAGGGAAGCAGGTTGAAAGCGCCCACCAAGTGCACAGCCAACTGAATAAAGCTGGCCCATGTGGGGACAGACACAGCTATGTGACACTGAGAATATCAGGGATACGGGTCAGAGGTCAAGTGCTTCCACCTCCTGGGGAGGGGAGGAGGGACGGGACTGGTGGGGCTGTGTCCTCAGACTTCAGGCTGGGAAGCCAGAAGCAGCACCTCTAAGGTCCAGTCCAGAGGCACCGTGACCACTCGGGATGCTGCCGCACCATCCATCGCAAGGGAGGCTGGAATAAAGGCATGTCCATCATGCTGGAAGTCAGGTTGTGCGTGTTCTGTCTTAGAACATCCTTGGACCCCTCACTTCCCCAAAGGAAGGAGGAAACCGCGAAGGGGGAGCACAGGGGCCCAGCGCAGGAACGGGCGGGGGTCCCGAGTGGACTGTGCGCGCCGTGCGTGCGGCGAGGACCGCGGGGGCCTCACGTCCAGCGGGGCAGGGGCAGCCCCACCTGCACCACGAGCGCGCCCGCGAGTGACGACGGTAGGGGCGAGGGGGTGAGCACTTCACGTGGCCTCTCCGTCTCCAGGCGACGTGTGAGCAGCTTGGACGGAGACTTCTGCCCAGCGTGGCCTCAGCAGCACCAAGACTGCCTGCTCGTTGTGGACTCGAGGATTCAGTTTGCGCTTTACAGCTTTTCCATTAAAAGGGACGGAGAGAGGGCCTTCCCTGGCAGTCCATGTTGAGACCTAACAGAAGCCATGACAAGCTTCAAGGACTAAAGTAAGAAAAAGTTACAATCACGGGAAAAGTTGGGTCACTGCCCAGAAGGGGCTGAGATTATCATCCCCCCCGACCTTGAGACTCAGACAGTCAGCATATTCCCTGTAGCCTGGTTAGAACTAGCCCAGATAACATGAAACATCCCCTAAGCAAGCCCGCATGCGCAAAAACTAGCTGATAAGTAAATGCCAAGAAGCCATAAGTCCACACACGTGCATTGTATAACCAATCAGCTTATGCCAAATAGCTGTCTTTGTTCTAAGCCTGTAAATACTGCTGTAATTCGGGGCTTGGGGCTCTTGCTCCATACCACTGCGTTGGATATGGCAAGGTGTCCTTGCTTGAGCAAGAAATAAACCTCTCTTTCTGCTTTTGCATTACTGTGGATGACTTATTCTCCCAGTTTATTTGGGGACCTGGACCTGGAGCATAACAGTCCAGAGGTTCAGACTCTGCACCTTCATTGCCGAGGACCTGGTTCAGTCCATCCTGGGGGGATAAGGTCAAAAAGAAAAACGAGAGACCAAGAGAGGGGCTGATACTTGCTATCTTGGGACTTGGAAAAACATTCTATATGGATGTAAAGGAAGGAAATGGCAACCCACTCCAGTATTCTTGCCTGGAAAATCCATGGACAGCGGGGCCAGGTAGGCTGTAGTCCACGGAGTCACAAAAGTGTCGGACACTACTAGCTAGTAACCAGATTGGATATTAAAGATGGAAGAGAATGTGTGTTGGGGGAATGTTTCTTTTCCTCTGCAATCTTCCTGGTTGGTCTAGCAGTTAAATTGCCCTAAAACAAATCAATAGCAGAAATCCAACCCTGCTGAATTTCGTGCGAAAATCGAAGATACAAGGCTCAAGAAGTGACAAGGCAGGCAGCTTTGTGTGTGTGAAGATTTGACAGACAAGGGGGTTTGCCTGGGGCAGCAAGGCCGTGAAGTGACAGGGTTTGCAGGTTTCTTGTACAGCCTTTGGGCCTTGCGTTCCCCTCTTTGGCCGTAAAGATGTCTCTNAAGATACAAGGCTCAAGAAGTGACAAGGCAGGCAGCTTTGTGTGTGTGAAGATTTGACAGACAAGGGTGTTTGCCTGGGGCTCAAGGCCGTGAAGTATCAGGGTTTGCAGGTTTCTTGTACAGCCTTTGGGCCTTGCATTCCCCTCTTTGGCCGTAAAGATGTCTCTCTACCTCCTGGTGCAGGGACGGGATTTCCTCATGGAGATTTATTTTCAGCTCCAGGGGGAACAGAAGAAGGGCAGCGTATGCTTTTTGCACCAGCTGTTTCTCAAGTCTCTTTACTTCAGAGCAATCAGTGTGCTGCAGGGGCGTGTTTTGGGGTGAGCTGCCCTGCACGCCATCAGGAGCACAGATTACCTGGTGCGTCCCCGTCCTCATGCAGGGAGCAGAAATCAGGGAGCTGACGCAGGGCCCGGAGCGGGGCTGCCAGCCTGCACGCCCTGCGGCTTCGGGCCCTTTCCTCAGGCTCACCTGCTTGTTTCTCCCAGGTCGGTATGTAGGACTGACTCTGCTTTCTGTTGAAGAGCTGGGGATCTCTCAGCTGCCATCCCTTCCCACCTGGCAGAGAGGCCCTGAACCCTGGCACACCCCGCCCCTCCCCACAGTGTCCTGTTCTGAACCAAATGCCCTCCGTGGCGGGCCTGTTGACCTCCAAGGCCGGGCCCTGGAGGTGGATGTGGGCACGTCCCAAGCCCTTGTCCTGAGTGGGGTGGCAGGCCCTGGGCATGGGCAACAGGGCCCTGGCTTCAAGCTTTGACACAGCTACAGGTCCCATAGGAAGAGATCTTGGCGTCAGGGGGCTTGTCTTTGAGGCTTTCATGCTTCTTTGTATGGGATTTACTTCCTTCTATCTCAAGGCTTCAGGTTATGCTAAGCGGAGTCTTTCTCTCTCTTTACGTAATGTTCAACTTGTGTAACTCTGTGTTTGGATTGATCATTTTGAATGATTCTTGTTATAAAATCGTACCTAGAGGCCCCAAACACACCGAACAATCTAGAAATGGGACCAAAAGCCAACGGCTCCTTCCCCACCCTCCCAGGCTGTGTCCCAGCACCCTCTCGGTATCAGCGCTGTCTCTCAGCCGTGTTCACATGTCAGAAGCCCACAGGGGGGTCTGAGGCCCTGAGGAAACCCAGTTTTGTGTGTGTACCTGTTTGCTCATCGAAGCAGAGTGTCAGTGCTAACAACAGTTAAGAGCGGAGCGAAACGCGGTTGACCTGTGGCCTGAATTTGAGTGACACTGATTTTAAATCCATCCTTTCAGCCTCGCCACCATGGATGCGCTGTCAACATCAAACGGCACCTTTGCCTTGACCCTTCTGAAAAAGCTGGGTGAGGACAACTCGAAAAATGTGTTTATCTCGCCCCTAAGCCTCTCCTCCGCCCTGGCCATGGTCCTCATGGGGGCCAAGGGCAACACCGCAGCCCAGATGTCCCAGGTACGTTCGGGAAGCCGGTTCTGGGCGGCGGCCCACGCTCTTTCTGTCCACGATCCGAATCCCACAGGCCTTGCTGACAGGTCTCGCTCTCCTGTAGTCAGGGCATACTGCAGTGGTGGGTTATTATCTGTTTATGATTTCAGACGCTTTCGCTAAGCAAGAGCAGTGGGGTAGTTGAAGATATCCACCAGGGTTTCCAGAACCTTCTCAGCGAAGTTAATAGGACAGACACACAGTACTTGCTCAGAACAGCCAACAGGCTTTTTGGAGAGAAGACTTACGATTTCCTCTCGGTAAGTCATACTCCCGATTGCCCGAAGCAGATAGAGACTGAGGTCCTGGGTAGACGGGAGGCGGGCCTTGTGGTGCAGAGAGGACTTGTGGGCTGAGACCCACGTGGTGGGCGGGGTGTGGGACCCCAGTCACGACCTCCTGCTTCCTGGAACCGTTCGGTCACTGCCTGTAAGAGGAGCCCTGTGACAGCCTGTTCACGTGTTCCTGAAGCTTCGAGGAGTTTATTGTCAGAGAACTAACGCAGATCATACCCCACCTGCAGGTGAGTTGGCCCAAACACAGATGTGATGGAACAGAATATTTCCGGTGTTTTTCAAATGTTGGAAGTCTTCCGTGCACTGTGAGACTTGAGCAATTGTTGTTACACCTGTAAATATTCTGATTCTCTTTTCCTGTGCAGAATTTTTTTTAAGTTTTTCCTTTTTTACTCAGATTCTATTTAGTTACAGTGATTCCATGGTTTTTTAATTTTTTTCATACCCACCTCAAGTGATCTCTCAGTGTGTTCTTATTGTATCAAACACAGACAAAGCCAGCGTCCTTCCATCTCGTCCCCCCCTGCCCCCACGCCCAGTGTGAGGGCTTGTGCCCTGTACACAGAGACAGTCTTTGCATCTCAGTGCAC
>SJYV01029650.1:0-45773 GCA_006410875.1 Neotragus pygmaeus
ATTCTCTATATATTCTTTTCTTTTTTGTGTTCTTTTCCATTATGGTTTATTACAGGATATTAAACATTTATGAAACAGAAACAGATTCAGACATAGAAAACAATCTTATATTGTGAGTGAGGGATAAACTGGTTTGAGATTAGCAGATACACACTACTATATATTAAATAGATAAAACAACAAAGTCCCGCTGTATAGCACAGGCAACTATATTCAAGATCCTATAATAAGTTCTCTTAAAGCCAAGAATTTCCATGTGTTTGAATGGTCATAGCTTGAAACTAGTGTTTGTTATTAGCTGGTGGGTAGGCTGGTAGGCCATGTGTGCCTGGTAGTCAACAAGGGAAAATACACAAAAGCTGGGGTGTTGGGCCTTTCACTAACCAACTCAGTCAACTTTATCCATCTTAATGATAAGTTAGGGTATATCCTATCATATTTACATAAAAATTCCTGTTTGAGAAAGCAGTTTCACAAGTATGAAACCAAAAAACATAAAAGTTCTTCATACNTTCATGTCGATGTATGGCAAAGCCAATAGAGTATTGTAAAGTAAAATTTAAAAAATAAATAAATTTTTTAAAAAATTTAAAAAGCACATTAAAAAAAAAAGAAAAAGAAGAAGAAGAAGTAACAGGCTTTACAAACTATACCAAAACATGGTTATGTTACTTGACACTCATGAGTGAGGCAGAAAGATCCCACACTTACCCACCTAGTTTTTAAGACTCAGTAGTAAATAAGGTTCAGTGGTATCTGCCTGGCAGATAGTAAGAGAGCAACCAAAAGTATAATTACATGAGTTTCAAGCTACAGTCACTGAATGCTCCCTTTAGAAACTCACACACCTCCACAGACTACTATTAAGAGCTGGGATAAGGGACCCACTTAAAAACTGTTTCAAAAGCCCCTGAAACTGAGATGTTTTTAAAGAGAGACAATTTAAGAGTTACAATTTGGCCTGTAACTATCACTGTTTATATTCTCTTCTTATTGAAGTATAGTTGATTTACAATGTTGCGCTAGTTTTTCATGTATNTTTTTTTGGTACTCTTTGAAATCCCAGTGTGTATTTTATACTTACAGCACACATCTCAATTAGGACTAGTTAAGCTCTCAAAAGGGCTTCCCAGGTGGCACTAGCAGTAAAGAACCTGCATCAGAGACACATAAGAGTGCAAGCTCTAGGTCAAAAAGAGCCCCTGGAGGAGAGTATGGTATTCTAGCCTGCAGAATTCTAGCCTGGAGAATCCCATGGGCAGAGGAACCAGGCGGGTCGCAAAGAGTTGAACACAACTGTAGTAACTTATTGTGTGTCCCGCATGCTCGCAGGCACAAGCTCTCAATAGCCACTTATTACAGGACCAGCGAGCTGAGGATGGAGGACTACTTCCTGAGTTTAGCAACAAGGAAGAGCTTTAGCAATAGACCACATTTGTGAAACAGCTGGAGAGAGCTGGAAGGGAGAGCATGGACACACTTCCTTCCTGAAGTTTGGCCGTGCTTTTATAATGGATGGATTAGGGTGACAACACTCGGCCCCAACAGTGAATATTAACATCACACACGAAAAAGAAGCAACCTGGCATTATCATATGATAACTGAAGGAAGAAGGGGACATCATCCATGAAGTGGAGCTGAGCTTGGTTGCTCAGCTGTGTCCGACCCTTTGCAACCCGGTGGACTATAGCCTGCCAGGTTCTTCTGTCCATAAGATTATCTGGGCAAGAATACTGGAGTGGGTTGCCATTTCCTTCTCCCATGGGGTCTTCCCAAATCAGGGATTGAACCCAGTCTTCTGCACTGCAAGTGGATTCTTCACCATCTGAGCCACCAGGGAAGCGATGAAGTACACTTACCCCTAAATTGAATCTGAATCTGACCCAGCCTCTAGATTTACCAGTTTACACGGCATAGGTGGGACAGAACATATTAAAGGACACCAAGAAGCGCAACCTGCCAGAGCAGACTGTGAAACAGATGAGAATAAGGGGGAACTGTCAGCAAATAAGCCTTAAAGAGGTGTCAACAAAATGGAATACACTACCTTGTTTGGAGTCTGATTTGAACAAGCAAACAGAAGACATAAGATGATCAGGAAAATTTGGAGATGTGTTGGATATTAGATAATATTATGGAATTATTATTCATTTTTAGGTGTTATAAAACTTGTTTTTAAAGAACCTTCTATTTTAGAGATACAGAAGTGTTTATGGATGAAATAATATGTCTGGGATTTGCTTTAAATGAATTCGCTTGGGGAGGGAAGCGGAAAAAATAAAACAAGATCATACGTTGATAATTATTGAAGAAAGGTGATGGGTAGCTGGAGGATCATTATACTATTTTTGTGCTTGGTGGAACATTACCATAAGGGGTTTGTGTGTTTTAAGGGGGTGTGTGCCTGTGAGGAAAAGGTAAAAGAAAGGAAAAGATTTTATTCTTTCCTCTTAAGACTAGAGCGCCAAGAAAATGCTAGGGACAGTGGAGAGGCAGGAGAGCAGGAAGGCGGGTGAGCAGGCTACAGGGCACACGGAGGGGGTGGGGGTGGAGCCGGACGGTATTAAGCTCTTCCACGAGTCAGGACTACGTAGAAAGCTGGCGTGCTGCAGTCCATGGGGTCGCAAGGAGTCGGACACGGCTGAACAACAAGCCTCCACAGCTGCTTCAACTTCAGCCCCGGCGTCTGTGGCTACGGGTCACCCGCTTCCTAACGCCCCCGGCAGGAGACCCCGGCGGCCCGCGCCTGCGCAGCAATCCCTCCTCCAGGCGCCGGGCTGTCCCCACACCCCATGATCCCCCGCGCCGCTCCAGAGGCTGGCTCTCTGAGGAGGGCGAGATCTCCGCCTACAGGTTTAAGCCAGGTGAGGCACAGTGTGTCGCATGGCCTTCCGGGAGATGCAGTTCGCATGCCAGGCCCAAGCTACCGCTTAATCAGCCCAAAGACTACGCGCCTCACAATGCACCGCGCGCAGCGGCTGAACGGTGTGTTGCTGCCCTCAAGTGGCGATGGAGCGATGACGTCCAGACCTGGGAAGGGTGCTGAAAGGGATAGGGGCGGGGGCGGGACTGGGACTCCCAGGTCCCTGGGAAGCCTTTCCAGAGGGTGAGGCCCTCAGACCTGGGCTTAGGAAGGTGGTGAAGACATTGGAGGTGGGGCCTGCTATGAAGAATTAAATGAAATCAGAGTAACTGTTGCCTGTATATTATTATTGTTACAGCTACTACTTACAAGAGTAAGCACTTAGGTGCCAGGGATTGCTCCCAGTGCTTTACTTTTATTAACTCGTTTCAGTTCAGTTCAGTTCAGTTCAGTCGCTCAGTCGTGTCCGACTCTTTGCGACCCCATGAATCACAGCACGCCAGGCCTCCCTGTCCATCGCCAACTCCCAGAGTTCACTCAGACTCACGTCCATCGAGTCAGTGATGCCATCCAGCCATCTCATCCTTGGACGTCCCCTTCTCCTCTTGCCCCCAATCCCTCCCAGCATCAGAGTCTTTTCCAATGAATCAACTCTTCGCATGAGGTGGCCAAAGTACTGGAGTTTCAGCTTTAGCATCATTCCATCCAAAGAAATCCCAGGGTTGACCTCCTTCAGAAATTAACTCGTTTAATCCTCCCAAAAGACATTTGGTGTTCTATCAGCCCCCTCTTTACAAGAATGGAATTTGAACCCAGACTGTCAGGCTTGAGAGTCTGTGCTCTTCTTTGCTATGAATTTGACACCCTCCGATCATTCTATTAAACTATCCCAAGATTGTAATTAGCACACAAATCAACTCTAGATGGCCATTAGCAACGCAGATCTCTGAGCTGATGATTGTCAGCCGGAGTTCCTGCCCGTTTGTGATTTAGATCCTGCTCCAGGACAGAGTTTACAAATCAGTTTAGATTTTATAATTAGCACATGAATCAGCCCAGGTTTGCTTTCACAGGGATAACATTTCTGATTAGCACTTGAGTCAGCAATGATTTGTGTTAGAAGGTGGAATTACAGGTCTCTGATTAGCCCACGAGTCTGCACACAGAGATTCTATTCACACCTAGAAAGCCCTCCCCACCCCTTTTGATCCAGGTGACCTCCCCCCTCAAATGTTGCCCCCATCCTTTCCCTGAACCCTACCCCCTCTATCACCAACAGGCAGACAGACTTGACGATTTCCTTGCCCCTCCCCTCTCTCCCATGTTGTTCATAGTGAAATATCACAGCGACAAGCACAGGTTCAGAAATCATCTGTTCTCTTTCTGCCTGAGAAAGAGGAGATGCAATTCCAAAGCCTTAACTGTGTCTCATTCATGGGCATGTTCCCAGCATCGTGCCTGGCACACAGTAACAGCTCAATAAATGCTTGGAGAAAGAGCGTCAGATTCTCACCATTATCCTTCTGCAGTGATCTAAACATTTATCAAATCAAGCCAGATTCTCTTCACTCTTAAAAGAGTCAAATTTGTGGTCACCCACCCCGAAGGCAGAGGACGAGGGTAGGTGGGTGGGAGGGTAGTCAGGGTGGGGCTGGGAACATCCTCTGGAGCAGGAATCGTTTGTAGTGGATGGAAGAAGATTCCACAGCCTCCTGAAGTTGTGGATCTGGTTGTCGTTGATGTTGGGTCCATTAAATCCATACTCTTTGTATAACTGTGACTGGGTGGGGGAGGAGCTATCCAGCCTGGAAATATGTTCCCAGCCCCATTGCATCTCTCCAGTAAAATACGGGCAAGAGGGAAGTTCATGGAAGGTCATTTCTGGACCAAGGTTTTTAAAGAAACTCACCACCTTCTCCACCCTGTCTCTTCCCATTTACCAGGTGCGTGCATGCACGCTAAGTCACTTCAGTGCTGTCCGACTCTTTGAGACCCCATAGACTATAGCCACCAGGCTCCTCTGTCCATGGGATTCTCCAGGCAAGAGTACTCGAATGGGTTGCCATTTCCTTCTCCAGAGGATCTTCCTGACCCAGGGATGGAACCCACATCTTCTGCACTGGCAGGCAGGTTCTTTACCACTAGTGCCACCTGGTGAAAGCAGATAATTCTGAGCCCCAGGAAATAACAGCGGTGCAAGATAAACAACTGGTTTGTTTATCAGCAGATGAAGGCTGGAGGAGAAGGGGATGACAGAGGATGAGGTGGTTGGATGGCATCACCGACTCAATGGACAAGAGTCTGAGTAAACTCCGGGAGTTGGTGCTGGACAGGGTTGCCTGGCGTGCTGCAGTCCATGGGGTCACAAATGGTCAGACACAACTGAGCAACTGAACTAACTAACTGACTGACTGGAGGATAGCTGGCTACCTGTGGCAAGACACCTCTGGCAAGAAATAAACTATTGTATGAAGTCACTGAAATTCAGGGGGTTATTTGTTACAGCAGTTGGCATTACATTCACTAATACACTGCTCCTTCCTTTCTGGTCCCCAGACATCAATAAAGCTTGAGCCCTCCTGTCATTCTGTAAACTGAGTCTCAAATCCCTAACTGTGGTTTTTAGGATTTCACAGAACAGGTCTCTACAATGGCCCTGAGTCTCTACATTTGCTGGTTAAAAGTTTTCAACATATTTCCCTCGATTCTTTGCATAAACGTAAACTTTCCCCCATGTTTTTACAGAAGTCTTTTTCCATGTTAATAGCTAGAAGTCATTAAAACAGTCCCTGAAAGCTGTATTCTGTCTTCTACCATAGTTCAGCAGAACCTCAATACAGGGTCTCATGGTTACCATGTAGAAGTCAGTGCTTGCCTGGGACCCATCAGTCTGATTTAGGGTGGTTAGTGTGTATGTACAGGGGGTGGGTGGAGAAGATGTACTCATCTCCTGGCCCCTCTCCATTTGGGGGTGCACATTCAGACATGATCTTTTTAAAGTGAGTCCCTAGTCCTCAGCGCTGATTCATGTGCTAATTACAAAGCTGAGCTAATTTCAATGAATCCCCATTGGCTGGATTTGTGTTGTACGAGGAGTTGGTAAGTACTAGTTGAGGATAAGGAGATATACCACCTCCGTCCCTTCTTGCTCTAACAACCCCCTGACTTGGAAGGGGCCTTGGTTTATTTAAAAAGCCACCTTTTTTTGACAGATAGACTGAATCTGTTGATTTGAATGTACATGTATGTGCACAGGTCGTGTCCATCCTGTGTAGATGTCTGATGTGACTCTCAGAATATTCCTTGTGTCTATGTGTGGGAATGTGGCTCACACACATGTACAAGAGAGAATCTGTGCCAAGTGTGTTTTTGTACATGTGACTTCTCATGTCTGAATGTGAGTCTGTGTGTATGTTTTGGAAATGTGTCTAAGTACGTATTTGTGTGCCCCCCAACCCCGCTACATGCGTGCGTCCCCATTTGTGTCCAACTCTTTGTGACTCCAAGGATTGTAGCCCACCAGGCTCTTGTCAATGGAATTTTCCAGGCAAGAATACTGGAGCAGGTTGTCATTTCCTTCTCCAGGGGATCTTCCCAACCCAGTGATCGAACCCGTGGCTCTTGTGTCTCCTGCATTGGCAGGTGGGATTTTTTTGGGGGGTCTTTTTTGTTTTTTAACCAGCTGAGCCACTGGGGAAGCCCAGCTTGTGTAAGTCTCTTTATTTGGACGTGATATGTGTTCCACGTGCCTTCTGTATCCGTGTGTGTTCTGGTGAGCCTCTGAGGATGTGATGTGCATTGTGAGTATGGATGTGTATTTTTGGATAGACTGTGTGTGTGGATATGAGCAGTTCCCTTCCTCCCAAGGCTCCCTCAGCTCTCAGGCAGTTTAACCTCATTCTTCCTGCTGTGGCTGTTTCCGATGCTTCGGTCCCCTTCTCCAGATGTTGCAATTAAGTAAATGCAGCAATTAAGCGGAGTCCCCCAAACAACCATCCCACCAGGATCTCCTTCCAGGAGCTAATGAGGGATTACAGCACACGCAGACACACGCACGGAACTATTCAGAAACTAACTCCCCCCAGCCTGCATATGCTATGTCATAAGGGCATACAAACCGCATAGGGGTCCCTTTGCCCACCTGCTTCATTTTTTACTTATCCTTCAATTGCAGTATAAAGGTCTCTTCCTCCAGGAAGTCCTCCTGACTCCTGGAGGGTGGGAAGGTGGAGGAAAAGGCTGGACTCTGCCTCTGAGATGCACATCCTCTATTTCCTCCATCAGAAAACCCTCCGGTTCCTCCACCTGGCCCTGTGCTTTGTCATCAAAGCCCTTATTATTTTGCCCTGTGCTTCTGTCACACTCTGACTGCTCTGTCTAGTCCCAGTCTTTCTAGCCCACGCTTCCCCCATGCCAGCCCCGACCACCCCAGGCTGTCTTTCTTCCTGTTAGAATGCGAGCTCAGTGAAGCAGGACCTGACACTGTCTTGGTAACACTTACTGCAGTGTCATCGAGTGCACAACCAGGCCCAGAAATCCAAAGTAAATGTTGAACTAGCGTCTTTGCCTCTGTCTTTCTCTGTTGCCAAGTCTCTCTTTATGGTTCTACACATGTTAGCTTCTTTGGCACTATGTCCCCCAACATATGGCACTGCTATGTCCCCTCAATCCACCAGGCTTTGGCACAGTGTGGTGGCCAGGACCGCACACATTGCAGATGTTCCTGGTTTAGCCCAGTGCTTCTCTGAGTGTGGTCCCTGGGCCAGCAGCATTACCACCAGCCTGGAAGGTAGAAATGCAAATCAGAAACTCTGGAACTGGGACCTGAAGATCTCTGGTTAACACAGCCTCTAGGTGATTCTGATAAGGCTGAAATGTGAGGACCTCGGATCTAGATCATGCAAGGCAGCCCCCTCTGATCTCAAATGGCTCTAAATACCACCCTCTCTCACCAAGGAACAGTCATCATCAAAGAAGGCAAGATTGTGGATAAATGCCCCAGGCTCTCTGAACTCTGCATCAGGGAAGGAACAACACTTCTGATGTGTTCTAAAAGGTTCCTTAATGTTCCCCAGCAGAATCAAGCCCCAGTTGCCCAAAAGGGTAACCTACTCCTTGTCCGCAACTTCTATTAACTTGGTCCCTCCTCTGCCTCACTCTTTCCCTCCCGACTTGCGCATTTCCCGAGGCCACACCCAAAATCAGCCAGTTTCACTGAATTCTAATCCCAGTCTGTTTGGGATTGTCTCCAGGTATTTTCAGGCTTCCCTGGTGGCTCAGTTGGTAAAGAATCTGCCTGCAATTGAAGGGACTTTGGTTTGATCCCTGGGTCGGGAAGATCAGTTTCATTCTCCAGGTATTTTCCTCTGTCTCCCCCACCTCCGCCACTGCTGTAGCATCTCTGAAACTTCTCATCCTTTTCCTGAGTGTCTGAGAAACCAGTATCTGTTGTACTGGGCCAAGAGCACTGATGAACTTTGCTAATGATCGGGAAAGGCGGGCCCTAGAGCTAATTTTAGCTGCAATTTTTCAATACACACAAGTGGAAGGAGCCAAAAGTCTGTTCTGAAACCTTCAGCAGAGCTAGTGATGNAAAAAAACAAAGCCTGAACAGCAGTAGGTAGAGGGACAGAGTGAAGCAAACCAGCCAAATCAGAGCCAAGGACTCTTGTGTTTAATGATCTCAGGCTGTGGTGACCTCAGCGAGAGCCATGTTAGGGGACTGGCTGGGCAGGTGCCAAAGCCAGCTGATTTGACAGTAGGAGGTAAGAAACTATGGACAGGGAGTGTAGACCCTGTGATCCTGTGGGCCTTGAGCCTAGTTCAGGCTGATCGGGGCCTTTCTGCCCCTACGTCTCTCCAGGGTTTGTCCTCATTTATTCTAGATCTGCCCTAGGCCTCCCCTTGGATACCAGGCCTGGAGGTTTGCAGGACCAAACCCTGGGTCTTGGAAGTGTCAGTGGAGGCCCAGGAATGAATCAGCAGTAGGAGGACCAGCACTCCCTGACCTCAGATCATCGCTGGTACCACCTCCTGAGGCAAGATATGAAGGGAACTTGGGTCCTGTCTTTCTTCCCTGCTATGTGAGGGGTTTGATGAAGACAGCCCAAGACTGGATTGGCCATGCTCATGATCTGGAGCACATGACTTGTCCTCGTGGAATAACATCCTAGACCCTGGCACACCTTTCTTGGTTGGGTTTAGGCCTTGGAAATGATCCTCCATTGACCAAGGGAACAGCCTGAGTCCCAAGGACCTGACCTGATCCCCCAAGTCCTCCAGCACCATCACGAGGTCCTTCCTCTTGTTCCTTGTTACCCTCAGTGGCTGAGGTCAGGTGAAGCCATCAGGGAGAGTGAGGTGTTTGGGGAAAGGGACCTAGAGAGTGGGAGGATGGGATGGAGAGCGAGTGCCTGCTACAAAATACCACTTGCTGCCATAAGGGGGAGCCAGAGCGTGCCATCCTGCTACCTTCCTTTTAAAATTTGAACAATTAATACGTGCCCCCTGAATGCAAAGTACTCGGGCTTCCCCGCTGGCTCAGCGGTAAAGAATCCCCCTGCCAATGAGGGAGACACAGGTTCAATACTTAGGTCCAGAAGATCCTCTAGAGGAGGAAATGGCAACCCACTCCAATAGTCTTGCCTGGAGAACCCCATGGACAGAGGAGCCTGGTGGGGCTACAGTCCATGGGGTCACAAAGAGTAGGGCATAACTTAGCAACTAAACAACAGCAACAAAAAGGGATTCGATACTGGACAAATATAGGCCTGTCCTGCCCTCCCATATCTCACCATTTGGTGAGGGAAACAAGCGTCAAATAAGCAAGTGGAGAGTGTGTATGATGACAAGGTGGGTCACACAGGAGAGACCCTTGGAACTATGAGACCCTATAACCAGGGGACTTGACCCAAGAAGAGAGTTTAGGGAGGCTTCCTGGAGGAAGTAACACCTGCTGAGATGCTCAAGCTAACTACCCAGTGGGTGGAAAGAATATTCCGCACAGATGAGACAGCACTGCAGGAGGCTGCAGGGCTGGCGTGGGCTGGAGGGGAGGAAAAAGAAAGTGATCCTGTGTTTAGGTTGGGGAGCTGAAAGGGGGCAGATGATGAAAGACCCTGTGGGCAACTGGGAGGATCCTGGATTTTATTCTCCGTGGCATGAGAAGTCATTGGAGGGTTTTGAGCCGTGAGAAGTGTCCTCCCTGATGTCTAGGAAGCTCCAGTGGGGGTTCTGTTTACATGTTCACAACAAAGGTGACTCAGGGCGACCAAGGAGGAGGCTACCGTGATGGTGCAGGCAGAAAAAGCGGCCAGACGAGGTTGGGAGCTGAAGTGAGTGGATTGAGAGATCTGAAATACCTCACCCAAGGCCTCCATCCCCTACACAGAAGGGGACAGTGGGACCACTGTCCAGCTGCCCCATTCTCAGGCAAGATTGCAGTGATTGGGGAAGAAGAGTTGTGGGGCCTCGGTCTCTGATACCTGGGATCCATCCCTTAGATGAGGAAGGTGACTTCTCTACAGGAATTAAGGACCTCTTCCAGGTTCAAATGCTAAGACTGAGGCTGTGGCTTGTGGGGCAGGGGAGAGGGGGATGTGGATCCAGGAAATTCAGTCCCAGAGACAGATGCGCACCCACACAGGCAGAAGTAGAGAGGTGGGAGGAGGCACACAGGGCAGGCTGGTTCCTCTAGCCTGGTCCCCTTCTGCCTCCCCAACAAGATACGTGGACCATCTCCCAACCCCATGCAGACACAATCCAACTCTGGACAAACAATCACGTGTGTCTGTAGCTGAAAGTTAAAGTTCAGCTTGTCCAACATTGCCTAGCTGAGTCCACCAGTTTCCTGAGCTCAGGAAGTGCTACTCTTTCCACTGTCCATCCCCCATCTGGCTTGGAGGATCCCCTGCACATTTTTGAGACCAGCTTTCTTGGCACCAAATCTCCAGGCTTCTGGAGGATTTTCTTGCAGACACTGTAGTTCTGATACCAGGACTCTGTCCGCTGTATGCCTCCTGCCAGATCCTGGGTGTGGCTAACCCAGGGTTCCTGAGTGTCTGGAATAATTGTGATCCCATGAGAGGCTTCAGTTAATGCCAAGACTTCACAACGCTACCTGGACACATATGTGGGAGAATCAGATGAAGGGTCCTCCAAAAGGGGATGTTTCTTTCCTAGACTGAACTTGGGCGTGGTTCCTCCCTGATCACACCTCACAAAAGCAAGGATAGGTATCAATGCTCAGTGTTGCTCTGACCTGTGCAGAATGATAGGGGCCTCCCTCGTGGCTCAGATGGTAAAGAATCTGCCTGCAGTGCAGGTTCCCCTGGAGAAGGGAATGGCTACCCACTCCTGGAAAATTCTGTGGACAGAGGAGCCTGGCAGGATACGGTCCATGGGGTGGCAAAGAGTCAGACATGACTGGGCGACTAACACTTTCACTTTTTCATGCACAGCGATACTGGGAACAGAGTGGTAACCAACAGACCCTTCCCTCAAACAGTTCTAGTCCAGTGGAGCAAATAAATACTCACCAAACAATGGCAGTCAAGACTGGGATGGGAGAAGCACAGGCAAGAACGATTAGGGCCTGTTTAAGCCGAGGGGACTCTGGAAGCCCAGAAGGGGCTCCTAACTGAGCCTGGGATGGGAGTTTGGGAGACTCCAAGATTCCCCAAAGGCAGAGCCAGCTTCATGGCTGTGTGATCTGCGTGGATGTCCAGTGCCCCTTGTTTAAAAGGACCCCATGCTGGCTGATGCCCCACTGTCACAGTCGTGAAATTTTTAATGATTTTTGAACAAAGGACTCCACATTTTCATTTTGCACCAGGACCCCACCCCCACCCCCACACACTTGTAGGATATATAGAGAAAGCTGGGAGAAGAGAGGTCTCCCAAGAAGGAAGAACACTTTATGCAAAAGAGAAACAGCAAAGAGAGAGGATGGGCACTGGGAGAGCTGGCCAAAGTTTCCTGTAGCTGGAGCACAGAGTGGGAGAAGAGGGACGGTGACGGGGAAACTTAAGAAGTGGGCGGATGCCTGCTGCCAGGCTGAGGAAGTCTGACTGCACACCAGAGCCACCGGAGCCGTGGGAGGGGCAGGGTCTGGTATGGACTTCAGAAAGATCCATGGTGAGGAGGGTGGCTAGGGGCCCAGAGCAAAGAACACGGTCAGGATCGGGGGCTCGTTTGCCTTAGGAGGGCTTGGGACTGTCTGACCTCTGTGGGCAGGCTTATGAAGAGCCTTGGATACGTGGGTGACTGACACTCCGGTACACCGGGAGACTGATCAGGGAGATTCCACAGCTGAACCCAGAGAAGCTGAACCCATTTTCACTGCTGAGGGTGGGAGGGGAGTACACAGGGTAGGTTCAAGGGTGTTCCTGGTAAGTATTTGAAAATCTTTTAATATGAGAATGCACGTGGGTAGACTGATGGAGGTGAATACAAAATTGACAGATTTTAGAGTATAAAACATGACACTTCAGAGGACTTTATTCTGGGTATATTCTGGCTTCAACTCTCTATAGAGTCCCTGGGGTACACTTGACTCTGGATAAAATATCGGTTATTTGGGAACTTCCTCTTCATCCACAGCCCTGAATGCTGTGGTTCTCACCGCCCTCCTGCTTGTCCACTCACCTCTTTCTGGGGCATCACCCCCAGCACACCCCAAAGCTTCCATTTTCCTTCTCCACTGAGGACCTCCACACCTCTGTCCCGGCCCTGGCCCCTCCCCTGAACCCTGGGCCTGGCTTTCCTTGGCTTCCTGAACATCCCCCCGGGGCCCCTCACACCCACTGGGGCCCACCTTGGCCTCAGCTTCTTCCCAAAGCTGCCCCTCTTCCTGAGTCCCATCTCAAGGCAATCCCCACGCAGTCTACTGAGCAGCGCCCCCCAGCAGCGCCCCCGTCTTCCTCCATTCTCTGCTCCATTCTGTTCTAACTCTGGCCTCACCCACGTGGGTCCCTGTACCTCCTCCCTCGGGCTTCTGGCCTCTGTCTCACCCTCTGTTCCAGGGAATCTTCCTAAAGCCAAACCCGAGCCTCCTCTGGGCTTCCCAAGTGGCTCAGTGGTAAAGAATCCACCTGCCAATGTAGGAGACACTGGTTCGATCCCTGGGTAAGGAAGATTCCCCTGGAGGAGGAAATGGCAACCCACTCCAGTCCCACTCCAGTATTCTTGCCTGGAGAATCCCCATAGACAGAGAAGCCCGGTGGGCTACAGTCCATGGGGTCACAAAGAGTCGGATACGACTGAGCGACTAAGTACTCACACACCCTCCTCTGCATAGAACCTTCCATGGCTCTCCAGGGGCCCCGGGACAGAGCCCAGTTCCACAGCCAGGCAGCACAGGCCTTGCCCCCTCCCCTGTTCCCAGGTCAGCTCTAGCTCTAGCACGAATGTCCCACCTCAGTCTGGAAGGAAGTCACTGCTCCCTGGAAGACTCTCACCTTTACACTACCACACCTCTCCTCACTTTGTTCCCTGTGCCCTCGGTGGAGCCCCCCTCACCACCTCTGCTTGTGATGAAGAGCTTGGGAGGGATCTTAAACAGGTGAGAAATGAAGCTACTGGAAGTCAGTTCCTTCTTGAATTCTCCCCCTCCGCCTCCCATCCAAAGCAAGGGTTCTGGGCGGAAAGAGGCTAGGGGCGCATGTTACTGGGACCTGGGAGAACGGAGGGGCTGGAAACTATATCCAAGGTACCTTGCTTCTCCCTGTCTAGAGCCCCAGCCTTGTCCTTCCTCCCAGACCCTCCATGGACAGTGATGCTCCACTCTCCTCTGGTTCAGGACGTTCTAGGAGGATGGGCGCGACTGGAAGCCATTGCCTTCCCTTGGGCGCTCCACCGCCAGATCCTGCAGACCTCCACGTGGGGCATGTGTCGCCCTCTCCCGCCTGCTCCAGTCACTTCCACGACCTGGAGCCCAGCCTCCACCTTCCCTAGGAGTTCAGATCCCCGGTCCTCCTCCCTCAGACTCCAGTCTCACACCCCCTCTTCTGCAGAATCCAGGTGTCCAGGCACCCAGCGCCCTCCTTTTCAGGATCCCAAAAGTTCAAGCCTAAAGCCTCTCCTTCCTCCTCAGCAGGCTCAGGAACCCTGACCCTGTTTTCTTAGGAACCATGATATTCTCTCTCTCTCTCTTTTTTTTTTTTTTTACTGCATGCTAGTTCTGTGACCAGGGGTTGAACCCACGCCCCCTGCAGTGTAACCACAGTCTTAACCACTGGACCACCAGGGAAGTCCCAACCATGGTATTCTAGTCTTACCCACTTCAATCCCCTGATTTGTAATTTTCTGTCTTAAACTTGGAGACTTCACCCATCCAAACACTTGAGGGCCCTCTGAAGGAATATCTTTCTTGCCTCTCTTTGGGTCCTCATATCTCTCCACCACTCAGCTCTCTCTACCTCTCTCACTCTGCCTGTCTCTCTCCCCACACCCATCTCCATCTCACTGCAATTTTCTTGCATGTTTTCCTCTCCCTCTTTCAGTGTCTCTGCTCAGCTCTGCCTCTCTCCTCTCCCCTCCCTGTCCTTTCCCCTCCCCTCTCTCCATCTGCCCCGTTTCCTTGACCCTGCCCACATAATGAGGCCTCATTACTATCGATGGCAACAGGTCAGGCTGGAGCCAGTGTTAATGGGGACCTCAGTGTGCTGACCCAGGGAGAGTGCTGAGGGCCAAGCCCAAGCATGTGTGTGTTAGTTGCTCAGTCGTGTCTGACTCTTTGAGACCCCATGGACCATCGCCCACAAGTTCTTCTATCCATGGAATTCTCCAGGTTGTCATTTCCTCCTCTAGGGGATCTTCCTGACCCAGGGATTGAACCTGAGTCTCCTGCATTGCAGGCAGATTCTTTACCATCTGAATCACCATGGAAGCCCAGGCATTTGGAACCATAAATGGCCCCACAATGTGCCTGGCCTCATTCCAGCTCCTTGCAGGAAATGCCCCATCTTACCTTGTTCCCTGGGTTCTGAGGCCTGCGTTCTTCTCTAGGATTCCTCTTAAGTCCCCTCTGCTCCTGCGGTAGGGGGCCTGGAGGGCAGACTGGCAAGAGAGACTGCGCTGACTCACCGGGATCCACCCACTCCCTCTCCAGCCACGGGCACCCTCTCACCTGCCCCACTGTGCCGTGGTGCCCTGAGCTTCCTGTGGGGTGAGTGACCCATGGGAGACACAGAAGGCGGGTGAGTTAGTCTGGATCAGCAGGATTAAACTGGCTGTGCTAGCTCCTGGGCTGCCTGGCAAGTTCTGTGACAGAGGATTGGCCACAGTGGAGTTTCTTGGGGCAGGGCTGTGGCCAACTGGGGCAGAGGACTATTTGGGCAGGAACTGTAGCAAGGGATCTGGCCAAACGGCTTGTGAGAAGGGGACCAGCCGGCCTTTCCGGGAGGACCGCCCAGTGGAAGCAATTTTATTCTAAGTTAATGTTCATGTACCAGACATTGTTCTGTGCCCTTTACATACAATATCTTTTCTTCCCATACCCCTGGGCTAACACCATCTCTTACATATGAGGCAGCTGAGACCCAAAGAAGTGAAATACCTTACCCACGCTCACCTGGCCAGGGATTAAATGGCGACAGGATTAGAACACTATGTGTTTGGCCTCGAAATCCACCAGATTATACTGACTCCTTCCTGTCCCCTCCCAGTTCCCTCCGGCCCCGTGACTGCATGTGTGGGTTTCCAGGGATGTTACTACATCAGGATTTCTTGCAGGGCTGGTGCTGAGAAGCCCAATTTCCGGCTGTACCTGTCGCCACCGCCCAAGGGGCCGCTGACCACAGTGCTGGTGAGGGCGCATCGGGTGGACACTGTGGGTGCCCCTGTGCTGCGCTGCGTAGCTGCGGGGCCCTCGGAGGGCAGTAGGTGGCGAGGTGCACCTCGAGGCGTCCAGGCCAATGGGAGTGACAGTGGTGACCCCGGGTGGGCACGACTCCCTGGACCCGGCGCTGGCTCTATTGCGCCACCTGCTGGATACTTGCAGCTTGGTGGTGATGCCGTCGCCGCAGCCCCACGACCCGCGCAAGGAGTTTGCTGCGGTGGCCCGAGCCTCAGGCCTCCGGGGCCGGTCCTGCTGGATGGCGTCGAGCACGCGGCCCACCGGCCTCTCCTTTCGCACCTTGAGCCTTTCCAGGTATTGCAGGTGCAGAGCTCAGGAGACCTGTTGAGCACCGGCATGGTGGCCACTCATCCCTTCCTGCATGCGGGAAACAAGGCCTGCGACCACGTGTCCAAAATGCTGTCCCAGGGTCTCTGAGGACCTGTCTACGCCGTGCCTCCGTTCGTGCTGGTGGAACCCTGGCACCGACACCTCGTGTACTTGGCAGCAGGCACCAAACAGGTGCGCAGACTGTGCGCCCGGGCNGAGGAAGCTGTGGACCCTCCCATGGAATCTCATTCCCTCCTAGCATCTTCCTTGATGATTCCACTCCAGTTCCCAGTCTTCTGTAACGATGAGACTTCCTTTAACAGGACCACATGTCACCTTTGCGAAGCACGAGACTATGTGTGCCCGGCACTCAAGTCACATTTGAGTCCATGACCATGTCCAGTTCCCAAATGGTACCTCTGAGGGATTCCAGAGCAGTGTCCAGCCCTCAAACTATGGTGATGGCCAATCCAGGATCAGAAAGCACACCTGNCTATGTGTGCCCGGCACTCAAGTCACATTTGAGTCCATGACCATGTCCAGTTCCCAAATGGTACCTCTGAGGGATTCCAGAGCAGTGTCCAGCCCTCAAACTATGGTGATGGCCAATCCAGGATCAGAAAGCACACCTGAAATGGAACCAAGGCTTTTATCTGTGGCCACAGCTTAGCTGGGGCTTGCCAAGGGGCTGTGAAGGGCCCCTGGCCTGAATCTGTACCTGTGGTTGGATCGGCATGTGCACCTGTCTCTCTGCTGATGCTCGTAGCTGACCCAGAGTCCAGATCCAATGACAGTGTAATGGTCTGGGTCAGCAGCTGCCTTAGTGGCCCACCCAGGGTCCCAGGTGAGTACTGAACCAAGCTTAGAGGCTGTGACTGGGGAAACCAGAACTTGAAACTGTGTCTGAGTCCAAAATGATGTCTGTGACCAAATCAGAGATAGAAACTCTCTCTGGTGTTGGGCAGGGGGCCATCACAGAGGGTAATGCTGTGCCTCTGGGTTATCATATATCTATACTTTTTGGCCGCACCATGCAGCACGTAGGATCCTAGCTCCCCAACCAGGGAACCCGTGCCCCCTACGATGGAAGGTGAGTTTTAACCGCTAGACTGCCATGGAAGTTCCTATGCATTTGCTGGTTATGCTTTCCCCACGCCTGGGAGCTACCATCTACATGCTGAGCCTTTGCCCTCAGACTCCACACAGAGGCCTCCCTTCCTTTCAATTGCGGGTCACCTGCTCTGGAGGGGGTCAGTCCATGCTTGTCACAATGCACGTCTTTGGCATCACCATCACTGCTGTCAAACATGAGCTCAGCTTTGTTCAGATGAGAATCACATTGTATGGAATACTGGGGAACTCCCTCCTTCTCCATCCCTCATTTTTGTCATCTCTAAAGTGGAGGCAGTTAGACAAGTCCACTTGTCTAAAATGATTGGGGGGACTTCCCTGGTGGTCTAGGGGGTAAGATCTCGCTTTCCAATGCAGCTGGTGCAGGTGTAATCCTTGGCCGGGGGAGCTAAGATACCACATGCCTCTTGGCCAAAAAAAACAAAACATAAAAAATAGAAGCACTATCGTGACAAATTCAATAAAGACTTTAAAAATGATCGACATCAAAAAAGTCTTTTAAAAAAGTAACTTTAAAGGATATGTTTTTATTTATTTGGCTGTTGGATCTCAATTGAGGCATGCAAGATCTTCATTGGGTCATGTGGAATCTTGTGTTGGGGCGCAAGACTCTAGTTATGGCACATGGCTCTGTGGCATGTGGACCATAGTTCCCTGACCAGGGATCGAACCCACGTCTCCTGCCTTGTAAGGCGGATTCTTAACCACTGGACCACCAGGGAAGTCCCAACAATAACAATTTTTTTTAAGTAAATGAATAAAAAATAGGGCTTCCCTGGTAGCTCAATGTAAAGAATCCATCTATCAGTGCAGGAGAGTTGGGTTTTATCCTTGATCTGGGAAGACCCCACACACCACAGATCAGCTAAGCCCGTGGACCCCAACTACTAAAGCCCGTGTGCCCTAGAGCCTGTGCTCAAACCGTTGAGGACACTGGAATGAGAAGCCCGCACACAACTAGAGGAAAGCCTGCACAGCAACGAAGACCCAGCACAGACAAAAATAAATAAATAAATAAAATTTTAGATTAATAAATAAGTAAATAAAATGATTATGGCCTAGTGCATTTCAGATTTTAGAATTTCAAAGGGTCATCCCATGCAAATGCCACATATCATATAATACTCCTAATGGGTGTTACAAAACCACAAATATGAATGTTTCTGCAGTGACATGTCTGAATATGCATACCGATTGGGATAAATTACAACTGTAAGCAGCCACATGCGAGTTCAGGTCAGCTTTTGCTGCTGACTTAGTTTTAACATCAAACACAGAACACGTCTTTCAGTCTTCAGACCACTTTTGCATTGGGGAATTGTAGATAAGGGACTGTGGACCTCTAGCAGCTACTTCATCAGGCTCTTGTGAAGTGGGAACAATTTAACGTAGGGAAAGCACCTGGGACCAAGTCCAGCTCATGCTAACTGTCACTGAGGAATGTTTTGGCTATTTTTATTTTCCCCTAACACTGGCATCTGGAACCTCCAAATTCTCTGAGCTTTGGCAATATCCCAGGGCCACATGCAGTCACTAACATGTCCCAAATTTTTCCTCAGGAAAGGTTTCCAGACATTTCTCTGGTTGGAAAGTTGTGGGGGCTAGACTATATATTTGCTGATAAGTTGCTTTAGTCATGTCTGACTCCGTGCGACCCCATAGATGGCAGCCTACCAGGCTCCCCCGTCCCTGGGATTCTCATGGGAAGAACACTGGAGTGGGTTGCCATTTCCTTCCCCAGTGCAAGAAAGTGAAAAGTGAAGGTGAAGTCACTCAGTCGTGTCCAACTCTTCGCGACCCCATGGACTGCAGCCTACCAGGCTCCTCCATCTATGGGATTTTCCAGGCAAGAGTACTGGAGTGGGTTGTCATTACCTTCTCCAAGACTATATATTTAACCAGGGGCAAACTGATGGATATTATGGATGCACAAAGCTACCTTTCAGCACTATAGAAAGACAGTGGACTCTGGAGCCAGATGGTCTGGGTTCAAATCCCAACTTAACCACTCATTATTTATATGACTTTGGGCAAATTATTTAACCTTTCTGGGTCTCTGCTTCTTCATCTGTGAAACTGAGATGATATAAAGATCAAACTAGTCAATCCTAAAGGAAATCAACCCTGAATATTCATTGGAAGGACTGATGCAGAAGCTCCAATGCTTTGGTCACCCGATGCAAAGAGGCAACTCACTGGAAAAGACCCTGATGCTGGGAAAGATTGAGGGCGCACAGGAGGAGAAGGAGGCAACAGAGGATGAGATGGTTGGAAGGCATCATCGACTCAATGAACATGAGTCTGAGCAAACTGCAGGTGATAGTGAGGGACAGGGAAGCCTGGTGTTCTGCAGTCCATGGGGTCACAAAGAGTCAGACACAACTTAACAACAAGTGAACAACAACAACAACCCATAGGGCTGTAGTGAGGGTTAAATGAGATAATATAAGGAAAGCTCAGAAAGTGTGTGATGCTAAGACCTGATATGTGAACCCATGATGGTCCATACTCCCCTCCACACCCCTTGAGAGCTCGCCCTGCCACTCAGGAGTCAGGAGCTTCCCAAATGCCCTCATGGCTCCCCAGCATCTAGCAATCGCCATTCCAGGTATCCAGCACCCTCAAATTCTCAGAGCTCCAGAGGTTTACTCGCACCACTTGGGCCCTCATCTCCCAGGGACCTGACTCCTGAGTTCCTTCTTTGATTAAGGAATGTTTTATTATTAGGTACAAGAACTTGAGGACAAGAAACTGAGGACGTATCAGCAACCAAGACAGAAAAAAACCCTTGTTCTTGGGACTTCCCTGGTGGTCCAGTGTCTAAGACTCTGTGCTCCCAATGCAGGGGCCTGGGTTTGATTCCTGGTCAGTGAACTAGATCCAGCATACCACAGTGAAGAGTCTGCATGCTGCAGTGAAGATCAAAGATACCATGTACCACAACTAAGACCCAGCACAGCTAAATAAATACTTTTTAAAAAACCCTTGTTCTCATGATGCCTATATTCCACTGGAGAGATATAAACAATAACTGTTTAGTTAATAGTAGAGTATATTAGAAGACGTGTGTGTGTGTGTGTGTGTGTGTGTGCTGTGTGTGTGCGTGTGTGTGCTGTGTGTGTGCTCAGTCGTTCAGTCGTGTCTGACTCTTTGCGGCCCCATGGACTGTAGTCTGCCAGGCTCCTCTGTCCACAGAATTTTCCAGGCAAGAATACTGGAGTGGGTTGCCATTCCCTTCTCCAGGGGATCTTCCTGACCCAGGGATCAAACCTTTGTCTCCTGCATCTCCTGCATTGGCAGGCAGATTCTTTACCACTGAGCCACCTGGGAAGCCCATGTTAGGAGATGATACATGTTAAAGAGAAAAAATAGAGCAACGAAAGTGTGATCAGGATTTCTGAGAGTACAGTTTTAAATAGGAGGGATGTAACTTAAGCCAAATCTCAAAGGAAGTGAGGGAGAGAGCCATGTGGATATCTGAGAAAAGAGCATTCCAGGCAGAGGGAACAGCAAGTGCCTAAAGTGAAAATCTGCCACCCATGTGAGAGGAACAGCAAGAAGTCCAGGCTGAAGTAGAGGGATCGTGATACCTAGTAAAGGAGGAGATTATGGGATTCAGACTGTGGACTGCCATGTGGGCTCTTGCAGTAACTTTGGCTTTTATACTATGTAAGGTCAGGGTCAAGGACAGATTTTGGGCAGAGGAGGGTTGAGACATCCCTTACATGTAAATAGGATCCTTGTGGCGCCATGTAGGGAACAGTCTATGGGGCTGATGGAGGAATTGCTGGGAGAACAGTGAGGAGGTCGCTGCAGTTGTCCGGGTAGGAGAGGATGAGGGCTGGACCAGAAAGGAGGCAGTGAAAGAGAGTACAAGGTGACCTGGGAAGCTTCTGGGGGATGAGGTGGGGGACAAAAAAAAAAGAGGGAAATCACAGATTGGGAGAAGGGAGACACTCTGATCTGGAAGGTCTTGGTGGAGGCTCTTGATAATTGGAGGAGAGACATTTAGGCCCTGGCTGAAGGCTCTCCTATTAACTGGAGGAGGTGGGCACTCCTAGCACTTTAGTGAAACAACTTACCTGGTTTCCTCAGAGGAGGGTTTCTGAGTTTTCATGAGGATGGAACTGGATACTGAGAACAAGACTCCTGGTTAATAGATGAGGGTGAGACCTCCCAAAGCCCCAGTACCCCAACATTCAACCCCCCCACCAACTTCCATCCCTCACCCCTCCTCAGATGCTTGGGAATGCAGCCTTTCTGGTGGCCCTAGGCTTAGGTCACCTCGCAGGTGGACCAGCAGCAGCTGTGATTGCCTTGACCCTCAGTATCAGGAAGCGTGATTGTATTTCCACAGCTCCTGACTAGGGACAGAGGCAGGTCTGGAGCAGGAGCTGCCTGCACTGTGCCTCCTTGCACAATTGGGCCCTGCAGCCACCTGATGCCCTGGGCCAGCCCCCCTAGGCTGTGCCCTGAGCCAGGCCTGGGGCCCCACTGGAGCCCCCGGGGACCCTGTGCTGCCCAGGTGGCTCTGAACCGGCCCTTTAGCTGCTGCCACGACCTGATGCCGCCTCGACCCTTCGAGACCAGCGGCAGTGCTTGGATCTCTCTTCTCGAATTACCGATTTGTGCTTTGCGTGGCCCTCCATGTCTGTGGGCCAGCCTGTCAGCATCTGGGTGTCAGTGTCAACCTGTCGAGATTCCAGGTTGGCTACAGTGAGAGAACCTTAGGAAGGAAGGGGTTCTGGAATTTAAAGGCAACACTCCTTGATACTGGGGGCTTTCCTGGTAGGTTAGATGGTAAAGAATCTGCCTGCAATGCAGGAGACCCAGGTTCGATCCTTGGGTCAGGAAGATACCCTGGAGAAGAGAATGGCTACCCACTTCAGTATTCTTGCCTGGAGAATTTCATGGACAGAAGAGCCTGGTGGGCTACAGTCCATGGGGTCACAAAGAGTCGGACACCACTGAGCGACTAACCTTCTCCTTGATACTGGAGTCAGTTGCTGGGGCAAGACTCCAGGGTTCCAGGGGTGGGACAGCTTCTGGGTCCTAGGGGTGGGACTGCTGAGGCTCCGGAGGCTGGGATCCTTGGGTCTGAGATGGAGACTCCTCCCCACTGAGGGTACGAGAGTTCTGGGTTCTGAGGGTTGAAACACTAGGTCTTGGGTTTGGCGTCTGTGGGCCCTGAGCGTGAAGACTTCTGGTTCCTGGGGTGCAGAACTACTGAGTTCTAAAAGGCAGGACTCCTGGATTTGGTGGATGGAAATGTCCTCTAGGCAACTGGAGTGAGAGTTCCGCATCCCATGGCCTGAATTTTACATACTTACCCACTGGCTTCTAAAGATCGAAACTTGACCCTGTGGGGTGAAGATTATCAGAGTTAGGGGCTGGAAAGCCTCCATTCTAGGAGGCATCATGTTGCCTGAGGATGCACTGGCCTGGGCCTTCAGCCGTAGCTTTTGGGTGGATTCCCTGGCTGGGTGCCTGGATGCTGCTGGCAAGGTTCTGCCTCCATCCTGTGTCACCCTGCCAACCACCAGCACCCCAGCCCACTTTGCGCACACATGTTGTATCTTCTTGACCCCCTGGGACCCTTCCACCCAGGCCATGAGCTTCCTACCCCAAACCCAAGGTTGCACCGTAGACATATGCCTGGGCACTGGACCCTGCCTGATGTTAAGTGTCTACTGTGAAACCAGCCTGTTGCTGGGTGGCCAAGTTTTTCCCTGGCAGGAACTGGGTCTATGCAGCAAGGGTCCAAGCCCTCAGCCCAACCTCTTCATCTTCCCTCATAGGCAGGGCTTGGCCCCATTCCTGACCCTTGCAGGGTAAATTCAGCTCCTTGTTGCCCAGCTCAGGATGCTAGCCCCTCCCTGCACAATGTAGTCCCTGAGACCTTGTGCTTCCCACTGCCAGCCTCCAACCATCCTCTCCTCCCCATCACGATCCAGACCCTCAGCCTTGCCCACCCTAAAGTGTTGGCCCAATTCTGACAGAAGTCGAGCCCCCAGCTCTCATCCTTCTCTCTTCTCAGCCCTGATCGTGGTCCAGTTACTAACTCTTACGTCTTTAGGAACTCAGACTTGGTCATAGTCCAGCCTCCAAGGCCTTTCCCAACCTAAGGTCATACTGACCAGCTGTGCCGCTGATCCATGGATGGTCCACCTACCATTTACCTCTTTGAGGGTTCGCTTCAGCTCTGCCCAAGTNCTTTAGGAACTCAGACTTGGTCATAGTCCAGCCTCCAAGGCCTTTCCCAACCTAAGGTCATACTGACCAGCTGTGCCGCTGATCCATGGATGGTCCACCTACCATTTACCTTTTTGAGGGTTCGCTTCAGCTCTGCCCAAGTGAAGTTTTCCAGCCCTTACCTCCACAGGGCCCCAGATGCCATATTCCAGCCCCAGAAGTTGGGAGTGAGACTCCGGCAACCACTTGCCACCAAGTAACCCTCCACTGCTACTCTTTCCCCAGGCTCGCTGTACCTGCACACTCACACTGTTCCTATGCACTCTGGACACTTGCATGGGGCTGAAGCAGCAGCTGCATGGCAGGCCTGTGTCCCTGCCCAGATGCCACCAGCCACCAAGGACAGGAGCACAGACATAGCACCTGCAGCTTCCTGTATGATCCCAGAGGCCTGTTGGCACCCTGCCACCCATACTTGCCACCAGAGTTCTTCCTGGCCTGTGTGGCCGACAAGGGTTGTGGCCAACAAGGGTCATGCCCATGGGAACCACTAAGTGCTCCGGGCCTGCCCACAGACCTCCACGGCCACTTGCCAAATGATTGGTGTCTGTGTGCGGCCCTGAAGGACACTTGGCTTTTGCTGTGAGCCATCACCAGGGGGGTTGGCGGTGCAAGACCAGGTCTGGTCTTCCATCATCCTGAAAGTGGTAGTGAGAACCACCATGTGCCAGGCCCACGAATGAGATGCAGTGCCAAACAGGACCGAATTCTGCCCACACTCTCCTTGGGAAAACGGATCTGGTTTTCTCTCATGGCTGTATTTACAAAGCACCCATTCTGGTTCTCAAATTATTGTCCCTAGAGCAGCAGCAACACCAGTGCCTATCTACAATGCAGACTGCCCCAGACTTACTGACTCAGAAATGCTGGGATGGGACCCAGCATCCTTTTGTAACAAACCCTTCAGGAGATCAGAACTTCTGTTTGACCTGTTCCAAATCATCTCATTGCACCTTTGAACTGCACTAGGAGATAAGGTCACTCGTCATCTCTTTTCCCTGGTGAGGAAACTGAGGCACAGAGAAGCTAAGTTCTTCCCCAGATCTCAGCTGTAAGCAGCAGAACTGGCCTTTCTGCCTGACTCCAGAATCCTCCTGAACCCTCTATGCTTTAGTATCTTTTTAACAATAACGTAAACATTGTTCCAGTAGTAACATGAAAAGGGGACTAACTTTATAGAGTGCTTGCTCAGTGCTAAGCCTTCTATTGGGCTTCCATGGTGGTTCAGATGGTAAAGAATCCACCTGCCAATGCAGGAGAGGCAGGTTCCATCACTGAGTTAGGAAGATCCCCTGGATAAGAGAATGGCAACCCACTCCAGTATTATTGTTTGGAGAATCCATGGACAGAGGAGCTTTGAGGGCTAAGGTTCACGGAGTCACAAAGAGTCAGGTACAACTAAGCCACTAAAACACACATACACACAAGCCTTCTATTACCTTAATTAATTCTCCCAACAGTCCCATAAGGCAGGTACTTGTTATGAATAAGGGAAACCAAGGCATTGATGGTTAAGGAATTTGCCCAGTGTCCTACACCTAGAAAATGACTTAGCTGGGCTTCCCTGATGGCTCAGTGGTAAAGAATCTGCCTGCCAATGCAGGAAACATGGGTTCGATCCCTGGTCAGGGAAGATCCCACATGCCACAGAGCAACTAAGCCCGTGCACCGCAATTACTGTGACTGTGCTCTATAGCCCGGGAGCTGCAACTACTGAAGCCCTTGTGCTCTAGACCCAGTGCTCCACAAAAAGAGAAACCCGAGCACTGCAAACAGAGAATAGAATAGCCACTACTCACCACAGCTAGAGAGAAGCCCCAAAGCAGCAAAGGCCCAGGGTGGCCAAAAATAGATAAATAACTATATATATATATATTTTAGAAAATGAATTAGCTGACATCTGAACATTTGTCCACTTATTGAACAGACTCTCGTCAACTTTGAGTCTTTATGTCCGTGTTTCTTCTCCACGTCCCTCACGGTCTCTTGGCTCCATCCTGACTTTCTGTGTCAGTGTCCATCCCTGTCTGACCCCTTCCTGCCTCTAGTTCAAATGCACCCTGGGGGGAACTTGTTTGGCTTGCTTTTTAGTTATAGGTTGGTGACCACCCCTACCTCTGTCGGCCTTGACCCAACTGGCCGTGGCAGAGATGGAGTCATGGGGACATGGTGTGGCCAATATGTCAGGCAGGCCTCTTACTGGCAGTGTCAAAATCCTAAACTGGGGAAATTTAAAAAAAAATAAATAAAAGGATTTGAAGCACATATAGCTGCAAAGACAGAAGGTATTTCTATCTTCGGGCTTAGCTAGATTAAGAATTTTCAATTGCAGTTAGAAGAAATCTATTTCTTTCTCTCTCTTCTTTGTCCTGGTTTTCCCTTCCTATCTCTGTGTGTGTGTGTTAGTCACTCAGTTGTGTCTGACTCTCTGTGACCTCATGGACTATAGCCCGCCAGGCTCCTTTGTCCATGGAATTTTCCAGGCAAGGATACTGCAGTGGGTTGCCATTTCCTTCTCCAGGGGATCTTCCCAACCCAGGGACTGAACTCGGGTCCCCTGCGTTGCAGGCAGATGCTTTACCGTCTGAGCTACTAGGGAGCCCTCTTTGTGTTAGCTTTATTCTCAAGCCAGTTCTTCCCCTGTGGTAGCAGCAAGGCTTCTGCAACAACAGGAGGACAATTCTAACAGCTTTATAGCCCTCTCCCAAAATGTAACACCTTCCCCCCTCTAGTTGCCAAAGTCCTAGAGTCCCCATAGATTTTGCTTGACCAACTACTGGGGCCCAGAGGAGGGAGGAATAGTCTGATTAGCCAGCTCTGACTCCTGTACCCATCTCTAGATCCTGGATGTGGAGTCATCTCAATCTGCATGTTGGAAATAAGGATGGGTGACTGTCAAAAAGGAGGTAGAGGTATCATTGTTAGAAGGATGGGACAGGACTTCCCTGGTGGTCCAGGGGCTAACAGTCTGCACTCCCAATGCAGGGCACCCAGGTTCGATCCCTGGCCAGGGAACTAGATATTACGTGCCGCAGCTAAGAGTTCACATGCTGAAACTAAAGATCCCGCATGCAACAATGGAGATCGAAGATCCTGAGTGCTGCAACTAAGACCTGCTGCAGCCAAATAAACAGATGTTTTCATTTGGGGTTGTTTTTTTTTTGTATTTTTTTTAAAGGATGGGAGGACAGAAAAGACAGCCACCACCAGAGTCTACTGCCAGGTTCCCCACAGGCCCAAACAGGCAGATAAGAGGTAGAGTCATTTGATGATTCAAGGGATGGTCACCCCTTTTGGTAGGGGCTGGGGTGAGTGGTGGGCCAAAAAACCCCCAGAGACAAAGGACAGAGAAGCCACTTCAGTCATATCCAGGACCTGTTACAGTAGCTAGCACATAGTATGGTATGTAGACACTGCTCATTGGGTTATTTTTGCTGCTATGATTGATCCAAGGGGAGTTCTCAACAGAACGATGCAGCCTTGGGGTGCTGTTGGATGGAGGGTAGGCCTCTGGCTTGTCTGAGCCTGACAAGCATTTCTCTCCAGCCATGCGGCCTCCCCCACCCCCGCCCCACCCTCAAAGAGCCTCTGCATCTTGTGAGGAATCATTGCCCTGTGGCCTGTCCGAGGGTTCAGGGGGTGGTGCAACTTCCCGCTCCCTGGGATGAGGGCTGTGAGTGTGAGGATGGATTCTTCCAGGTAGGGGGCGACTGCACCCCTGTGGACCACTGTTCTTGCCTCCATAATGGCCAGAACCTCCCTGTGAGCATCCTCTTGGGTCCTTGTTAGTATCGCTTGGAGCCTTCCACTTTGCCTCTAATCTCCATGCACTTTCTTGAATGGGTCTCATGTCAGAACCTCTAGGCATACCCTCCCTCTAGTACCACCTCCCCTTTCACTCTCCTCCCTTCCTCCACAGCCTGGCCAGACCGTCCTGTTAAAGAATTGCTCCTCTTAGAGAAATTCCCTGGAGGTCTAGTGGTTAGGACTCCATATTCCCACTGCAGGAGCATGGGTTCAATCCCCGGTTAGGGAACTTGGATCCTGCAAGCTGCACGTGTGGCCAAACAGCAACAACAATAACACTATGTTGGAACTGAATTTTGGGACTTCCCTGGTGGTCCAGTGGTTAAGACTTCACCTTCCAGTGCAGTGGGTAAGGGCTTGATCCCTAGTCCGGGAGCTGAAATCCCACTTACTTCCTGGCAAAAACACACACACACACACACACACACAAAACATCAGACAGAAGCAATATTGTAACAAGTTCAATGAAGACTTTAAAAATGGTCCACATCAAAAAAATCTTTAGGATTTCCCTACCACTCCAGTACTCTTGCCTGGAAAATCCCATGGACGGAGGAGCCTGGTGGGCTGCGGTCCACGGGGTCACTAAGAGTTGGACACGACTGAGCGACTTCATTTTGACTTTTCACTTTCATGCATTGGAGAAGGAAATGGCAACCCACTCCAGTGTTCTTGCCTGGAGAATCCCAAGGGCGGGGGAGCCTGGTGAGCCGCCGCCTATGGGGTCGCACAGAGTCGGGCACGACTGAAGCGACTTAGCAGCAGCAGCAGCTGTGATACAGAGGATAAGAATCTGCCTGCCAACACAGGAGACACAGGCTCAATCCCTGGTTGGGGAAGATTTCACATGCCTTGGAGAGTTAAGCCTGTGACTACAACTACAACTACTGAGCCCGTGCTCTATAGCCTCTGCTCTGCAACAAGAGAAACTGCTGCCATGAGAAGCCTGTGCACCGTAGCTACTGATTACTCCCTGCTCGCAGTAACTAGAGAAAGCCTGTGCACAGCAATGAAGACCCAGTGTAGCCAAACATAAAGAAATTTAAAAAAAATTTTTTTAATTGAAAAAGAAAGAATTGCTCCTCCTATACCTGCCAACTAGGGGAGAGTGTGACCTGGGACCCTTACAGCTGCCCTACGAAGGAGGTCTGTGGCATCACAGATGGACTCTTAGGCTGTCAATTGCAAGGTGACCAGGGCTGTGGCCTGAGGGGTCAGAGATTAGCGCATAACTTCCGGGCGTTGGGAAGGAGCGGACTGTGACTCAGACTCCTGGGACTCATGGGTCCCTAACCTTCACATCTACATGGCTCCTGCTCTGGGCCCCATGGCCTCACTGCTGATTTCCCCACCATTGCTCTCCAGCCCACCTAACATCAGCTTTGTACCATGTGGCACTGTCTAACCAACCATATGCACCAACCCCGCAGCTGCAGAGCACTGGCACTGCCCCCATGCCCCTGCTGGTGCCCACTTGTTCATCTTCTGCTAAAGGGCTGATGCATGCCCTGTGCCCACTGCTCCTGCTTCCTCCACCAAGGTTGCACTTTCTGGACAAACAACTGTATTCAGTGTGGCTACCACCTGGCCACTGGTGCCCTGTGAACAGCACGTCCCAATGCTGGCCTGAGAAGTGCTGTGATCACTGCAAAGGCTGCCACAGGTGGCTGGTACCACTGCCTGTTTGTCGGCCCCACTGTCCTGGAGGAGCCACTGGTCTGTTCTGCCATGAGAGACTTCCACTTCCACACATTCGAAGGAGCCCACTGTGAATTCCCTGGCGCCTCTGTCTACCGCCTGGTGTGTCTCCGTGGCATAGTCCATGACAACTTTAGTCTGGGTTTGATGCCATGTGGCTGCACCAAGGGTCTGACCCTCTGAACCTGTGTTCTGACACCAGATGTGAGTCTGAAAGATCTCAACCACAGCGGGGTGAGGTTTCAAAGGTCCACACTGACCCCCACCCTCTGCTGTCCCCACTACCCCCCAAATCCGTAGTGACCCCTTTTTCCCTGCTGTCCCTTTATTGACTCTCCCACTGGTCTTCAAAGATGTCCACTCTGATTCCCCAGGGGCCCCATTCACCGCCCCCCACCAATGGCTACTGACTCCCCTCCTCACTGACTTGCTTGTGGACTACTTCCCACTGACTCTCACTTGTCTTTATTTATTACCCTTGAGACTCCTATCACTCTCTAATTAACTCTCTTTTGAGTCTTCGACTGATCGTTTACACCCCTGTGGATCTTCCCATTGATCTTCCTATTGATATTGACTCTTGCATTGAACTCTCACACCTTTCTGGTATTCTAATTGAGCCTCTTTGATGCAGTATCTTATTCATTGAAGGCTTCCTAGTGGTGCACCCAGTGGTGCCAGTGGTCAAGAATATATCTGTCAATTCAGGAGACATGAGATGGGGGTTGGATCCCTGGTTTGGGAGAAAAGCCTGGCAGCCTGCTCCAGTGTTCTTGCTTAGAGAATCCCCATGCAAGAGGAGCCTGGTGGGCTCCAGTGAGCCTTTCATAGTGTCACATTAATTCATCAGTTTACTTTCTGAATCTACCCCAACGTACCCATGAGCTAGTCTTCTCATTGTCACCCAAAGCCACCTAAGTCTTCTCCTGATCCTCAGTGACGCATGGATCTGTCCTTCCACTGCCTCTATTTGTCTTCTTTGTGATCCTCCCCTTGCTCCCTCACTGACCCCTCCCCACCAACTCCTTAATTATTCTTTTCCCCCCTCATTGGTCTTCCACTGACCCCTCATTAATTCTGACCACTCTACCATTGATCCCCCATTGAATCCTTTATTGACCCTCCATTTCACCTCCAACTGATCTTGCATTGAATTCTCTTTTGATCCCTAATGACTAAACGCCCCTTAATGAACCAATGTTCTCCTCGATGCCTCTCTGATCCTTCAGTGACATTTCCAGAAGAGTCTGCTGACCGCCACTACCCCCTTCCCAGGCTGCTCTCCCCTCCCGCGTTCCCTTGCAGTCAGTGAAGGGAATTCTGGAATCACCGCCCTTCATTCAGGACTGCAGCCTCCTCACCTACTGCCAGGCTGCCTGCCCTCCATAGACACCCACTTCCGCCTCTCTCTGACATAAGATTGGGACACCCTGGTGCACGTGACACTGCTGAGGCCCTACAGGATCCTACCTATGTTGACCTCATGACCCAGGCAGCCCAAGCAGCCCCTCAGTGCCCTTGCGCACCCCCTGGAAATCGCCAGAGATGCCAGGCTGTGGCCTGGTCTGCAGGCTCCCCTGCCCCAGCCTGTGTGGCCACGTGCATGCAGTGGAGTTTAGGCCTTGGTGGGTGGGGCCAGCTGAAGAAGACTTGGAAAAGAGCAATGAGTCCTTAGATTTGAAGAAGCGGCCAGACATGGAGGGACAGCAGTTTAACATGGTCTTTATGGGTGTTTTTGTCATTTTGTTTTTAGTATTTATTTATTTGGCTGTGCCAGGTCTTAGTTGAGGCAACAAAGTTCCATCTTTGTTGCTGCATGCAAAATCTTTAGTTGGGGCATAGGGGCTGTTAGTTGTGCCATGTGGAATCTAGTTCCCTGACCAAGGATGGAACCTGGGCCCCCTGTATTGGGGAGCACAGAGTCTTAGCCACTGGACTGCCAACAAAGTCCCAAGGTCCTTTTTCCTTTTGTGCCCGTCTCTTCTCCCCACCATCTGTCTCCTCTTTACATCCCAGCCTACACTGCAGGGTCATCAGGAGGCTGGGATTCCCACGATGTCCTGGAGGAGCCCCCAACTTTGCTGTGAGTGCTCTGGCTTGGCCGGGGATGCATGCTAGGCAAGTAGTGGGCCAGCAGGAAGGGTCTCCTCTCCTGGTGGGGATCAGAGAAGACCTGACATTGATGGAACTGGCTGAGGAGAGTGTGTAGGCGGGCCATGCAAGGAAGGGAAAGGGAACCATAACTGCAAAGTTGTGGAGGTTGGAAAACATCACTAGGAAGCTAGCCTGACTCGGGGTAGGAGGCAGTAGGATTGGAAAAGTAAGCTTGGGAGTCCAAGCGCTCACCTTTGCCATCCACCTGCAGTCCTCACTTGTCCACCTGAAGCCACTGTGCATGGCCCTGTCATGGGGTCTATGTCCTGCCTCTCAGCCTGTTACCGAGTCCAAGCTCACTCTGCTTGCTGCACGACAGGCCAATAAATCCGAGAGACAAGGTGTTGAGGCAAGGAATATGACTTTATTCGAAAAGCCAGCTGACCAAGAAGATGGCAGACTAATGTCTCAGAGTAACCATCTTGTTGGGATCTAGATGCCAGGTTGTTTTACAGAGCCAGAGAGAGGGGCGATGAGGAACGAAAATCAAAAGGCAGAATAGAGAGGGAGAGGCAATAGGGAAGTGAAGTGAAAGAATATTTAGTCTTGCAAAACATCTCCAGGAAGGGCCAACCTTTGGAAGGGGTGTGTTAATCTCTTTTTATTGTAGCTATTCACAGATGGTTAAGGTCAGATTATCTCTCTATAAACTGAACAAAAGCAGTTTAATTTACAGTCAGGGAAAGGGGCAGGGTCTTCTGAGGCAGGCTTGTTGTTGTTCAGTGGCTCAGTCATGTCCAACTGTTTGCAACCCCATGGACTGCAGCATGCCATGCTTCCCTATCCTTCACTATCTCCCAGAGTTTGCAAAATAACAAAAGCAATAAAAAGCAAGTCAAATAAACAGTTTCCAATACGCAGTCAGAATTGGCTTCTCTGCAACAAGCCCTGTTCACTGTTCTGATGCCATGAGGGCTGTGAGTGTGACCCTGGCATCATCTTTGATGGCACAGATTGTGTGTCCCAAGACCACTGGGGCTGCTTCCACAAGGGATGTGACATGCCTGTAAGAGAGGTCCCCAGGCCTGGGTGGGTGGGCACAGGGTCTCTCATATCTTATCAAAATACTCCTTTCAGGACACCATATCAATAAGACTTTCAGTCATAACTGACAGAAAATGATGCTGACTATCTTAAATACAACAGGAAATATATCTACTTTTCTTTGGGTAAAGTTGAGGCTTTCAGACAGGGCTGGATTTGGGGACTCAAATGATGTCACTAGGACTCCAGTTTCCATCTTTCATCCCTGCCTTTTCCTTTTTCTGTGTTAGCATAACAGGAGGGGAAAGGGCAGGACAAAATTTTGGAAAGAAAGACATCACCCAAGGACACAACATAAACTGATTAGAATCAAATGGGACCAAGATGGCAGACAAGACTAGACCCTGATCCTCAATCAGTAAGTGAAATGACACACCCAGAGGCACCATGACTGCTCCAAGGCACTGCCGAAAGACCGAGAAATTGGGCCACTGCAAGGAATTGTGCATCAGAACACCGACCAGTAGAAATCTCCACCTCTTCTCCAAAACAGATGGAATAATCCTCCCACTCATTAGCATATGAAATCACCCAACCTATAAAAACTAATCATGCCACATTTTGCCGGAGCACTCACTGGCCCTGTGCGATGTCCCATACTCTGTGGAGTGTGCTTCTCCCTGAATCTGAATAAATCCACTTCTTACCTATCACTTTGTTTCTCACTGAATTCTTTCTGTGATGAGGCATCAAGAACCTGAGCTTCATTAGGTCCTGGAACCGGGTACCATGGGTTTGGGCTGGGTACCATGGGTTTGGCTTGAGTCCCAGCCACATGGGTTAGATTCCCAAGCAAGGTTTTGGCTGGGCTCAAGGCCCAGCCACTTGGGTTCAAGTTCCAGCACATGGGATCAAGTGCCAATCCGAGGTAAATGGTTTCATTATCATCTATATCAATTAGACTTTTGGGGCCAAGAGCTATAACAGAGGCTCAACATTACAGGGGCTTAAACTTGATAAAAGCTTATTGCTCTCTCATGAACAGCCCAAGTAAAACCAGCTCATTTCCTCCAACTCAGAAACACAGGGTCCTTCTATCACACAACACAGCAGGAGGCAGCTCTTGGACTGCAGGGTTGAGGAATGAGACAGCTGGAGATCACAAGCATAGACACCTCTCTTGACAAGGTATCCATGCAGAAAGGGGAGAATAAAGATCAGCTAGGGGACTTCCCTTGAGCTCCAGTGGTTAAGACTCCACATTCCCAATGCAGGAGGCACAGATGTGATCCTTGTTTGGGCAACTAAGATCCTGCATGCCCCAACGGCATGGAACAAATAATAATAAGATCAGCTAGGACGAGCCAGAAGACAAGGCTATCTTAGAACTAATTTTTATCAGTATTATTTTGAGATGGGAGAAACTCAGGGATGTTTCAGTGCTGATGGGCAGAAGCCAGACAAGGAGAGTTTGGAAATCCAGCAGGAAGAGATGCCAGGATAGAGGATGCATTGCTCCCTTGAAAGCAGGAAAGCAATAGCAGAGCTGGGATCTGGGAAGGCAAAATGGATAGTTTTGGGAGTTCTTTTGTTTGTTTTAATTTTTTTTGGCCATACCTCACGGCATGTGGGGTCTTAGTTCCTCGACCAGGGTTCAAACCCAAGTCCCCTGCATTGGAAGGTGATTCTTAACCACTGGACCACTGGTGAAGTCCCAGAATGCCATTTATTAGTAAGGGGAAAACAAACCTGAAATCTCATGATGAGAAATAGAATCATCTGTGAGTTCAGAGCTACCTGTAGGGGTGGGAGGATGGAAGAGAACAGCTTGGACATCAACCACAACTGTCAGGTAAGCTAAGCCAGACAGGTAAGCTTGACCCTCTGGTTCAAGGGTCAAAAGACTCCTGACTGCGTCTCCTAAACTTCTAGTGTAGCTTTGGGTAAGTGACTCAGCCTCTCTCTATGCCTGTTTGCTCATCCACAAAAAGTAGTGATAAGAACAGTACCCACCATACAGGGTAGCTGTGAAGATATATATAAAGTACTTGGCATAAGTGCTCAATAAGTATGAGCTGTGATTGCTCTTGTAACCATTTTTATTTTATCTTTGGAGAGGCAGTATGTATATGCATGATAAATTGCTTCAGTTGTGTCTGACTCTTTGCAACCCTCTGGGCCATAGCCCACCAAGCTCCTCTGTCCATGGGATTTCTGCAGGCAAGAATACTGGAGTGGGCTGCTACCCTCTCCTCCATGGGATCCTCCTGACCCAGGGATCAAACCCGCGTCTCCTGTGCCTCTTGCACTAGCAGATGGATTCCTTCCCTCTAGCACCAGCTGGAAAGCCTTCAGTAAGTATAGCAGAGTTGCTAAAACTAGAGGTCATGAAATCTGATCCCCGAGGTTCAAAAACCTAACTTTGCCACTTATCCAGTATATGAAGCTGGGCAGGATATGTTACTTCTCTGGCCTCGGTTTCATAAGAGTCATATGGTACAGATCGTCTCATCAGAGTGTTGATGAGGATTTAATATCACTTAAAACATTAAATGTTTAATAGACTGTTTTAAATATTTACTATTTTCAAATAAATGGATTACATAAAATAATATAAATTAGGTGACAATATATTAAAATACCAATTGCATCATATTATATTACACATTTTATTAACCTGTTATACATTATCTTATAAATAAAATATTAAAACATTTGAAAGAGTGCCTAGCACAGAGTACGTGCTCAGTAAAGTTACTAGATTATGAAGACACAGATGAGATGTGACAGGTTCCAGAGGCTTTTTTTTTTTTTCTCTCTAAAGTTCCCTTCTGAGACAGTGTTTATTATGAAAAACTTCAAGCATCACAAAAGAATAGTGTTATGAAACCCCATTACAGTTACAAATATTTTGCCATGTTTGCTTTCATCTTTTCCTCCCACTCTTTGTTTTGCTTGTGCTGTAGGATTTTAAAGCAAATCCGACCTTATTCCTCTAGCAGAGAGCCTGGTATGTGTTTCTGACAGAGAGATACCAGCAGGAATCACAGCGGTTTCAGATCTCCCTATTGACTCCCAGGGCTTGCCTTGTGGCTCAACTGGAAAAGAATCTGCCTGCAGTGTTCAAGACCTGGGTTTGATCCCTGGTTTAGGAAGGTCCCCTGGAGAAGGGAATGGCAATCCACTCCAGTATTCTGGCCTGGAGAATTCATGGACTTGGCTCCAAAATCACTGCAGATGGTGACTGCAGCCATGAAATTAAAAGACACTTGCTCCTTGGATGAAAAGCTATGACCAACCTAGACAGCATAGTAAGTAGGGACATTACTTTGCTGACAAAGGTCCATCTAACCAAAGCTATGGTTTTTCCAATAGTCATGTATAGATGTGAGAGTTGGACTATAAAGAAAGCTGAGAGCCAAAGAATTGATGCTTTTGAACTGTGGTGTTGGAGAAGACTCCTGAGAGTCCCTTGGATTGCAAGGAAATCAAACCAGTCAATCCTAAAGGAAATCAGTCCTGAATATTCACTGGAAGGACTGATGCTGACGCTGAAACTCCCAATACTTTGGCCCGCCACCTGATGCGAACAACTGACTCATTAGAAAAAACCCTGATGCTGGGAAAGATTGAAGGCAGGAGGAGACGGGGAGGACAAAGGATGAGATGGCTGGATAGCATCACCTACTCGACGGACAGGAGTTTGAGCAAGCTCTGGGAGTTGGTGAGGGACAGGGAAGCCTGGGGTCCATGAGGTGGCAAAGAGTCGGAGATGACTGAGCAACTGAACTGAACTGAACTGATCGACTCCCAGACTCAGGCCCTCTCCCTAGCCCCTGACTAGCCTAGCCTCTTTCGGAGGAACCCATGACCAGATGTGCAGGGGCGTGGTTGCACGCTGGGAGGAGGGGTCCCGGGTTATCGTTTCCCGGTTCCCCACGCTCCGGGTGCCGGTAGGTGCTGGTAGAGTGCTGAGCGGGTCGTGGCCTTGTGGGCCTCCCAGCGCTACGACAACGCCTCCGAATAGACTGCGGGAACTATAACGGAATTGCAGCTGACTACCTGATACTTCCTGGAGGTCTGCGGAGTGCCAACATAGTCGAAGAGTTCCTTGTGGGCTGGACTCGGCTTCAAGAGCTAGGGAGGCGCCTCCCTCTCTTACCCTCAGATCCGACTCACGTCGGCAGAGAGCGCTACCGGCCCAAACAGGCTGCGTTTGGGGGCTTATAGCCCATGGCATATTCTCAGCACCGAGAGGCTTGTTCTGCCGGCTGTGACCCAACACTTTACCGCGTATTCCCGTCCTCAAGGGTTGGGGCCTTCGATGTACACTTGCTCTGGGAGTGGGGACTCACGGAGCTTCCCATGGTTGCTTTAATAAATGAGGATAAACCCACGTGTGTGCCCGTCTTCTCCCTCCCAGTGCCCCCAACGCTCTGGGGAACACAAGGACCCTAACCTCTAGCTCTCTCCACTCGCAGGACCCAAGAGTCAGGTCAGGATCCCCTGGTCTCTTCCGACCCCAAACCTAAGAGTCTCAGAGTCTAGCGTCCTTCTCCTCCAGGCCCAGGAGTACCGTCCTTTCAAGGACACTGATGTCCAGTGGGGCGGGCCAGTGAACCATTAGCTCCGCCCCTTACTCCCAACATTGTGACGTAGCAGCAGCGACAACCTATGAGGCGCGACGGCGCCGCAAAGCTGGGAGCGGGAGGCGGAAGTGCCTGTGGCAGTGTTTCACCGCTTCTGCAGCCTGTTCTCGTGCGCCGCTCTGTGCCCCGCGGCCCAGCTGCTGCCATGAGCCGGCACAGCCGGTTGCAGAGGCAAGTTCTGAGCCTGTACCGCGAGCTGTTGCGCGCCGGGCGCGGGAAGCCTGGCGCCGAGGCACGGGTGCGGGCCGAGTTCCGGCAGCACGCCTGCCTGCCGCGCTCAGACGTACTTCGCATCGAGTACCTGTACCGCCGCGGTCGGCGCCAGCTCCAGATGCTACGCTCGGGCCACGCCACGGCCATGGGCGCCTTCGTGCGTACGCGGGGCCCGACCGAGGAGTCCAACGGCGCGGGGGCCCCAGGGACCCAGTCTAATGAAGGTGACGACCGGAGGAGACCGCTAGACAGCATGAGGACACCGAAGACCCCGCTGGATGGACGGTGACCGGCTGAAGGGCTCTGCCGATGGCTCAGGGGGACTGGAGGACCGGGGAGTCCCCCGATGGAAAGTGAGAAACTAGATCGACAGATTGAGGTAGTTGCAGAGCGCTCCTGGAACGTGGGGTGCGATGGCGAGAAATGCCCGGCTTTACTTGCTGTATGGTACCCGGTCAGACTTAACCAATGAGGCTTGGGGCGGGCTGTCAAACTAAAAGCTACTTCCCCTAAGGCCTGGGGAGCCAAAACGCCCCGCTGTTGGACAGAAAGAGACTGACACGCCCTTGTCTAGAACCCTGAGAAATACCACTGCTGGCTGCTCAAAGAGACTCCCCTTTCCTGTATTTAACTCTGAGAAGAGCAGATGAGGAGGAGTTTGGGACGATGTCCTGATGGACGGTGAGAAGCCTGGAAACCCCCTCAGAAAAATCTTTACTCCACTGAGACCAACTGGGATTGGTGAGGAAGGAGGTATGGGGTCTCTCACCCCGCTAATCAGTTAAAGACCCCCTCAAGACCTCTACATGATGGTTCTGAGGGGGAAACCTCCCTCTCTCCACCCCGATTCCTGCTCCTTTCCCTGCTCAGGACTCTTGGACAAAAAGGCAATAAAATGGGGGTGTGCTTACTTCCCTGTTGGTGGTGGTAAAGATTTGATGTATTTGGGGGATTTTGAGGGTTATCAAGAAGTGACCCTCTGGCAAGGGATGGGTGTGGGGAACCCTCTAGAATGGCAGATTGGTTGGAGCAGCATAGTTCTTTCTCCTGGGCAGATCCATGGAGGGAACCCTCCCTGGTTTGACCCCCAAGGAAGCCCCTGTTGACCCCTTAATGGAAGGTAGTGAGGTGGAAGAGGAATGGTGGAGCTGAGGAGGCCTGGCCGGTAATCCCTGCAGTAGTAGTGGGACCCTCAAACCTGGCTAAGGAGTCCAGCCTCAGCTACAAGCTGGAATTGTTAGCAAGGTCTAGGGGTGGGAAAGGAGAGGTGGACCCATAAGCCACAGACATACCTCTTCCCATGCCCCCACAGGGACATGCCCTAGACATTCCCTGAAGTGCTGCGTTTTGTAGCCCTCAGCTGTATTTGCACCCATTAAAAGCAGTTGAGAGGAGGAGGACCTCAGGAAAGGAACTCAGAGCTCAGATCAAAGGTAGGATGCCATGGCATGCTCAGTCATGTCTCATGTAACCTCATGGACTGTAGCCTGTGAGGCTCCTTGGTCCATAGAATTTTTTCCAGGCAGGAATACTGGAATGGGTTGCTGTTTCCTACTCCAGGGGATCTTCTCAACCCAGGGATTGAAACCACGTCTCTTGGGTCTCTGGCATTGGCAGGCAGGTTCTTTACCCCTGCACCACCTGGGACGCCCCAAAGGTAGGATGGACCAAAGAGAAACACAGTCTCTCCCCCAATCCCAGTGGGGGAGGCAGATACTCAAATAGTTATAAAATGAGGTTGAAATCTGAAGAATTATGAGGTGTTTGCCAGAGTGTGGGGATAAGCTTCTTAGCAGGGGGACCGTGTGGGTAAAGGCGAAGGGGAGAAATGCTGGGGCCTGGAGTGCCCCAGAGCACAGGCTGTGCAGTTCATGCAAGTGGCTTCTACTTCAGCTTTGCTTCTGCTTGGTACTCGGCCTCCATGCCCATGTTCATCTGTCCGCCTCGGTTTCTTCCACCAGGGTGTTGCTATTAATCCTGGCCTGGCTGCATTTCAGAGCAAAAACTAAAATCTTGAAAGTGGCTAGTGGAGTTAAGTCCTACCCATCCAGCCCGAATTAGAGCTCCATCTACATCTCCCTCCTCTTCCTCCTGCATCTCTCTCCTCTTCCTCCTGCTTATTCCTGGCTCCAAGATCTTGAGCCCTAATAAGGTCCAGGATGGGAGCTTCTGGCAGGACTGCAGGCAGTGATCGAGTTCTCACTAGGCCTGGCTGTCCGGGTCAGAAGGGAGTTACAGGGTGAATGTCGGGTGATTAAGAGCTTGGACTCTGGAACTGGGATGCTTAGGTTTGAATCGCAGTTCTAACACTTATGATTACGTGATCAGAGGCAAGTCATTTAATCTCCTTGTGCCTCAACATCCTTATCTGCCAAATGGGCATACTAACTACAATAGTGTCTCCATTATGCAGCTGTTATGGTGTGTTTTTGTTCAGTCGCTAAGTTGTGGCTGACTCTTTGCAACCCCATGGACTGCAGTAGGCTTCCCAGTTCTTTACCATCTCCCTGAGTTTACTCAAACTCATCTCCATTGTGTTGGTGATGCCATCCAACCATCTCATCTGTCCTCCCATTCTCCTCCTCCTTTCAGTCTTTCCTAGCATCAAGGTCTTTTCCAGTGAATCCACCCTTTGCGTCAGGTGGCCAAAGTATTGGAGCTTTAGCATCTGTCCTTCCAGTGAATATTCAGGATTGATTTTCTTTAGGATTGACTGGTTTGATCTCCTTGCTATCCAAGAGACTCTCAAGAGTCTTCTCCAACATCACATTTTGAAAACATCCATTCTTTGGCTCTCAGGATTTTTTATAGTCCAAACTCTCACGTGACTACTGGAAAAACCATAGCTTTGACTATATAGACCTTTGTCGGCAAAATTATGTTTCTGCTTTTGAAAACACTGTCTAGGATGGTCATAGCATTTCTTCCAAGGAGCAAGCATCTTTTAAGTTCATGGTGCAGTCACCATTATGACACAGTGAATTAAATACCTGTGGCAGCAGAGGGTGATGTCCCAACCCCATAACCCTCCTGTCTACTTGAGTTCACCTGTAGCTGCAGAGGAGGGTTCCCAAGAGACTGCCAGCCTCCTGCTCTGAGCCCCTGCATCTCTGCTCTTCTGCTTGAGGGCTTTCTAGGAATTATGAGAGGTGGGTTAATGCCCTCAGGAGCAAACTGCAGCCTGTGGGGGACTACAGTCACTGGATAAGTGTCTCAGTTGCCTGTTGTCTGGTGGGACTGAGCCCCAGCTACTCACAGTGGCTCCCGCACCATAAGCATCTGTTTTGCTTTTGGCCTGTTCACTGTCTCTCCTCATTTCCTAACTCCTGCCTCCTGGGATCACGTTGCAAGTAAACCACCTCTGTCAAGCCCTTATCTCAGAATATACTGATGTTAAACCACCCCCCTTGGTTCTGTCTGTGTCTGCTGCTGTGTTTTCACTCTTCTAAGGGACAGGGTCACTGCTTCTCAACCTGTCAAGAATCTCCTGATCTCAGAAAATTGCTATAAAGGACTCAGGGGGTTAGAATAATTTGGAATATAGATTGTGGGTTAATAATGGAATTGAGTGTTGAAATTTCCTGAATCCAGTAACTGTACTGTAGTTGTGAAAGACAGTGTCCATGACATTAAAAACTTTACACTGAAGTATTCAGAAGTAAAGAGCATCATGTCTACAACTTACTCTCATATGGTTCCAAAATATGTGCATAAATGTATTACTGAGAGTGTGAATGGCGAAGCCCATGGGGTTAAATGTTAACAATTGATGAAGATGGGTAAAGGGTATGTGAGAATTTCTTGTTACTAGTCTTAAAGCTTTTCAGGAATTTGAAACAAAACAAAAAGTTACCAAAAAGACAATGGTCATATCAGTGTCTTACTGGTCATTTGTCTTTGGACGCCAGATATCTTCACACACAGGGTACATTTTTACAAGAGATTTGAGAAAAGCAAAGCCTGTATTTTCTGAGACTTGGATAGATCTCTCATGCATAACTTTCTCACAGATTTAGCAATCAATTTAAATTCCTGACCTTTAAAATAGTAACATCTGCTCCCCCTCACAGGTTCTGCTCTCCACCCTGTCGGGAATGACAGGTCGCTAGAATATGTTCTTGTCTTGGGTCACAAGCTCTACTGTTCCAAAAGGGTGACCAGGTGCATGAGGTGGTCCAGGGGGCCCTGGGGAATTCTGGGAAACTCATCATACTAGACGAGGAGCCACAGGTCATACCTGCAAGTTCCCATCGATCCCGTCCATCTCTCTCTCCCGAAACTCATCATACTAGACGAGGAGCCACAGGTCATACCTGCAAGTTCCCATCGATCCCGTCCATCTCTCTCTCCCTAGAATGTCAGCTCCATAGGGACCACGATTTTAGCCTGTCTTGTTCAGTCATAATCCTGCTCTTTGACCTAGTTCATAGCAGACACTCAGTGAGTAGTAAATGAATGAATGAATGACATGGATTTGCTCCATTACTCAATCGGTTGGGACGATACTGCCAAGACTCTGCCCATCCATCCAATTTGCTGGTGACCCCAGGGACACCATGCCTCCTGAGCTGGGGACAGGACCTGGTCTGGCAGTTGAAAGAGAACAGACCCAGGTTTGCACAGACTTCTCCCTGAATGTGGAATTACTCTGAGGATTTGCTGCTTCCTGCCCCATGCCCCCTACCCAGGGTCCATTCCCCCTTCTGGTAACAGCTCCCTGATTTTTTTTTTTGGAGAACTACTCCCCCCTACCTATTTCAGTACAAGCAAGGCTGACTGCAGCACCCAGTGAAGCATGTGACACTAGCCAGAGGAGCTGGCTTCAGGACTTGGACGGTAAAGAATACGCCTGCAATGCAGGAGACCTGGGTTTGATCCCTGGGTTAGGAAGATCCCCTGGAGAAGGGAATGGCTACCCACTCCAGTGTATTCTTGCCTGGAGAATTCCATGGACAGAGGAGCCTGGTGGGGCTACAGTCCATGGGGTCACAAAGAGTCGGACACAACTAAGCGACTTTCACTTCACTGCAACTCTCCTATTGGGCTTCCCAGATGGTGCTAATGGTAAAAAACCTGCCTACCAATGCAGGAGACATAAGAGACTCGGGTTTGATCCCTGGGTTGGGAAGATTCCCTGGAGGACAGGACGGCAACACATTCCAGTATTCTTGCCTGGAGAATCCCATGGACTGAAGCAACTTAGCGCACACACACACACAACTCTTTATTGACTGCTAAACTGGTGGCATGTAGGCTTGGCAGTTTCAGGGTGCACTCCCCACCATTTGGATAAGACTGAAGCCAGAACAGGAAAGAACTGAGCCCCTGGATCCAGCTGTGCTTGCAGTCCTGAACTTGTAAGTTACCCACAAAAATTAATTATTAATTCCCAAATTCTTTTAAGAGATTACTGTTGTTTTTGTTTGCTTTAAATATTTATTTGTTCACAATATTTATAATATTTAGTTGTGGCATGCAGAATCTTTAGTTGGATCATGCGGGTTCTTTTTATTTTTTCAGTTGTGGCATTCGAACTCTTAGTTTCGGCATGTGGGATCTAGTTCCCTAACCAGGGGTGGAACCGGGGCCCCCTGCATAGGGTGCTCACTGTCTTAGCCTTAAATCAATGGAGACTGGGTTTCACTCACTTGCTCTGCGTGTGGCTTCAGGCTACTGGCTTCCCCTCTAGAGCCTCAGTTTCCCATTTCTGTTAAGCAGGGACACACCATTGGGTGGGTGTGAGAATTCAAGGAAGTGTCTGTCTTAAGTGCACACCCAGGAAACCAGCATGGGGCTCCTGCCTCTGTTCTTGAGTCTGGTTCTGCTCCACCTCTTGTCCTGATACTTTAAGCTTTGGGAGAGGATAAGCTTAGACACCTGAGGCTGGGGACTGGACTCCAGGACTGAGCCCTGGCAGTTCAGCTTGGTGACCTGGGAGAAGAGGGCTTTCACAGTCCAGTTAGTGATGGCCAGCCTGGGAGCCTACCATGTAGTGTTTGAACAGAGCACCTGGATGAATGCAGGCTACCCCTCTAGAAGCCTGTGGCAAGCACCTGTACCTCTTTGTCTGAGGGTCTTTACAGGCAGGAGAGGCTGGAAGTGCTGGGGAGTTAACATCTCCAGGATTAATCCTGAATCAATGAGAGATGAGAGCTGGTACATATATGCCACAAGTCCTTCACCTCTTGTGTGTCCCAAAATCTCCCAGAGGTCCCTAGGGGGATGGCACACCAATGCCCAGAGAAGCAACCAGCTCATTGACTCCTTTCCCTGGTTCACTTCCTACTCCCCTATCAATTTGCCTAGGATCACCACCCCCCCGGAAAAAAAAAAAACAACCTGTGCTTGAGGGACTTCCCTTGTGGTCAAGTAGCTAAGACTCTGATCTCCCAATGCAGGGGGGCCCAGGTTTGATCCCTGGTCAGGGAACTAGATCCCACATGCCACAACTAAGAGTTCAAATGACACAACTAAAGAGCCCTCATGCTGCAACTAAGACCCAGCACAGACAAATTATAATTAAAATACTCCATAAAAAATGGGGTGCATAAAGATATACACACACTATGTTTTAAAAACAAAAAACTACCTGTGCTTGAATCTTTGTCTGATGGTCTGGGGGAACCCAAGCCAAGATGGGCTGATTCAATTCTATATTCTGTGCTCAAGGCAAAGGGATCTGTGGAGGGGGTTGTCTAGATGTACCAGGGTCATATCAAAGATTGTCAATACTCAAGCATCCAGTATCCTCACACATCCTGCTACAGAATGAAGGTTTGTGTCCCCTCAACACTCATAACCCTCAATGTGATGGGATTAGGAGGTGTGGGGCCTTTGGGAGCTGATCAGGTCATGAGGGTGGAGGCCTCATGAAAGGGATTAGTGCCCTTCTAAGAGACCCCAAAGAGGGTCCAATGGTTGACTCCATGCTTCCAATGCAGGGGGTGTGAGTTCAACCCCTGGCCAGGGAACTAAGATCCCACATGCCATGTGGCCAAAATAGAGAGAGAGACTTCAGAGAGTTCCCTGGCCTCTCTGATGTGAGGACACAGGAAGAAGATGGCTACCGATGAACCAGGAAGTAGATCCTCATTAGACACTGAATCTATCAGCACCTTGATCTTGAACTTTTCAGCACCCAGAACTGTGAGAAACCAACTTCTGTTGTTTCTAAGCCACTCAATCTATGTTATTTGGTTATAGCAGCCCAAACAGACTAAGACGTATCCTTTAACAGGGACTATTTATTACATATGTCTAGACTGCATTTTCACATTGGAGGGGGACCATTGACATAGCTGAGCTCCAGGTAAGGTGTCCTGATGAGTTGCGCAGGAGAGCAGCAGGGGCCCCGTGATGTGGGCAGGAACAGTGTGATACCCACCAGGAAAAGGAAGAGGAGGAGGAGATGGAAGAAGGTCAGAGGTCGCCTGGATGCAGGAGTGGGCACTCTGTGAAGGGAAATACAGTGTTAAAATGTACCAGTGGGTGCCACCATGAGCCCTGTCCCCCAAACCCCCCGACTCCTCTCCCAAAACGTCTTACCCAGGGTGCGCCTCCAGCATCACATCTTGGAGACTGGGAGATGCTTGCCTCATCCTGTCCTAAACACAGAGAGCCACCAGCAGCAGAATGGGTGGAAGTGACATTTAATGTGCTCTTTACCTTACTACCATAGACAGGCAGAACTGCGCTTATTTCTCCTCCTTTCCTAGCACCCCTTCCATCCTCAGGCCCCCATGGGGACTTGGAATAGCTCCAAGCGTAGTGGAGGTCTGTCTGTGCCTTCCTTCCATGCAGTCCCCCTTTTCCTCTCCAATATTCAACTTGGAGAGGACAGTATCTTAATTCCCCACTTTTCTGAATTCACAATTCTACCTCTATAACTAGGCATGTGACCAGATCTGGCCAATCAGAGCCCTCTGTCAGCTTGGCTACTGTGATTGGTGGCAAAGCAGGAGTCCGACCTAGAACTTTTGCTGCGGGTGAGTCCGCAGCATTCTCTCCTGGGTGAGTGAGCCAGTGGGAAGAGAATGTGTAGCTGTTGGGGCAACCATGTTGCTGAGAGGAAATCCACTGTGAAGAAGAGCCCAAGACAAGGAGGGACTGCACCCTGGCAATATTTGAGGTCTGAAATTCAACAGCATCTGGACTTTTAAGTTAAGTGGGGGAAAAAGAACAACAACCCAGCATCCCCTTTTTTTGTGTAATTCAGTCAGGGTTGGGTTGCTGTCACTTGCTATCACAATTCGTGAGTGATACACCTGGCTGAGGACCAACTCACTCGAGACTTCCAGAGCAGGGGTTGTCTTTGATGACTTGCTATGTGTTTTCGGTGGCTGAGGCTTGACATGAGCATGTCCTGTGGGGGGAGAGAGGTGTGGGGTCCTTGGAGAATCAGTGACAGACACAAAGTTGAGGAAGGGCCACGATGGCAGTATGCTGTCATATAGATGAGATTCTGGGGGAAGAGCGAGATCTCAGGGAGAGATGAAGAGAGGGCCAGAGCTCAACAACAACAACAACAAACCCAAAAAGAGAGATGTTACTTATTCATTCACTCAACAAATATTTAATGAGTGTCTGTTACACCCCAGGTACTGTCCTAGGAGTTGAGGACACAGTGGGCACAGAAGCAGGCAAAATGCTGGCATACATGGAGTTTATATTCTAGCAGGAGAGAGAGAGACTATAATTTAATAAACATATAATGTCAAGATGTGGTAAGTACTGTTAGGTGCTAACTTTTCACTCAGTCGTGTCCGACTCTTTGTGATCCCATGGACTACAAAGTCTATGGAATTCTCCAGGCCAGAATACTAGAATACTGGAGTGGGTAGCCACTCCCTTCTCCAG
>SJYV01029650.1:53831-76242 GCA_006410875.1 Neotragus pygmaeus
GACTGCCCCTTCACTGCATGTCCCCAAACTCAGCATGACCCCTATCCCCTTCAATAAAGACGTTTCTATGGCTTTCTGTGTGGGGTCGGTGTGTAGAGAGTTAACGGCCGTGCCTCTATACCCTTACTAGGGGAGCATGGCAGAGGAAGTCCTTCCCTCAGTCTCGCCTAACCTGCGGGGGGTCCTTCCAACACACGCGTTTTCCCTGTGGGCTGCTAAGGCTGCGCCTCTACTCTGGGCTCGCCCCGCAGTGTGGACGGATTCCGTTCTGAAGCTCTCATTGGTCGGTCCAGACGAAGCTCGGGCTCTGAAGGATCCAGTGGCTCAAAGGCCAGGAGGCATAGCCTATCACCGAACGAGGGTGAGGGGGCGGGGCGACACTCTGTGAGAGCACCTATTGGGTGGAAGGCGGAGCTTTAGAGCCTTTGAGAATTCCCATTGGCCTGAGGATGCCTGCGTCGGGCATGGGGGCGGAAGTAGCTGGGAAGGGAATTAGGATGTTGAATTTGGATGTTGGATGGGTCACCGGTGGACGGTCAGTTTGCGGGGTGGCCGAGGGTGGAGATGGCGGTCCAAGATAGCTGAGAGTGGGGACCCAGGGAAGCGCAAATGGGAGTCCGAGGAAGCTCAGAATGTGGGGTTCTAGAAGACAGAGTCGGGGGATCCCGGGGGCTCAGAGCGTGAAAGGAGTCAGACTCAGGGTCACAGGTCCAGGGGTGCTGCAGTGAAGGGGCGCTCCGGAAGAGAAATCTGAAGGGAGTCTAGAGTAGGGGGATCCGAGACTGAAAGTGGGTATGTCTGAGGAGGCTTAGATTGGGGGCACAAGGGTGCCCAGAATGGAGTGTCTGAAAGGGCTTGAGGAGGGAGGAGGATCTATGAAGACCTTGAACACTGTTAGAGAGCCAGGATTGCAGTTTTTAGGCATGCATGCTGTGCCGTGCTTAGTCAGGGCATGGCAGTTTTTGTGATGAGGTCTCAAATCAAAGTGTTTAAAGGGACTCTGGTGTGTAGCCCTGGGGGATATGTGCGGAGCTCTTGGGAAAGGCGGCGGATGGAGTCAGAGGCTGTTCTCTGGGGGAAGCTTAAGACAGCAAATATGTGTAGTTTGATGGACCTTTGGTGGATGGAGTTTGGGGGAGTGTTCTGGGTGCTCATTGTGTCCGGACAAGTTTGGGGGCTGTGCACTGAGTGGCTTTTGAGATACTGAGGACTTAGGTTTTAGAAACCAAGAGAGCTTCCCTAGAGGTCTGAGCTGAGGCTGTGGCCCATGGTAAGAGCAGAAAGCTGGATCATAATCTGAGGGCGGCAGGCTTGGTTACTTCAGCATGTTCTCCCCTCACCACAGGTCTGACCGGGTACCTGGAGTTGCTGTCGATGGAGGATCAGGATGCCAGGGTCCCAGCCCTGGAACCATTCAGGGTGGAGCAGGTTGTCAGGACTGGGGGTGCAGAGGGTGAAGGTAGGGACTAGAGGGTGGGAGATAAGAGTGGAAATGGATAGGGAGGCTAACTCCTGGGTTTGTGGGCTGGGACTGACCCCTCCCTCTCCATTNCCCAGCCCTGGAACCATTCAGGGTGGAGCAGGTTGTCAGGACTGGGGGTGCAGAGGGTGAAGGTAGGGACTAGAGGGTGGGAGATAAGAGTGGAAATGGATAGGGAGGCTAACTCCTGGGTTTGTGGGCTGGGACTGACCCCTCCCTCTCCATTCTTACCCTCAGGGTCCAGCCCTATCCTCACCCCTACCTCCTCATCCCCCAAAAGTCATTGGTCCCTTGACTTAAGGCCCTGGCTTGTCTGGGGACATCCTGAGCTACGCTCCAGAGGAGGGGCTGCACATGGGTGCTAGCACTAGTCTGTGGGTGGAAGGGCCACACCTTCAGGGGGGCATCTCTCTGTCCTAGGCACCACCTGTAATCTACTACATCCCTGACTTCATCTCCAAGGAAGAGGAGGAGTATTTGCTTCGACAGGTGACCTCAACACCCTTCTGGTCTGTTCTTCTCCTCTTCCCAGATCCCTCTCCAACCCCCAGCTCTCGTGTGAGAGCCCACAAAGCCATAGTGAAGACCCTGGCAGAAAGGAGAGTGCCACCCAGCACCTATCCCTCACCTTCCCTGTTCCTTTCTCAACACCTGCCGGGGCTTGGCTAAAGAGCTTTTCTCAGGAGGCTTAGGGGAAACCAAACTGATTTTTTTGCGGGGGGGCCAAGTCGTACGTCTCGCAGGATCTCATTCCCTGACCAGGGACTGAACCCAGGTCACAGCAATAAAAGCGCTGAATCCTAACCACTAGACCACCAGGGAACTTCCCAAACTGATTCCTAGAAGGTGGTGGTTATTATGGAGTTTAGGCTTCCTGTGCTAAGACAACCCAGTGCTGCTACTGTTATAAGGAAAAGGAGGTTACAACACAGGTTGAAAGAGCCCAGTTCAGGCCCTTGAGATTTGGGGAATGAAGAATTTACAGTGTTCAGGTTTCTGTGCTGAGATAGTTCAGGCCTCAGAATGTTAAGAGTAAACGCTTCCCTCCGCTGATAGCTCAGCATAGACTCAGAGCCTTGGGAACAAGGTTACCAAGCCCAGACCACCTGTGTTAGATAGTACAGTCTGTATTCTATTCTTAAGGTTTGGGGAAAGAAGAGAGTTTTACAAAGTTCAGAATCCATGCACTGGGATAGCCCTTTGCAGACCCAGAGCCTTGGTTATAGAGCCAGAACCTGCCCTGTGCAGTCTCAACTACTCCTATCTTGTTTGAGTCCCAGGAATGAGNTCCCAGATCCCTCTCCAACCCCCAGCTCTTGTGTGAGAGCCCACAAAGCCATAGTGAAGACCCTGGCAGAAAGGAGAGTGCCACCCAGCACCTATCCCTCACCTTCCCTGTTCCTTTCTCAACACCTGCCGGGGCTTGGCTAAAGAGCTTTTCTCAGGAGGCTTAGGGGAAACCAAACTGATTTTTTTGCGGGGGGGCCAAGTCGTACGTCTCGCAGGATCTCATTCCCTGACCAGGGACTGAACCCAGGTCACAGCAATAAAAGCGCTGAATCCTAACCACTAGACCACCAGGGAACTTCCCAAACTGATTCCTAGAAGGTGGTGGTTATTATGGAGTTTAGGCTTCCTGTGCTAAGACAACCCAGTGCTGCTACTGTTATAACGAAAAGGAGGTTACAACACAGGTTGAAAGAGCCCAGTTCAGGCCCTTGAGATTTGGGGAATGAAGAATTTACAGTGTTCAGGTTTCTGTGCTGAGATAGTTCAGGCCTCAGAATGTTAAGAGTAAACGCTTCCCTCCGCTGATAGCTCAGCATAGACTCAGAGCCTTGGGAACAAGGTTACCAAGCCCAGACCACCTGTGTTAGATAGTACAGTCTGTATTCTATTCTTAAGGTTTGGGGAAAGAAGAGAGTTTTGCAAAGTTCAGAATCCATGCACTGGGATAGCCCTTTGCAGACCCAGAGCCTTGGTTATAGAGCCAGAACCTGCCCTGTGCAGTCTCAACTACTCCTATCTTGTTTGAGTCCCAGGAATGAGTTAGCTTGAGAGCTCAGACTCTCCTACTGAGACAATCCATCCCGGCCCCATTACCATGAAGGAAATAAGGAGATTTCTTAGGGTTATTTTTTTTAAGATGCTTTTTGACTAATAATTAATTTTTAGCTGATCTGGGTCTTCCTTGCTGTGTGCAAGCTTTCTCTGGTTGCAGTGAGTAGGGGCTACCCTCTGTTGCAGTGCACGGGATTCTTATTGAAGCGGCTTCTCTGGTTTTGGAGCACAGGCTGTAGGGTGTGTGGGCTCAGTAGTTGGTACACAGGTTTAGGTGCTCTGCGGCATGGGGGATCTTCCCAAACCAGGAATTGAACTCATGTCCCCTGCATTGGCAGATGTATTCTTAACCATTGGACCACCAAGGAAGTCCAACTTTTTATTTTTTAGTGTTTATTTGGCTGTGATGGGTTCTTAGTTGCGGTATTAAGGATCTTCAAACTTTGTTGCGACATGCAGGTTCTTAGTTGTGGCATGCGGGTTCTTAGTTGCAGCATGTGGGGTATATTAATAGTTCCCTGACCAGGGATCAAACCCAGGCTTCTTGCATTGGGAGTGTGGAGTCAGCCACTGAACCATCCAGGAAGTCCCTTCTTAGACTTCTTTGAGACAACCCTTTCTAGACCCCTGGGGTCTTGGCAGTGGAGAATTTTCAAAGTACTCTCTTGACTGTACTGAATAACCCAGTTTAGCACCTTTTCTCCCCCAGGCAATAGGAACAAGGAGGTTCCAGAACTCAGACTGTCCTGAGATAGCCCAGGGATCAGAAAATTAGAGTGCAGACTGTTTGCTGAGCTGAAAGAGCCCAATCCAGCCCAGAGCTCTGGGTAGATTCAGACCCTGATTGTGTAGCCCTTCCTCAATCCTGGTAGACACAGGTCAGCTTTGAGGCTTGTGGTCTCCACAGGGGAAAAAGGCAGACAACAAAATCCTGGGAACACTATCCCAGAGAATGATCCCACAGACACTGAGATGACCCATTTCCACCCCAGGTAAAAACTGCTTTGTTGGCCTGGGTGGGAGAATCAGAGAGGGAGGTCCTTGAAAAAGGACTGACCCCCTTCTGTCTCCCAGGTCTTCAATGCCCCAAAGCCAAAATGGACCCAGCTTTCCGGGAGGAAGTTACAGAACTGGGGTGAGTGTCCCTGACTGCGAGCATAGCTGACTTAGGGATGTGGGCTGGGGCAGGCATGTCAGGTTTGATAGTCTCAGGACATTGAGGCCAAGGTGGGGGGTCCCTGAGGGCTCAAGGGATCCCAAGGGCCAGGAGGATTCTGAGGGGTCAGTAGAGGTCTTGAGGGGTTAGAATTTCCTGATGGGTTGGGGGGTATCTCTAGGTTTTGGAGAAGCAGGAAAGCTTTGAAGAGTGGAGTGGGGATCTCCAAAGAATTAGGGGTCCCTGAGGAGGTCAGAGTGCTACCAACCACTAGGATATTCCTAATAGGGGCTCCTTGGTGCCAGAGCTCCTTGGTTGGGTGCCCTCAGCACCCCATTATCCTCCCCCAGGTGGGCTCCCCCATCCCCGGGGCATGGTTCCTGAGCGACTGCCACCGTGGCTCCAGCGCTACGTGGACAAAGTGTCTGACCTCAGCCTTTTTGGGGGTCTCCCAGCCAACCACGTCCTTATAAACCAGTATCTGCCTGGGGAGGGCATCATGGTAACCACTCTCTCACCCCACCCTGGAGACCTGGGACCCACCACGGGGCAGGGCATCATGTTGACCCACGTCCACTCTCATTAAGCAGTTCACACAGCCCAACCAATCATTCGCCTCCCTGTCCCCAGCTGGGGGACACCTTTCACCTCGGAGGGTTGGGGGGGAGGCGGTGTGGACTCCTGCCCCATCCAGCCCTGGTACTCACTCCTCAGCCCCACGAGGATGGGCCACTGTACTACCCGACCGTCAGCACTATCAGCTTGGGCTCTCACACCGTGCTGGACCTCTACGAGCCTCGGCAGCCAGAGGATGATAACCCAACAGAGCAGGTGGGCCCTGAAATACTGCCCCAGTCACTTGTGAGCGCTCCGACCTCCCATATCCTCTAAGAGACCCTGGTTCCACCCACCTATGAGGTAGCCCCGATACCCATCTATCTGCAGGGTGCCCTAGAAATCGTGATCTTCACAGATACCCCAATACCCCCACCTGTTGAGTGACTATCCTGACATCCTACAGATGTCCTGGCCCCACATATTTAGAGTGAGCACTCCAATACCGCAGGCAGGGCTCCCCAGTTCTCCAACAGACACTGATACCCTGATACCCCCACACCATCCCCTCAGGGGTGTCTCTGACATCCTCCCAGACACCCTCTCAGTGGCCACTGCATAGGCACCCCAATACTGACCTCCTCCCTCCCACTCCAATAATGTGATCTGTCATGCAGGACACCTCCAGATTCTCTTGGCACCTCAACCCAGGACTCGCTGCTCAAGCCCCCTTCCTTCTGTGAGGGTTGCTCATGACAATTTCCCTGACCTCTTCTTTGATGCGTGTCTGATGCCCAGTGTTCACAGAAACTACCCTGGACACCCTGATCACAGCTGCTCCTTAGGCTTCCCCCCTTAAAAAAAAAACCAAAAAACTTTTATTTATTTGGCTATACNGGGCTCTCCTAGGGGCTGTAGGAATTAGGGGCAGAGGGAAGTTTGGGACATGTACTCTGGGGGTTGGGATCCTGAGTCCCAGAATGGGGCCTCCAAATTTGGGGGTCCCCCAAAGGGGGAAATCATTACTTAAAAAATAGAGAATTTTCTGGGAGCCTGGCCAGCACAGGTGCTGTGGGCCACATGGGGTGGGCTTCATACAAGGCACTGGGGGTTTCTTGAGGGTACAGAGGATAGGAAGACTTGGGGGTCCTGTAATTAGCACTTCCAGGACTGTTTTGGCATCTGTAAATTGGGGGTGACAGTGGGCTGGTTAATGTGGGTCTCTTCTTGAAGGGTAAGAGTAGAGGTTTTTGTTAATGGAGGGAGTGTCCGATTGCAGTCTAAGGGTTTTGGGGTGACCATGGGAGTCACAACATCTTGACAGGACTGATATTAAATGTGGGTCTGTTACTCTTCTCTGGAGATGTTTCTTTCAATGGGGTTTGATGCGGGCAGGGTCTTTGTTAATAGGGAATGGTTCTGCTCCAGTGACTAGTGACTCAGGAATGTTCTACTGTGGAGCATTATGTAGAGAAAGTCACCATCATTTGGGGTGAGATGGAAATCTGTTAATTGGAGGGTCTGATCTGAGGGGTGGGACTAGCCTGAAGGTACTACACTCAGGGAATCTCTTTCTGGGTAACATAGGGTCTTGTATTTGGGGGGTCATCATGGGGGAATCTGTTAATAGGGCCTCAGTAATCGAGGGCTGGCTAATGGGGGTCTCTATTCTGGATGTGTTACTGGGAATCTCTATCTCAGGGTGACTCGGGGGTTCCTTGTGTCAGGAGACGCTAGAGGGGGCTCTGTGTCTCTGTCAGATGTCCAGAGCCTCTAAGACTGCATCTCCGCCCTCAGCATCCAAGGAAACCAGCAGCAGAAGAGCAACCTGGGGAAAAGAACTGTGTCACAGCCCAGTGCAGGGTGTGGGAGCATCTGGGCCCATCCCCACCCGGCTCTTCCCCAGGGGTCTGGGATTTGGCCTTTCTGGATTCTGCCTCCACCTTTCCGGCTCTCTCGGGCTCCTCTGGAGCAGAGGGTGTTCTGTCTCCCTTGTTTTTGTTTAGTCGCTAGTTGTGTCTGACTCTTTGCAACCCCATGGACTGTAGCTCTCTCCTCTGTCCATGGCATTTCCCAGGCAAGATTATTGGAGTGGGTTTCCATTTCTTTCTCCAGGGGATCTTTTCCACCCAGGGATTGAACCCCTGTCTCCTGCTTGGCAGGCAGATTCTTTACTACTGAGCCACCAGGGAAGGTCTTACCTGCCTCTTAAAAATTGAATTCACCAGAATTCACAGTGGGGCCTCACTCTCTAAAGACTGTTTGCGGGTAAGCTAACTTAAGTCCTAAGTTTTCCTAACCTCTATTTCCAGCCCCAACCAGAACTCCAGACCCCTCTGTCCAGTGGCCTGGTGGATGGCTTTCCCTGAATTATCCCACAGGAGAGGGGACCAAGGGTTGCTACGCACCTGGAGATGGAGTTCTCTGATGCGATGTCCTTTGGGGTCCGGACTGTTGTGAAAGTGCGTTTGGGCTGCGTCACTGAAGAGAAGGGCAAGGTGTCAGTTGATGGGATGACAGACCCATCTCTGTCCTCAATATCCACCTAGACTCTTTGTCATTAATATTTATCTACATCCCCAATATCCTACACTTCCAACAGCCATCTAGACTCTCTTCAATAATATTCCGTGTCCTCTGAGACCTACCCATGTCACCAGTGCCTGCTCAGAGCCTTGTTAACATCCTCTTCTCCATAACACCCATCCTTTTGAGGGTCCAACCTCATCATTTTCCTGGATCCCCAATTAAATACTGGCGATCCTGTCACCAGCATATACCTAAGGACCCATGACCTTACTGCCTACCCTCAAACCACATTCCTCCTCACACCCAGCCTGCAACTCACTTGTCACTTGATGCACTTTTTTGGCTCCGACATTGTCCCCAGGGGGGTCAGTGGATCCACCAATCCTGGGGAGACATGAGAAGTGGGAGGAGTCAGAGCCACAGGAGGCCAGGGTCTGGCAGGAGCTGAGCCGCAGGGGGCCTACGAGGAAAGTGCTAGGGTATGGGGGTGGGTGTCCACTCTATCCTCCTGGTCCAAGAGGAGGAGACATCTACGGTGGGTATCAGGGCTCTAGGTAGTACCGTGGGTGATGATCAGAGTCTGGGCTCACCTCTGAATTCGAGATGCTGGTGCAAAGACGCCATGCTTCGGGGGGCAGGTGAAGTACCGGACACCGAAGACAGAGCCGTCGTGCTTGCCGGTGGGCTGGTCCAGTTCGATGCCATACCAGTACCCTGAAACAGGAGGGGGTCAGGACGCCTTGAGGCCCTGCCTGCCCCCCAGCCCATATCGTGATCCTCACCTGGGGCGAAGTCTGTCTTCCCGTAGAAGCGCACAATCCCTTGCTTCTGGCCAGCAACGAGGACTTGGTCTCCAACCTCAGCCTTGGCTCCTTCGCGCTGCTGCAGGCTACCCAGAGATGGGGATGATGAGGGTTTCTTCTTACCTAGGGGTGGAGGGGACAAGGGTTGAGGGTGAGGCCTCTAGACGCCAGCCTAGCGGACGCTGTGCCACCCAGAAAACCACAGGTAGGAACTCTGTCCTTGATCAAATGAGATGAACTGCAGGGCCCTTCTCTGAAATAGGAGTGGGGGGCTGAGGGGCTTGAAAGAAAACCCCAGCTGCCAGAGAACTGGGGTTGGGGGCTTTAGGTGTGAGGGAGAAAACTGAGTCAAGAACCTAGAGAACCCCAAAAACTCTTTCTCAAAGTTAAGGATATTGAGGCCAAAGGAAAAACTGAGTGTCAAAAGTTAGAAACTATCCTTTTGAAATGAAGGAGAGGGGGAGCTTCCCTGGTGGTTCAGTGGCGAAGACTCCACATTCCCAATGCAGGAGGCCCACATCAATCCCTGGTCAGGAAACTAGATTCTGCATGCCACAACTAAATATCCCGCATGCTGGAAGGAAGATGGAAGATCCCATGTGCCACAACTAACACCTAGCACAGCAAATAAATTTTTAAAATAAAAATATCAAGAGGGGAAAATAAATAAAATGAAGGAGGGAGTTGGGTCTGAAGATAAATCAAGTCACTAAAGCCAGGAACCCCACAGATTCTTCCCTAAAACTGGGAGAAAGCCTTTGGGTCTAAGGGGAAGCTGAGCCACAGAGGGCAGGAAACACACACAGGTCCTTCCAAGAACTGGGTGGGACCAGTACTGAATCAAAGGAGAAACGGGTACAAAAGTCAGGGACTCAAGAGTTTGTCCTCTATAATGGGAGTTTGGGCCTGAGCAAAAACTGAGTCACAGAAGCTGGGCTACCCACAGAACATCCTCAAGACTGGCTCCTATCCCCCGTGGGCTCTGCCTGACCTTTGTGTTCCCTGCGGCCCTTGCCAGTGACACGGGAGAAGTCCATTCGGGGAGTCCGAGGTGTGGAGGTGACGGATGAAGGAGGTGCGTCCACTGCCTTGGAGATCTTGGACACAGAGGCAAAAAGACCTGGGGGGACAGAGCCTGGGCTGGGAGTTGTCCAGGCCTCTGGCCCCTGCCCCATCATCACCCCTGACCCCACCACTCAGTCAGCAGCATCACTGCTGAGTGGACCCCAGTGGGACTGACCCTGCTTGGGAGGGCAGATGAAGTACCGGACGCCCCCAACACTGCCATCATTCTTGCCCTCAGGTTCATCCAGCTCCACGCCCACCCACTGGCCACTGGCGAACTCCGTGGTCCCGCAGAACCGCAGCGTGCCCGTCTGGAGAAAACAAGGGAGGATATGGCTTGGGTGGGCCTTGGGAGGCCATGATAAGATCACTGGCACAGGGAATTCCCCGGCGGTCCAGTGGTTAAGAGTCAGCACTTTCACTGCTCAGTCCCTGGAGATCTTGCAAGCTGCACAAATTGGCCAAAAAAAATAAAGATCATTGGCAACAAGCAGCATGGTGGAGTGTATGAGGGAGCCCCAGGCTCAAATCTCAGCATCTCAGCTTGGACATCACCATTCACTGGCTATGTGACTTAACCATACTGAGCCTCAGTGTCCTCATCTGCCAAATGGGAGTAGAAATTGCACCCACCTTACAGGATTGTTACAGAGCTGCCCTGTCCAATGTAGTCAATAGCCACTAGCCACATAAGGACAATTTAACTGAAATCAGGACCTCCCCCATGGTCCAGTGGTTAAGATTCCATGCTTCCACTGCAGGAGCTATGGGTCTGATCCCTGGTCAGGAAAGTTCCACATGCTGAGCAAGGTGACCAAAAAAGAAAAAAAAAAAAAAAAAAAAACTAAAATTAAATATTTCCCCAATTGTAGTAGACACATTCCAAGTTCTTAAAAACCACATGTGGCTGTGGCTACTTCACTGGACTATAAATACACAGAACATTTCCAATCTCACCAAGTCTATTGGACATGAAGGCTACAGACACAGAAAAGCCCTCAGTACAGGGCTTGGTGCTGAGTAAGGGATCAGTACGTGTTGACTATTAGTATACTGTCACTTTCATAGAGGGACTGCATGGGCCTCAGTGTCACCTGTAAAATGAGGATAACAGTCCACCTCAGAGTCTAGTTATCTGGTGGAAACATTTTTAATATATGTGACATTGCTTAGCTGCAGTGAGCGTGGTTATCATCATTTGGGTGAGGTTCCTTCACTGCTCTAAGCCTCAGCTCCTTGTCTATAAGATGGGCTAAAGAATAGTGCCTCCTTTGGAGAGTTGGTGTGGGGATCAGAACAGTGGCTGGCACACAAAGAGCACTTGGTGTACACCAAGCCCTGTTCTAAGGGCTTTACTCATTTTAACTAATTTAAACTTGGAAAAGAATCTAAAAGAGAATGGATATGTGTGTATGTGTAACTGATTCATTTTGCTGTACAGTGAAGCAAACTAACACAACATTGTAAAATACAAATTCATTTTAAAAATAAACCTCATACAACCCCCTGAAATGGGTTATTATTAGTTTCCTTTTACAGATGAAGAAACTGATGCCCAGAGAGGTGAAATCACTGGCCCTGCAACTGGCAAGCGGCAAAGCTGAGATGTGCTTGAGCAAACCCTAATAACCACTGTGCCGTGCTGCTTCTCTCCAGGCAGAGACTGTTATTACATGTCTCCAGACAAAGGTTTCACCACTCTGTATTTCTTACAGCCTTGTATGTTGTAAAATGGAGACAGTCAACCCCTCCTGCTTTCAAAACTGGGACACTGATTTGATTAGATCACGTACAAGAACTTTCCAAAGGGGGCTGATGCATGCAAAACTCTTGATTAGGAAACAAAGTGTGACTTTATGGCTTCTCACTGTACAAAGAAACAAAATCCAGTCACTGCAGTGGCCTGCAGGTCTAGTGTGATCCAGCCCCTGCTAACCTTGCCACTTCACTCTCCCTAGATAACTCCCCTCCATGCACACTCCTCCGAGCCTTTGTACCTGTGGTTTCCTTTGTCTTATATTTTTGCAAGATGAGCTCCTTCCCATCTCAGCCTGTATATCACCTCCTCAGAGATGCCGTCTCAGAAGACCCTAGCTAAAACCACCTCTGCCCTCGGCCAGGGCCAATTTATTAAATATTTGTATTTAATAAATGTTTTCAAAGCCCTTGCTACTGGAAATTTTAACTGTGAGTTGACTTTATTGACTGTCTCTTCTTCAACAGAAATGGAGTTCTATGAGAGCAAGGCTGGGGCTGACACAGGTCTTTACCCACAAGGACAGGCTGGGTCCAGCATGGAGCCTGAGGGACATCAGGTAAATTAATTCAATTTGGAATGCCTGGATGAATGAAGATGTTCTCTGTCCTCTGGGACTTTATCCCTGCTCCCTCTCTCTAAGACCTCCCTTTCTCCTTTTCTTCTCTTGGCTCACTCCTCCACATCTTCAAGTGGGTGCATTCCCCATCACACCCCTGATCGCTCTGACCCATACTTTTTTCCCAAGCAAAGGAGTGATCCCTCTGGGAGCACAGGTGGCCCCTGAATGGGGACCACAAGGCCCAGGGGGACCCAAATGGGGCCGACGTGCTGATCACTCTGCCTGTGCTTCCTCACGAGCCACAACTGCTCTGGGCTGTCACTGTCAGATGGATCTGTTGTCCCCCTTGGATTAAGAGCTCAGCCCAGTGTGGGGCATAATGGAGGCATTAGCAGAACAACTGTTGGATGAGATAAACGCTGTGTGCATGCCCGGGAGGGTGGAGAGACAGAGGGGGCGAGTCTGGACTCTGCCCAAGGCCCCAGCTTTGAGCGCTGAGTCCTGCCCTCCCCTCCCTGCTCCGGTTCCTGACCTTCTGGCCATCCAGTAGCACGCGGTCTCCCAGGCGCAGGCCCAGTGCGCTGAGCATGAGATTGCCCGGGACGTTGTCATAGTTGGGCAGTGTGACCTTGGGGAGGGCGCAGGAGAGTGGCACTGCCTCCTCCAGTAGCGTCCTTAGCTCCTTGGCCACCAGTGCTGCCTCCGCCTTGTCCAGGGACATGTCCATGGGGTCTGGGACCACCTCTGCGGGCACTTGTCCCTTTCGGTTCTGTGGACCAACAGGAAGAGACGGGGAGAAAACTCAGTGGTGGTAGGCTGCCCTCCCACTGAGGCCATGCCCCCAGAGACCCTGGGTCAAGGTGAAGCAGAGATGGGAGTAAGGTCATGCCCTGGGCCAACATGGCAACAGGAAGGGATGGGGCATTAAGGTTCAGACCACGGTCCCCAGGCAAGTCCACCCCTGAGACCTCAGCCTGGGGATGTCAAGTATGGAGCCAACGGGGAATGAACGTCCCATTTCAGTGGTGTAGGTCATGCCTTCAGGGCCAAGACCCCAAGCCCAGAAATGGGGCCATGGAAAGACAAACACAGAAAATGGGCTCCTGTGGTACCAGGTCAAGGGTCCAACTGGGCCAATAGGGAATGAGAGCTTCAAGAAAGGCAAGTGGTCCTGCCCCCCTCCCATCCTCTACAGAGGCCTGCTGGCTGGAATGGAAAGGGATTGGGAAGGAAGGAAAAGGAAGGTAACAGGACTGGGCCAGGGTGGCAGTACCCGAAGCGCCGGGTTGGCGCCGTGTTCCAGCAAACATTTGGCTGCGCCCAGGCACAGGTTGGAGGCAGCGATGTGCAGGGCTGAGCCGTGGTTGAAGTCACTGCATGTGGAGTTCACCACTGGGAAGCGGGTGAGAGGAGGGTTCCAAGTGAGCGCCCTGGGCACCCAGCCCTTTCGCTGCTGCCTTCCAGTCTCCGGAAGTCCATCTCTTCATCTCTCTCTTAACCCACAGGCTCCAGTGCCCCCGCAGCCTCAGACAGTGCCCCGCCCCTCCCAACTAGTTCCTGCCAGCTCCCAGCAGCGTTAATGACCACTGAGCCCCATTTCCTGCGCCTCCCGCCTCCTATCCTGAACTCCCAAGCCAGGATCATTAGTCATCTTCCCACCCTTCTTCACTCCCTGCACCTGAGCACCCTCCTCCTGCTTCAAGACCTCCCTCCTCTCCTGGGCCCTGCCTGCTCCCAGCCTGGCCCCTCCTCCTCACCTCGGGGCCGCGCACCCTTCAGTAGCACACGCACGAGATCGGGCACGTCGAAATAGGCGGCGTAGTGAAGTGCGTTCATGTTAGTCCAGCGGCTACGCAGGGTGACGTCTGCGCCCAGGGCCAGCAACTGCTGCGAGAGGCGCACCGCCGCCGCGGGGTCCCCTGCGCGACAGCCCAGGTCAGCTTGGGTCCCCTCCTCCAGAGAGTGGGGCCAGGGCCATGGGGCATACCCTGGGCCTCAGGGACTGCCAAAAATTAAATCTGTAATTAGAAAACCTTCCAAGAAAGAAAATTTGAGGCACAGATGGCTTCATTGTCAAATTCTATCAACATTTAAGGGACATAATAATACCAGCTCCACACAATCTCTTCTAGAATGTAGAAGAGGCAGGAACACTTCCTANACAACCCCCTGAAATGGGTTATTATTAGTTTCCTTTTACAGATGAAGAAACTGATGCCCAGAGAGGTGAAATCACTGGCCCTGCAACTGGCAAGCGGCAAAGCTGAGATGTGCTTGAGCAAACCCTAATAACCACTGTGCCGTGCTGCTTCTCTCCAGGCAGAGACTGTTATTACATGTCTCCAGACAAAGGTTTCACCACTCTGTATTTCTTACAGCCTTGTATGTTGTAAAATGGAGACAGTCAACCCCTCCTGCTTTCAAAACTGGGACACTGATTTGATTAGATCACGTACAAGAACTTTCCAAAGGGGGCTGATGCATGCAAAACTCTTGATTAGGAAACAAAGTGTGACTTTATGGCTTCTCACTGTACAAAGAAACAAAATCCAGTCACTGCAGTGGCCTGCAGGTCTAGTGTGATCCAGCCCCTGCTAACCTTGCCACTTCACTCTCCCTAGATAACTCCCCTCCATGCACACTCCTCCGAGCCTTTGTACCTGTGGTTTCCTTTGTCTTATATTTTTGCAAGATGAGCTCCTTCCCATCTCAGCCTGTATATCACCTCCTCAGAGATGCCGTCTCAGAAGACCCTAGCTAAAACCACCTCTGCCCTCGGCCAGGGCCAATTTATTAAATATTTGTATTTAATAAATGTTTTCAAAGCCCTTGCTACTGGAAATTTTAACTGTGAGTTGACTTTATTGACTGTCTCTTCTTCAACAGAAATGGAGTTCTATGAGAGCAAGGCTGGGGCTGACACAGGTCTTTACCCACAAGGACAGGCTGGGTCCAGCATGGAGCCTGAGGGACATCAGGTAAATTAATTCAATTTGGAATGCCTGGATGAATGAAGATGTTCTCTGTCCTCTGGGACTTTATCCCTGCTCCCTCTCTCTAAGACCTCCCTTTCTCCTTTTCTTCTCTTGGCTCACTCCTCCACATCTTCAAGTGGGTGCATTCCCCATCACACCCCTGATCGCTCTGACCCATACTTTTTTCCCAAGCAAAGGAGTGATCCCTCTGGGAGCACAGGTGGCCCCTGAATGGGGACCACAAGGCCCAGGGGGACCCAAATGGGGCCGACGTGCTGATCACTCTGCCTGTGCTTCCTCACGAGCCACAACTGCTCTGGGCTGTCACTGTCAGATGGATCTGTTGTCCCCCTTGGATTAAGAGCTCAGCCCAGTGTGGGGCATAATGGAGGCATTAGCAGAACAACTGTTGGATGAGATAAACGCTGTGTGCATGCCCGGGAGGGTGGAGAGACAGAGGGGGTGAGTCTGGACTCTGCCCAAGGCCCCAGCTTTGAGCGCTGAGTCCTGCCCTCCCCTCCCTGCTCCGGTTCCTGACCTTCTGGCCATCCAGTAGCACGCGGTCTCCCAGGCGCAGGCCCAGTGCGCTGAGCATGAGATTGCCCGGGACGTTGTCATAGTTGGGCAGTGTGACCTTGGGGAGGGCGCAGGAGAGTGGCACTGCCTCCTCCAGTAGCGTCCTTAGCTCCTTGGCCACCAGTGCTGCCTCCGCCTTGTCCAGGGACATGTCCATGGGGTCTGGGACCACCTCTGCGGGCACTTGTCCCTTTCGGTTCTGTGGACCAACAGGAAGAGACGGGGAGAAAACTCAGTGGTGGTAGGCTGCCCTCCCACTGAGGCCATGCCCCCAGAGACCCTGGGTCAAGGTGAAGCAGAGATGGGAGTAAGGTCATGCCCTGGGCCAACATGGCAACAGGAAGGGATGGGGCATTAAGGTTCAGACCACGGTCCCCAGGCAAGTCCACCCCTGAGACCTCAGCCTGGGGATGTCAAGTATGGAGCCAACGGGGAATGAACGTCCCATTTCAGTGGTGTAGGTCATGCCTTCAGGGCCAAGACCCCAAGCCCAGAAATGGGGCCATGGAAAGACAAACACAGAAAATGGGCTCCTGTGGTACCAGGTCAAGGGTCCAACTGGGCCAATAGGGAATGAGAGCTTCAAGAAAGGCAAGTGGTCCTGCCCCCCTCCCATCCTCTACAGAGGCCTGCTGGCTGGAATGGAAAGGGATTGGGAAGGAAGGAAAAGGAAGGTAACAGGACTGGGCCAGGGTGGCAGTACCCGAAGCGCCGGGTTGGCGCCGTGTTCCAGCAAACATTTGGCTGCGCCCAGGCACAGGTTGGAGGCAGCGATGTGCAGGGCTGAGCCGTGGTTGAAGTCACTGCATGTGGAGTTCACCACTGGGAAGCGGGTGAGAGGAGGGTTCCAAGTGAGCGCCCTGGGCACCCAGCCCTTTCGCTGCTGCCTTCCAGTCTCCGGAAGTCCATCTCTTCATCTCTCTCTTAACCCACAGGCTCCAGTGCCCCCGCAGCCTCAGACAGTGCCCCGCCCCTCCCAACTAGTTCCTGCCAGCTCCCAGCAGCGTTAATGACCACTGAGCCCCATTTCCNTTGCTGCAGCCCATTATATTTTCATTCAATCTTTATGGCACTTATCACAGTCTGAAATTACATTGTTTATTAGTTCACTATTTCATCTTCTACTCAAGCAGAATTGGAGCACCATGAGGACAGGACTGTGTTCACTGCTGTATCCCCAGCTTGGCACCAGTCTTGGGAAAGGGTATGAGGGGCTCTTCAGCACCAGTTACAACTCTCCCCAAGCAAACAATGCTTGTCCTGCTCTGAGAATATTTTACTGACCACAAAGATTGAAGGTGGGTTTGGGACCTGGTACCCAGGGTCATCACTGCTGACAGAGGTCTTGGGCCCAGGTCGGCCGTAAAGTTCATGGGGTTCCTAGGAGGAGGTGGTGGGAGCCAGGCCTTTGAGGGAGGCAGTGCTATGCCCCAGGCATGTGGGCCAGGCCTATGTGTGATGTGTGTCTCTTCCTCTGTCTTCTGGCATCCTTCCCACGACATTATCTGTCCTGGTCCTTATGTACTGGGAGTCTGAGTGTCCAGGAGCTCAGGCTTGGCGTCCAGCGTGGGAGGTGCAGGACCATGGGCAAGGACCACAGCAATGTCAGGCCCTCCACAGATGATGGTAAAGGCTTGCGATTCCTCAGGTCGAGGGAGCTGGGCCATCCCAGGGAAAGAAGTAGTAGAGATGGAGGACACAGGGAAGTAAGAGGAGGGGAGGAGGGAAGGAAGAAGTGGGGGCACGGGGAGAAACCATGAGCAACAGGGAGGCTGAGAGGGGAGGGGGTGTCAGGAGACAGACAGAGACATGGCCAGAGAGAGAGGTGAGAACAAGAGAGACATTCAGGAGGGAATGAGGCGGTATGGGAAAACAGGGACAGAGATGAGGGGGATAGAGACATGGAGAGACAGATACGGGGGGTGGGAGAAATGCAGGGACAGAGAGACAGGGACAGGGGTATGGGGGACAGACAAAGAGGCAGATGAAGAGACACGGGGAAATGGGGAGATAAATGGGATGACAGAGAGATTGGGGGGGAGCAGAAAGACAAAGATGAATGTGGGAGAGAGAAGAAGAGATTGAGAAACAGGGATGGAAGAGGGGCAGGGGAGGCAGAGAGAGACACACGTCAGCCCAGGGGCCCTGGCAGGCTCCATGAAGAGCCTCAGGCCTGAGTCTGAGTTCTGTGCTTGTCCCTCTCCCCTCCCCCAGCAGCATGTCCGTCTGGTGCATGGCAGGTTCAGGCCAGTCTCAAACAGCCTCCAGGGACGGCCACCGCAGCTCCAGCTGACTGCTACCGTCTGGGATATGAACCCCATCCTGCTAGATCTGCTGAGCCTTCGGGAAAGGCCAGAAAATATGTTAAAGCATTACTGAGGCCAAACGAATGGTATCTGTGGGCCAGGTCCACCTCACTGGCTGTCAGGTGAGGACACCTCAGCTACAGAGGCATCTCAGGGGCTTCCGGAAGCTCCTCCCCACCTCCCTTTTCCAAGCAGGAACAAGAGCCCCGGGACCTCAAGTTTGCCCCTGGGGTTTTAAGGAGGAAAAAGCCCTGGCCAGTTTTTGATTTTTAGAAACATGATCCTCTCCATTTCCCACCCCAGAAAATTCCCAGCAGTAAACTCTGGGAAACTCCGCTTTGGCCATGGGATTCTCCAGGCAAGAATAATGGAATATGTTGCTGTCCCCTCCTCCAGGGGATTTTCCTGACCCAGGGATCCAGCCCACGTCTCTTACTTCTCCTGCATTGGCAGGCAGGTTCTTTACTCTAGTGTCACTTGGGAAACCCCCTAGAAGAGAATACGGGTGCTTAAGTATTATTAATAAAGGGAGCTGCCACTACTCAGCTCCTGCCCATAGTTGCTTAGCATTGCCAGATTGATTTTTTTTCATGGCAGCAATTTGGAAACCTGGGTGAAAATGTTGTGACTTTTCAACTCTGGACTCTAGACGCAAACACTGGGGCTGTGTGAGCCAGGCGGGGCACTCACCGCACACAGCCGGCCCCAGTGCGCCCGCGCCTGCAGCTGCTGCGCCAGGTGTTCCAGGGCTCGCAGCCGTGCCTGGTGCAGCTCGTGGCGCCGCTGGAGCCTCCGCACCCGCCGCTGCAGCGCGCCCAGCGCCGCGCCCAGCCCGGCCGGAGGGTGTTGCGCCGATGCTCCAGGGCGCGGCCCCGCGGGAGCCGGCTGAAGCGACAGGGGCGTCAGGAACACGGTGGCTGGAGCCTCGGGGGCCCCGGAGGNTGGTGCAGCTCGTGGCGCCGCTGGAGCCTCCGCACCCGCCGCTGCAGCGCGCCCAGCGCCGCGCCCAGCCCGGCCGGAGGGTGTTGCGCCGATGCTCCAGGGCGCGGCCCCGCGGGAGCCGGCTGAAGCGACAGGGGCGTCAGGAACACGGTGTCTGGAGCCTCGGGGGCCCCGGAGGCTGGCCCCAACACCAAGAGCTGTACGGGCCCAGGGGCCAAGGATGGGGTCGCCTGCAGAGGCGGAGCCATGACGGGTTTCTCCGTGCTTCGGGAACTCTGCTGCCTCTGGAAGACAAGGCGTGGGGACGGAGACATCAGGGCCAGACTCCAAGGGAAAATTCCTCAGGCGGGGAGGGCTGGGGATCCGATTCCAGCTACAGGGCTTCCCCAGCTCACCTGGGCGGGTGGTGCTCGGGAGAAGATGGAAGGCACGGCGTCCGGTCGCAGGTAGCGCACGCCCCAGCGCCACTGGAAGCAAGAGGGGGCGAAGTGCTCGCTGCACAAGTGCTGGTGGCAGCTGGGCACCCAGTGCTCACGGCCCATGTGCCTCAGCCAGGCCTGCAGCCGGGGGCCATCCTTCAGAGGGAACCTGCCAGGGGAGCGAGGCCAGTGATGGCAGGTCCAACTCCCGCCCCATGGAAAACCGCCAGCACGTGCACATCCAGGGAGCCCTGAGTGCCAAACCTCTTCCTCCCCTGGGCCAGAGTCTGGCCATGCCTCCCAACCAAGTTGTGTGTGTATCAGTCGCTCAGTCTTCTGTGTTTGTGTGTGTATGTTAGTCGCTCTGTCCTGTCCAACTCTTTGCAACCCCATGGGCTGTAGCCTACCAGGCTCCTCTGTCCATAGGATTCTCCAGGCAAGAATACTGGAGTAGGTAGCCATTCCCTCCTCTAGGGATCTTCCCCACCCAGAGATGGAACCTGGGTTTCCAGATTCTTTACCACCTGAATCACTAGGGAAGCCCACCTCTGCCTCTACCCATATCTAATTTTTTGGCTCCATCCTGTGGTTCAGCTGATAAAGAATCCACCTGCAATGTGGCAGACCTGGGTTCAATCCCTGGGTTGGGAAGATCCCCTGGAGAAGGGAAAGGCTACCCACTGCACTATTCTGGCCTGAAGAATTCCATGGACTATATAGTTCATGGGGTCACAAAGAGTCTAAGAGACACAACTAAGTGACTTTCACTTTCATCTTTTAAACACCCAGCATCAGCCCACCTCTCCCACAATCCGTTGTCTATCCCCCAAAGCCTCTAATCTTCCTGGTCTCTCTTCCATGGCCACTATCCCCTCCCCACTCATCTGTTCCTCCACAGGAACCTAAAGTGAAAAGTGCAAGTGAAGTCGCTCAGTCGTGTCCGACTCGTCGAGACCCCATGGACTGCAGCCTACCAGGCTCCTCTGCCCATGGGATTTTCCAGGCGAGAGTACTGGAGTGGGTTGCCATTGCCTTCTTGGACTAATCTAGAATGTGGGAGATCCTATATTCATGGGGCTGAGGGTGGGGCTATAGATTAAAGAGGATTTAAGAAACATCAACACAAAGGCAGATCTGAGCTTCCTCTGCAACCAACCATTCTGTAAAAAGACNCCTTCTTGGACTAATCTAGAATGTGGGAGATCCTATATTCATGGGGCTGAGGGTGGGGCTATAGATTAAAGAGGATTTAAGAAACATCAACACAAAGGCAGATCTGAGCTTCCTCTGCAACCAACCATTCTGTAAAAAGACATTTTAATCCAGTTGGGGGAAATTGAACATGAACTGGTTATTAGATAATTGTAAGAAGTTAATTTTGCTAGGTGTGATCATTACACTGATTTAAGCTTCTAAAATAGTCATCTGTTCGAAAAATATTCTGAAATATTTATGAATAAAAGACTGGAATTTACTTTAAAATACTGCATTAAAGATGTACTTGGGAGGAAAGTGGAAGAAAAAGATTAGTGAAATGTTGACTACTGGTGTAACTGAGTGATAGATACATGAGGATTCATTTAAACAACACTATTTTCTGTGTATGCTTGAAAACATGTCAAAAAGTTTTTAAACAACAACAAAAAATTAACTGATTAAAAAATGGGCAAAGGGCTTGAATAGACTATAAAGAAGATACATATGGCAACCAGCATATGAAAAGATGTTCAACATCATTTATCATTAGGAAAATGTCAATTGAAACCACAAGATATTGCCTCATAACCATTAGAATAACCACTATATTAAAAAAAAGAAAAAGAAATAACAAGTATTGACAAGGATATGCAGAATCTGGAACCCTGTGTGGTGTTGGTGGGAATGTAAAATGGAGAAGCCTCTATGAAAAGTAGTATGGTAGTTCCTCAAAAAACGGAAGACAGTATTACCATATATCCCACTTCTGGATATAGACTCCCCCCAAAATAAACTTCAAAGCAGGGTCTCAAAGAGATATTAGCACACTCATGTTCATAACAGCATTAGTTACAATAGCCAGGAGGTAGAAGAAACCCAAGGGTCCATCAACAAATGAATGTATTAACAAAAGCTGGAATATATATATATATATATATATACACACACACACACATACACATACACTATATATATATATATATATATATACACAATACACACACATACACAGTAAAATATTACTCAGCCTTAAAAAAGAAATAAATTCTGGGACTTTCCTGGTAGTCCAGTGGTTAAGACTCTATGCTTCCACTGCACGAAGCATGGGTTCTATCTCTAGTCAGGGAACATGCTGGGCAATGCAGCCCAAAAAAAAAGAAGGAAAGAAATTCTGACACATGCTATATAACATGGATGAACCTTGAGTACATTATGGTAAGTGAAATAAACCAGTCACAAAAAAAGTCCTAATACTGTATGATTCCACAATACTTTCTAGAACCAACATCAAAAAAGATGTCCTTTTCATCATAGGGGAATGGAATGCAAAAGTAGGAAGTCAAGAGATACGTGGAGTAACAGGCAAGTTTGACTTTGGAGTACAAAATGAAGCAGGGCAAAAGCTAACAGTTTTGCTAAGAGAACACACTGGTCATAGCAAACACCTTCTTCTAACAACAAAAGAGATGACTCTAGACATGGACATCACCAGAGAGTCAATACTGAAATCAGATTGATTATATTCTTTGCAGCTGAAGATGGAAAAGCTCTATACAGTCAGCAAAAACAAGACCAGGAGCTGACTGTGGCTCGATCATGAGCCTCTGATTGCAAAATTAAGACTTAATGAAGAAAGTAGGGAAAAGCACTAGGCCATTCCAGTATGACCTAAATCAAATCCCTAATGATTATTTGGGCTTCCCTGATAGCTCAGTTGGTAAAGAATCCACCTGCAATGCAGGAGACCCCTGTTGGATTCCTAGGTTGGGAAGATCTGCTGGAGAAGGGATAGGCTACCTACTCCAATATTGCCCATTGAGTCAGTGATGCCATCCAGCCATCTCATCCTCTGTCGTCCCCTTCTCCTCCTGCCCCCAATCCCTCCCAGCATCAGGGTCTTTTCCAAAGAGTCAGCTCTTCACATGAGGTGGCCAACGTACTGGAGTTTCAGCTTCAGCATCAGTCCTTCCAATGAACACCCAGGACTGATCTCCTTTAGGATGGACTGGTTGGATCTCCTTGCAGTCCA
>SJYV01029650.1:78598-89391 GCA_006410875.1 Neotragus pygmaeus
CAATCCCTCCCAGCATCAGGGTCTTTTCCAAAGAGTCAGCTCTTCACATGAGGTGGCCAACGTACTGGAGTTTCAGCTTCAGCATCAGTCCTTCCAATGAACACCCAGGACTGATCTCCTTTAGGATGGACTGGTTGGATCTCCTTGCAGTCCAAGGGACTCTCAAGAGTCTTCTCCATCACCACAATTCAAAAGCATCAATTCTTCAGTGCTCAGCTTTCTTCACAGTCCAACTCTCACATCCATACATGACCACTGGAAAAACCATAGCCTTGACTAGACGGACCTTTGTTGGCATCATTAAGCTCTGGCCAGCTGATCCTGTGGCAGCTGCCAGAAAGTGTGAGGTTTAAAACAAAAGGTTTATTTTAAGCTGCTAAATGTTATGAAGCATTAGATAACTAATAGTTATCCACATCCTCCCTTCACAAAGTCTTCCACAAAGTGATATTATTTACTTAATATTTTTCTTAAAACTGAGCAATTTTATAAGTTAGAGGAGAAATATCATATGACATCCCTTATATGTGGAATCTAAAAAGAAATGATACAAAATTAACTTACAAAACAGAAAGAGAATGAACTTAGGGTTGCCTGTACATACTGCTATATTTAAAATGGATAACCAACAAGAATCTACTGCATAGCACAGGGAACTCTGCTCAATGTTATGTGGCAGCCTGAATGGGAGGGGAGTTTGGGGGAGGACAGATACGTGGATAGGTATGGCTGAGTCCCTTAGCTGTTCACCTGAAACAATCACAACAATGTTAATTGGTGACACCCCAATATAAAATGATGACAAGTTTTTTAAAAATTGACCAACTTTAAGTATTAAAGATACCTAAAAGAGAAACTTTTAGGTATCTTTAAATCACAATTGAAAATGGAAAAATCAGTCTCAATTCCATAAATAGGAGTTAACCATAAAAACACCTGGATATCTTAACAGGCTGAGGGCTATAAGGTCTGTACCCTCTTTCTTAAAAAGGAGGAGTAAGGAGTGCTAGAAAGTAGGGGACAGTACCATCCACAGGAGACAAGATAAATAAACTCAAACACATGCACACAAAAGAACACTGCTGCTGCTGCTGTTAAGTCACTTCAGTCGTGTCCGACTCTGTGCGACCCCGTAGATGGCAGCCCACCAGGCTCCCCCGTCCCTGGGATTCTCCAGGCAAGAACACTGGAGTGGGTTGCCATTTCCTTCTCCAATGCATGAAAGTGAAAAGTGAAAGTGAAGTCGTTCAGTTGTATCCGACTCCTTGTGACCCCATGGACTGCAGCCCACGAGGCTCCTCCATCCATGGGATTTTCCAGGCAAGAGTACTGGAGTGCGGTGCCATTGCTATGAGCTCTAAAATAAGTTGGAGGCACTGTTATGAACTGACATGCTATTTTTAGGCATATATTATGTGAAAAAAGGTTCCAAATGGAGTATACTAGCTTTCATAATTGTGGTAGGCTGAATAATAGTCCCACAAAAGACATCCTTGTCCCAATCCTGGACGCTGTGAATATTGCATTTCATGACAAAAGATGTGATTAAGGATCCTGAGATGGGGAAATTATCGGAGATCATCCGGGTTGGCTCTCCATGCAGTCACAGGTTTGTTTTTTGTTTTTAATTTTTTGGCATACCACATGGCATGTAGGATCTTAGTTCCCTGACAGGGATCGAACCCCTGTCCCCCGTAGTGGAAGCACAGAATCTTAACCACTGGACTGCCAGGGAAGTCCCACAAGTATTCTTCTAAGAGGGAAGTGAAAGAATATACTATTACCACAGACAAAAGAGGAGAAGGCAATGTCACCACAGAGGCAGAGACTGGGGTGATGTGGCCACAAGCCAAGAAATGCCTGTGGATACCCAAAACTGGAAGACTGAGAAACAGATTTTCTCCTAGAGCCTCCTGGGGAATGCAACCCTGCTGACACCTTGATTTTTGCCCAGTAAAACCAACCTGGATTGTGAGAGCATAATTCCTATTGTTTTAAGCCACCAGCAGTTTGAAACAGCAGCCACAGGAAACTAACCAACATATATTGTATTTGCATAAAGAAACACTGGGAAAGCCACATAAGAAGTTAAAGAGGCCACCTGTGGGGAGGAGGTGGACAGGATGGACAGAGGTTGGTGGTGGGGTGCAGAGCAAGACTCCTCAGGCAAAATGCAGACAGTGGTGGGTAGCTGGTCAAAGAGGACTGAGGGCTGACTCAGGGGAGTGATGGCAGCCAAAGAAAAGAACCCCACGGCACAGAACCAGGAACTCTGCTGCTGCACTTCTCTCAGCCTCCATCTGAGATCCAGCTGCTCTCACCAGCCTCATTCTGCTTGGACATGAAATAACCCTGTAATAGCACAACCTACCTGCTCCTGGGCAGAGACTGCCAAAGGATTATTTCATATCCACTCTGTGCTTCTTCCTTACTAACAAACTCCAACTTTTTTGAGGCCATAATGTGCCCTGTGAAATGACTGTTTCCTGGGTTCCTTTGCCATAGTGGGGCCATGCAATTAAGTCCTGGCGAATGAATATTTCCAAGTTGGGTGAGACATCTGCGATGGTACCTTAAATGTGGACGCAACCTCAAATGGAATCAGAAGCAGCTCAAGGGGCAAAGGAGGAAAGGAATATCATTTAAAAACCCCTTCCTAATTTGGTCTTATTTTTATTCTCTTTTGTTCTCTCTAGATAGCAACATCTATAATAGGAAAAGTCCCTCTCTAAAAATCTACCTTAAGTGGACAGCCAATCTTTTTTTATATGTAGAAATATTTAAGGCTTGTTAGCCATTCTATCTAGAGCACTGCTAGTTCTTTTTTACCTTACTAACATAATTCAAAATGTCATCAGGGTGGGTAAAGCTCTATCAAAAGACTACATTTCCGAGCATCCTTTTGCAGTTGCAATGCCCAATGATGAATCATTAGGTGGGATTTCTGGGAAGGCTTTGTGAAGTGGACCAGCTTGGTTTAGATTTGAGTCCCTTTTACTCTTCCTCCTTTCCCTTTTCTCCCTACCAGAAATGGTAGGGCATGATGGTTGGGGCACGTGGCAGCTGGAAGATGGATATGAAAGACAGGACCTTCATCCCTGATGACTATGGAGCTGCCACATCAGTGCTGGTCTGCCAACCTACGTACTTGCTTTATATGAGAGAAAAACAACCCTTGCATAGACTGAATTATTGTTCAAAACATTTGCTACCATTCCCCACACAGAGACACATTTCCACTCCACTGACCTGATGCTTGCTATAGACTTGTGAAAGCAGTTAAAAGTGACATGGGCCACTTCAAATTACACAAGTTACCAGGAGCCACTGGGTGACTTCTCCCCACTTTCTCTTTTTTCCCCTCCCACAAGATCAGCAACATTCCACCTAGGGGCAGCTCCTCCAGCCTGAGCCCCTAGTTAAGATACAGTAGAGAAATGCCATCAATGCCTGCCAAGGACATTAGTCTGAGTGAGAAATAAACCTTTGTTGCCATAAGCTATTGAGTTTTGGTGAGTTTGTTACTGTAGCATAACCTGGCCAGATTGATTCCTACAGACCCCATAATTTGGTTAAGCCACTACTATTTCAGGACTTTGTTAACTGCCAGACAGCTGCAATTCATACCTGATAGACACCCCATAGACACCCACCCCCATGAGATGACTGTCATTTGTTCCTGTGTGCTAAAAGGGTCTAAAACACAACTAATGAAATGTTTCCTTTGGCACCCTGGCAGGAATTTCAAGTTATTTCCCAGTACTTTGCTCATTGTTTCACCTTGTTCCTTCTAGCATCCATGCCCTCTGGAATCTACTTTGGAGCCTACTTCTCATCAAACTCTTAGCTAAATGGCTTCTGTAACAGTGATTCAGGGTTGGGCCTTGAGGTGGGAATGGGTTAGCCTGTGTGAGGAACAGCCTGGCAGCCATTGGTGGAGATTTCAACAACACACATGTGAACTGATTTCCCACCCCCCCCCACCCCAACACACACACCAAGTGGCTTGTGGGATCTTAATTCCCCAAACGGGTTGAATCCGGGCCCTTGGCAGTGAAAGCATGGAGTACTAACCAGTGGACCACCAGGGAATTCTCTGGAGGGATTTTTATATGATCACCTGGCTGCTGTGTACAGTCATTGTTGTTCTCATTATTATGTGTGAAGAGCTTGGAACAGTACCTGGCCTACAGTAAGTGCTCTCTAAATAAGTTATTACTGTTGTTGCTGTACGGGAAGCAAGAGTGGAAGTAGGGAAATCAGCAAGCAACTATAACAGCATCTCATTAGGAGACAATGACAGGGACTTCCCTGGTGGTCCAATGGTTGAGACTTCACCTTCTAATCCAAGGGGCTTGGGTGTGATCCTTGATCAGGGAGCTGAGCTAAGATCCCACATGCCTCGTGGTCAAAAAACAAAACAGAAGCAATATTGTAACAAATTCAATAAAGACTTTACAAAGGTCCACATTGAAAAAAAATCTTAAAAGAGAATGACAGCCTGGAGTATACTGTGATAGCAGAGGTGATAAGACGTAGTCAGACTGGGAACGTGGTGGGTTTTTTTCCTTTCTTTATTTCCTAACAGTTTAGTGAGGATTCTGTCATTGGCATTTGTAACTGTATTTCCAAAGAGTTAGGGGTTTTGTTGTGATTGTTGCAGGATGGGGAGTGTCAGAGGGTAGAGTTAAAGCATGGATTAATTGTATAGACTGGGGGCTGGGAGAAGCACAAGCTGGAATCAAGACTGCTGGGCGAAATATCAATAACCTGAGATATGTAGATGACACCACCCTTATGGCAGAAAGTGAAGAGGAACTAAAGAGCCTCTTGATGAAAAATGAAAGAGGAGAGTAAAAATGTTGGCTTAAGCTCCACATTCAGAAAATGAAGATAACGGCATCTGGTCCCATCACTTCATGGCAAATAGATGGGGAAACAGTGGANGGAGAAGGGGACGACAGAGGATGAGATGGCTGGATGGCATCACCGACTCGATGGACCTGAGTTTGGGTGGACTCCGGGAGTTGGTGATGGGCAAGGAGGCCTGGCGTCCTGCAATTCATGGGGTTGCAAAGAGTCGGACACGACTGAACGACTGAACTGAACTGAACTGGGGGCAGTGGTGCTGAAGAAAAGAGGATCGATTTGTGTCCTCAGGTCATCAGTGACTGACCCTGCACCTTTCCATGAGCTCTGTCAGGGCAGGAACAAGATGTGCCGGTGTCCCTTGTGTCCAGCAGGGGCTTGCTTACTACTGGAGACACTCAAAGTTGCTGAATTAGTAAATGGTGTCAAGTGGCACCAGTGGTAAAGAGCCCACCTGCCAATGCAGGAGACATAAGAAATGTGGATTGGGCCCTGGGTCAGGAAGATCCTCTGGAGGAGGGCACACAACCCACTCCAGTATTCTTGCCTGGAGAATCCCATGGACAGAGGAGCCTGGCAGGCTACAGTCCATAAGGTCACAAGAGTGTGACACAACTGAAGCAACTTAGCACGCATATGCACGTCAGAGTGATACATTTTAAAAAGCAAGTCTGNCCACTCCAGTATTCTTGCCTGGAGAATCCCATGGACAGAGGAGCCTGGCAGGCTACAGTCCATAAGGTCACAAGAGTGTGACACAACTGAAGCAACTTAGCACGCATATGCACGTCAGAGTGATACATTTTAAAAAGCAAGTCTGGACATATTGATTCAGTTCCAAAGACCACTCTACTCTCCTCCTACCCTGAAACAGGGTTCCTCAAAGGATAGCTGGGATGTGGAGTTCTGGGTTTCCTGGGAAGCTCATATGAGACACATTCACCTAATTAACCCAACAAATATTTACTGAGCACCCACTATGTGCCAAGCACTGTTCCAGGTGATAGAGACACAACAGGGAATAAGACAGACAAAAAGCCCTGCCTTCAAGAAGCTGACATTTTAATGGAGGAGACAATAAATGGATATATTTGGTTGACCAAAAAATTCATTTGGCTTTTTCTATACAATCTTGTGGAAAAACCCAAATGAACTTATTGGCCAACCCAATATTAAACATGTGTTATGCCAGACAGTGTTAAGGTTAAAGGGAAAAACAAAGCAGGAAGCAAGCAAAGAAAATATGTACGTACTGGGAGAGGGTTATCATTTTACAGAGTAGTGGTCATAAAGAGAACTTTCTATGCAAAGGTCCTGGGGGAACAAAGTGCCTGGTATGCTAGAGAAACATCAAACAGGCAGGGACACTGGCATGGAGTAAGGGGCAGGAGAAAGGAGATAAGGTCAGACAGTGGGGATCCAGTGCCTGCCTGTAGGGCTTCGTAGGCCTGCTTTCTGCCTGCTCCAGCCTCACCTTGCCTTTCAGTCAGGTGGGAACCAGGGGAGGTATTTAAGCCCTGATCCGACTCAGGGGGTTACCAGTCCCCTGTGACTGCTCGTGGAAAACAGACTGTGGGAGCAGCTTTTCAAATGGAGAGCCTCCTAAAATAGTGCAGTCAGGAGGTGGCCAATGCCAGGCTGGGGCAAAGATGGGGACAGAAGTGGTCAATTCTGGATAGACTTTAAAGGAAGAGCCTGGACTTCCCTGGTGGGAAGTGGTTAAGAATCCACTAGCCAATGCAGAGGACATGGGTTCAACACCTGGTCCAGGAAGATTCCACATGCTTCAGGGCAACTAAGCCTGTGGACCACAGCTACTGAGCACACTCATGCAACTGCTAAAGCCCCCACATCCTGGCGCCCGTGCTCTCTAACAAAAGAAGGCACCACAATGAGAAGCCTGGGTACCACAACGAGAGAGCAGCTCCCACTCACTTCAAGTAGAGAAAGCCTGTGTGTGGCAATGAAGGAAGGCCCAGTGCAGCCAAAAATAAATTAAAAAAAAAATTTTTTTTTAAGGGAATGTCAACAGGATTTGCTGATGGACCAGATGAGGAATGGGCCCTGGCCCATTTAGACTAAGGCCACCAGGGACAAACCTGGAGTCTAATAAAGTCAGGTTTATTTGGCATGGCAATAAGTGAACTGCACACTAGAGGTACTGTGGGGAATTTCATCAAACAGAGGAAAATTATTATTATGGGGGTTTGCATGCTAAGTCGCTTCAGTCATGTCCAACTCTGTGACCTATGGACTGTAGCCTGCCAGCCTCCTCTGTCCATGGGATTCTCCAGGCAAGAATACAGGAGTGGACTGCTGTGCCCTCCTCCAGGGGATCTTCCTGACCCAAGTCTCTTACATATCCTGTATTGACAGTTGGGTTCTTTACCACTAGCGTCACCTGGGAAGTATCATTATTGGGGTTTGGGTGATGGGTAAAGTTTAGATGAAATATAAGTGAAACTGTTTTGATAAGATCAAAGCAGAGCAGAACTGAGTAAATGGATCAATATCAGACCTGGATTGCAAAGTGGGCCCAGGGTATGTCTCCTTGGAAGCAATAAAGTTTGGATAGATGTGAACTATCCAGAAACCCCTTACCTGAAGCTCTGAACCTGGACTGTAAATCAAGGCTGCTTCTCTGTGTCACAGCGACCTAACTTCTCCAGGCCTTAAGTAAGATGTTTCATTCCTACTGACGTAATTTCAAACAGCAAAGTTTGTGATAGCCTATGATTTTAGAGAACAAAGCTTCCTAGTAAAAAATTCGCTTAAAGAAAGGAGGTTTTGCTACTTCACATCTGCAGCACGTCCCTGANACCTAACTTCTCCAGGCCTTAAGTAAGATGTTTCATTCCTACTGACGTAATTTCAAACAGCAAAGTTTGTGATAGCCTATGATTTTAGAGAACAAAGCTTCCTAGTAAAAAATTCGCTTAAAGAAAGGAGGTTTTGCTACTTCACATCTGCAGCACGTCCCTGAGAAAATTTTTTTCTTATTAACTCTTCAGCCAGTTTTTCCCATCTCTGTTATCCCACCTAAATAAATTAGAAGGCAGGTTTTTGAGGGTTTGTTTTGTTTTAAAAATTCAAGCTAAGTTTTACTTTCTCAGGTGTGAGAAAAAAGTAAAGTTGGTTCTAAGCATTTCTAGCCTGAAAGACAGTAAAGGATGGAAAGCTATTAGATAGGAAAGCTTATGGGAAATTCTGGGAGAGTCAGGTTTCGGATGTTCTGAGTTTGAGATGCCTCAAGTTCGTGGGGACGGGGAGTGGGCAACTGTAAGCTCTTTCTGAGCCTGGACCAACCTCAGTCCTCCTCACAAGCCCTCCCTTTCCTCCGTTCGCCCCGTTCACTACCTGCAGTTAATCGTCTATCCCTGGAGTATCATACCTTTGCACGTTTACATGTACCGTGTTTACTGCCAGTGAAACGCGGGGAACATGGTCCCTTCAGCCAGCTAACCCTGCTTCCAAGTACCTGCAACCTGGACCAGAAGCCCGGCGCCGCTGCAGTTATCCTCGGGCCCCGCCCCCACATTGCNGTTATTTTCTTGGGCTCCAGAATCATTGCAGATGGTGACTGCCACCATGAAATTAAGAGACACTTGCTCCTTGGAAGAAAAGCTATGACCCACCTAGACAGCATATTAAAAATCAGAGATATTACTTTGCCAACAAAGGTCCGTCTAGTCAAAGGTGTGGTTTTTCCAGTAGGCATGCATGGATGTGAGAGTTGGACTATAAAGAAATTTGAGTGCTGAATTGATGCTTTTGAACTATGGTGTTGGAGAAGACTCTTGAGAGTCCCTTGCACTGCAAGGAGATCAAACTAGTCAATCCTAAAGGAAATCAGTCCTGAATATTCATTGGGAGGACTGACGCTGAAGCTGTAACTCCAATACTTTAGCCACGTGTTGTGAAGAACTGACTCATTTTAAAAGACCCTGATGCTGGGAAAGATTGAAGGCAAAAGGAGAAGGGGATGACAGAGGATAAGATGATTGGATGGCGTCACCAATTCAATGGACATGAGTCTGAGTAAACTCCAGGAGTTGGTGATGGACAGGGAAGCTTGGTGTACTGCAGTCCATGGGGCAAAGAGTTGTACATGATGGAGTGACTGAACTGAACTGAATGATTATGCAATCTCATTTTCTGCTTTTTGTGAAAAGAAGTGCATATAACTGTTCAGGAGGTATCTTCTGTATAAATTCTACCTTTTCTTTGTAATTGAAACTTGGTTTATTCTAATCTTCCTTCTTTTGGCTTTAATTTGCCTTCCTTCCTTCTATTTTAAAAGCTGTAGTGATGTCAAAATGAGAAGCTGATTCTTTGTCTTCGCATTGTTGTGAAAATTCTTTTTAGGGCAGCAGAGACAAAGGGGCTGATATTCTGGGCGTAGGTGCGGTAGAGCTGAGATTGTAGGAATAAGGAGGTGGGGTGTCCTTTAAGCATTTAATGTTGGTCACACATATTTCTCTGCACTGCCATATTCCCATTAATAGATATCTCAGGATGTGATCGATTTTTTTTCATGTTAAAGTGAATAAAGTGAAAATGTTTTTCACTCATTTGTGTCCAACTCTTTGGGACCCCCTTGACTATAACTCACCAGGCTCCTCTGTCCATGAAATTCTCTAGGCAAGAGGACTGATGTGGATAGCCATTCCCTTCTCCAGGAAATTCTTCCCGACCCACAGATTAAATCTGGGTCTCCTGCATTGCAGGCAGATTCTTAACCATCTGAGCCACCAAGATACTTAAGGACATGATTGATTTTTTTCATGTTAAGGACCTCCGTAATACATATAGTTGAATGTGTGGATTCACATAAAGATCCAGAAGAATAGTGAGATAGTTTATCAATGGAGGGATCCCTTCACTTTGACATTAGTGCTAACTCAGCCGGAGTGTAAATGTTCTAAAGTGTTGAAATGGCTGATATTCTGAAGTCCTCTCTGCCAGCCGTTTCCCATTACTGGCCACCTTGGACAAGGTGTTTCTGTGACCTTGGGCAAGTTCCACAACCTTTCTGGTTTCACTTTGCTTGTTTTAAAAGGGGAATAAGAGTCTCTACTTCACAGGTTCACATAAAGTACCTAGAACAGTACCTGGCAAACAAAATCTACTCTTCTTCTTATTATTATTATTTAAAGTTGGGATATAGTTGCTTTACAGTGTGATATTGGTTTCTGCTGCTCAGTGAAGTGAATGAGCTATATATATATATATTCCCTCTCTCTTGGACCTCCCCCATCCCCCACACATCCCAGCCATCTAGGTCACTACTGGGCATAAACCCTGAGAAACCATAATCCAAAAAGACACTTGCACCTCAGTATTCACTGCAGCACTGTTTACAACAGCCAGGACTTGGGAGCAGCCTAGATGTTCAAGGAAGTACTATTTTTCCTGCTATTAGCTGTGCTTTTATTTGTTCTTAGAAATAGCTGAGCGATGAGGAATGTGCAAACTTCTCAAGTTACACTGCCCTGAGAAGTGCTAATTCTTATCAAAGCACCAGGTGACTAATAAAAACGAAAGGAGAGGCAATCGCTATTTCTGGCTGCTTTGAGGCACATGTTTGAGTTGGCCGTGAGTGAAGTTTTCCTGCTGTCAATGGATCTTGTTCATATCGCCTTCTGATGGACTCTCTTTGGGGGGTTAGGATGAAGCCGTAGTCCGCGTCCCTGGAAAGTGCTGTCCGCAGTGCTCTTCGCGGTCGTGCTCTGCTGCTGGCCAAGTGTACGAGGTAAGCTTTGATGTGCCCCTCGTAGGTGTTGTGACACGCGTTCTTGCACATCTGCCCACTGCCTTGCTAACCGTCATCCCTCCCTCGCCCTTGTCTGACTCTGTGCCAGCACTAGTAACTCAGTACATAAACGGCTTTTTTCTTCTCTTCGTGGAAAGTCTTTACGAAAAAA
>SJYV01029650.1:94113-112252 GCA_006410875.1 Neotragus pygmaeus
GCTTAATTGCCCCAAGAAATATGGAATCTTTCAAAACCAAGGATTGAACCTGTGTCTGCTGCATTGGCAGGGCGATTCTTAACCACTGATCACCAGGAAAGTCCACACAGCAGCAGTTTAAAAAATTATTCTCCAACTTGCAGAGCTGCGAAGTCTGTTTTTATAAAATGGTGGTAACAATAGCCATAGTGTTGCAGGGAGATGAAATTGTGAATATGCCGATAAAGGGTCGATACGCAACACCTGCGGGTGGATCTTGTTCCTGCTCCGTGGCTCCCGGCTGCCAGGTGCTGGGCATGTGCCTGCTCCTCACCTCCCTGGCCACACTTCCCTTGTCCTTCCTCTCACAGAGGTCCTGTCACACTGGCCTGGTTTCTGTTTTCTTGAGACTCCAAGCTCTTTCCTGCCTCTTAGCCTTTGTGTTTGGTGAGTCCCCTGGGATTTTTGCTGCAGTCTACCTGACTGGCACCTATTCGAGTCTCAGCCTGATTATCTCTACCCTGAAAGGCCTTCTTTTTAACTCTTCTGAGAGGCCTTCTTGAACCCAAGCCTAAAGCAGTCACCCACCTCAGTCTCTCACCCAGCACCTTATATTCATAGCTTTTATCTCTTATGTTTCAGAAAGTGCCTTGTGAGCTCTAAAGTATATGCAGGAGAGGAATAACAATCAGTTTCAGAGAGGTCGTACGTGCATGCTAAGTCGCCTTAGTCGTGTCCAACTCTGCGACCCTGTGAACTGGCTCCTCTGTCCATGGGATTGTCCAAGCAAGAATATTGGAGTGGGTTGCCATTTCCTTCTCCAGGGGATCTTCCCAAGCCAGGGATCAAACCCACATCTGTTAGTCTCTTCACTGGCAGGCAGGTTCTTTACCATTAGCACCAGAGAGGTGGTATAGCAAGGTGGTTAGGAGCACCACCTCTGGACCCAGACTGCCTGGGCTTTAACCTGAATTCTTTAACATGAATTCTTTTTTTCTTGAACTTTTCTGTGCCTCTATTTCCTCATCTGTAAAATGAGGATAATAATATAAATGTTCCTTTATAGTGTATTTTTGAGGATTAAGTAAGCTCACATATCTTAAGTACTTAGAAATACATTTGGCACATTGTAAGTACTCTATTCCTGTTACTACTGCTGTGATTATGTATTTTGAGTGACTGATGTCATGTATCTTTCCTGTTTGGTGGTGCAGAGTCCATCCAGCTTGCAAAAGACCTGGTCTAAAAATGACCAGCTACGCTCATGCCCAGTAATGCTGATTAACAGATTCAAAAAACAACATGAGTTCCATTGCCTGGGTTAGTCCTGGTAACTTCTGGATGGGTTACCCTTCTAGGCTTCTCTTTCCTCATCTGTAAGGAGATGATGATGATAGTGATTATATCACCGGGTTATTGTGAGCATTAAGTTAATACAGTTGTATAAACAGCACCTGTCTCCTGATCAGATGCTCAATATTGACTGTTAACTGTCCTCTCTATGCCTCTCATTTCTGAGGCCCAACACCTTGTTTGAGAGTTTTACTTTATAATAATTAGAAACTAATCTCTTAAGAATATGAAAAATCAGGATTTGTTTAGTCTATCTTCTGTAAATGTTTAATCAGCCATGATGGAGACTAGCTCATTTGACTTAATTTGCTTAGAGAATTTTTAAATTTTAAGTGTGATTGTTTTAGTTCACTATTTTCTTTACTCATTGAACCTCTAGACTGTCAATTTACTGAGCAAACGGACAGTGTCCTCTTCTGTTCACTGCTGTGAGCACAGTGCTGACTTTGAAACCAGAGGCTGCCTGAGTTTGTATCCCAGCCTTGCTACTCCACAGATATGGGACCTCGGCCCTCTGTCTTCTCATCTGTAAAACAGGGCTGATAACAGTGCCTTCTTCCCTGGGTTGTTGTGGGCTCTCGAGTCTTTCATATAAGATTTATAGAGACTTACTCTTTTCATTGAGGCCTTCTCCCCTTCCTCTGTCTTCTCAGTTTCCTTCCATGCTTAGTTTTTCTCTAACGCTCCCATCATCACCTGATATCTATTTTACATATTTATTCTGTTCGTTTCTTGTGTCTACTATCCCGTCACCACTAGAATGTGAGCTCCAGGAGGGCAGGGATTTGACTACATTTCTCACCATTCTGTGCTTTAGCATAGTATTTGTCAAAGCAGTACTGAAGAGGATGAGCATTAGCTGCTGGTAGATGACCCTAGAAGCTCGGAGATCATGTTGGAAATAACAGACGGAGGGATGGGGAACCTGCTGGGGCAGGCGCTTCTGATTTGGGCCTTTTCCCTGCAGGTATCACTGGAGAAGGTGCTTGGCATCACGGCCCAGAACAGCAGTGGCCTAACCTGTGACCCCAGCACAGGCCACGTGGCCTACCTGGCAGGGTGAGTGAGTTGGTGGGCCTAGCCTGTAATCACGGATCCTGAATTCAGAGCCTGAAGCCTTTGATGAGCCTCTCTGGGCCTTGGCTGCTACCTCTGTAGAGTGCAGGTAATGCTGCCTGCCTCTGAAGGCTGTGGGAAGGATTCCACCAGCCCCTCTATGTCTAGAATGGTACAGGCACGCGTACGTGCTAAGCGAGCCTTATTGTGACTGCAAGTGGGAGGTGGCAGCGATTCTGGGAAAGACAGGAGGTTAAGATCAAAGCCACGGTTGGTGTCAGGCAGTCTGCATTAGTGTCCTAGCTCTACCACACGTGCTCCTGTCCTAGCCTCTGCTTTGGTAAAACAAAACTAGTGATACCCTCCTCCTGGTAGTTAGAGAGGACTGAAGGTCATCTGCAACCATTTATTCCATAAATACTGGTCTAACCTGCACTGTTCTAGGCACCGAAGGAACCCCTCCCCCCGCAGGGCAGGGCAAGGCCATAGTAATTCCTGATGAACAGCATCTATTACTGAGTCTTTGGGAAGGAGCCAGAATATAGGACGGGGGGCTCTTGAATCTGACAGGTGTGGAGTCACATCCCCACTCGTTCCCTGATCTGCTGGGAACTCTGGGCAAAAAACTGCTCTCTCTGGGCTTCACTTTCATCATCTATGAAAAGCGGCCAAGACTGCTGACCTCACTTGGCAGTTGTGAGGATTTAAAGATGTTGTACACAGTAAGTCTTTTGTGGGCTTCCCTGGTGGTTCACTGATAAAGAACTTGCTTGCCAATGCAGGAGACACAGATTCAATACCTGGGTGGGAAAGATCCCTTGCCTGGAAAATCCCCTGGCAAAGGAGCTTGGCGGGCTACAGTCCATGGGGTCGCAAAGAGTCAGACGCAACTTAGTGACTGAACAACAGTAAGTCTTTATTAGACCAGAGCCTGGCAGTGTAGTTACTACAGAGGGAGTGTTGGCTTCTTTTTAAGAATTTGTTGATATCAGTAATAATGTTAAGTGCCCTAGAATTCTCAGCATAGATAATGGGGGAGGAGAAGACTGAAGAGAGAAGCGTCTGAACAGAAAGAGCCTTGTCTATCAGTTCAGTTCAATTCAGTTGCTCAATCGTGTCTGACTCTTTGCAACCCCATGAATGGCAGCACGCCAGGCCTCCCTGTCCATCACCAACTCCCGGAAATTACTCAGACTCATGTCCATTGAGTTGATGATGCCATCCAACCATCTCATCCTCTGTCATCCCCTTTTCCTCTCGCCTTCAATCTTTCCCAGCATCAGAGTCTTTTCAAATGAGTCAGCTCTTCTCATCAGGTGGCCAAAGTATTGGAGTTTCAGCTTCAGCATCAGTCCTTCCAATGAACATTCAGGACTGATTTCCTTTAGAATGGAGTGGTTGGATCTCCTTGCAGTCCAAGGGACTCTCAAGAGTCTTCTCCAACATAACAGATCAAAAGCATCAATCCTTTGGCACTCATCTTTATAGTCCAACTCTCACATAGCCTTGTCTATATGTGGGCTGTAATGTTGGGAGTGCAGTCATCCCTGGACCCCAATACTCCCCTCAGTTTGGGCACATTTTCCTCTTTCTCCCCAGCTGTGTGGTGGTGATTTTGAACCCCAAGGAGAACAAGCAGCAGCACATTCTTAATACTGCCAGGTAAGCTGGGGCCTGGGCAAGGGGTAAGGGTGGGCTCAAGGTCCTGACACATCCCTCCTTCCCCACACTGCCTGGAGGTGCTTGTGGGTGACTCATTCATTCACTCACTCAGTTCAGGTTCGGTCTGCTCTGTGCTAGGCACTGTTCCAGGTGTTGGGAACACAGCCATGAACAAAGGAGATAAGAAGCTGCTCTCTATAGAGCTGACAGCTTGTGGGGGAGACAGACTAAACTAGTTGGCAAGTTACTAGCCAACCATCAGAGCTTGGCTGTGGCTATGGAGGAAATGAGGATGTGTTTGGGCAGGTTGGCAGGCAGAGGACCCTTATCAGGGTCCTATCAGAGGCCTCCTGGGGCTGAGACCAGGAGAAAGTGAGGGGGTGACCCATGTGAAGGTGTGGGGAGAGCATTGTAGGCAGAGGGTACAGCAAGAGCAAAGTCATTTTTGAATCTCAGGTTGAGTAGTTAAGAATCTTAAGTTGGTTGAGGAGCATCAGAGTTCCATGGTTGAGGCTGGAGCCCCAGAAGTCAGATCTCGTTGGGGAGTGGTTGGCTATCATGCTGATTGCAAAGAGAAGCCACTAGAGGGTGTTGGCAGGCTGAGGCTATGCTTAGCCACCCAAGCCCTCTAGCATGCTCTACTTGCTTTCCCTGCTTTCCTTTTTCCCATAAAATGTACTCCTTTTTGATATACTTTCTAATTTCCTCAATGATGATATTTACTGTCTTTCTCTACAAGATGAGCTGTCTGGGGGCAGGGACTTTCTCTTAGTTAATTTCTGTGTCCCTATACCCTAGGTCAGTGTCTAGGACATTGACAGCTCTTGTTTCCTGAATGAATGAATGTAACTTGGGTTTTAGAAAGATCCCTCCAGCTGCCAGTTTATTGGGGAAGACTCTTGGCCCCAAGTTGGTACCTGGGGTCTACCTGATGGCCCACTGATCACTGTGTCACCCTTGGGCTTTGGTCCCCACTGAGTTGTGACCTTAGGAGGGCACTCCACTGCAACTTTTTTTTTTGGCTTGTGGGATCTTAGTTCCCCGGCCAGGAATCGAACCTGAGACCTTGGCAGTGAGAGCTCAGAGTCCTAACCACAGGACCACCAGTCCTTCCCCTCATTGCAACTTTTTATTCTACAAATACTGCACAAATAGCTCAAGTTTAGCTCCTTTGACCCAGCTCTCCAGGTGGACAGAGAAGATGTGGGTTTTCTTCTTCCTTTATGATCTGTAAGGCAGAGTCCCTGAGATATGGTTTGGCAGATACAGATTCTCTCCTGGAAGGGGCTTCTTGGACCCTTGGCTCTGATTGTGGGTTCTGTCACTGGTGATGAGGGCAGAGGTGGGTCCTCATCCAAGCATGTTTATTCACTTTGTGATCTCAAATGAAATACTTTTTGTATGTATGTCTCAAATATTGGACTTACTGACAACCTTCAAAGTTTTCTGCACAAAAATCCAGATGCCCTTTCATTTTGGAAAAGTGAGAGGTTCACATCTCTGGGGCCCACATTCTCCATGGCAGGAATGGGCTGGAGCTTGGTGGCATTTGTCAGAATCTCCATTGGCCAATTCTCATCCTCCTGGTTGCCTTCCTGATGCCCACAGGTGGTAGAGTAGGTCACCTTGATCTGAAGCACATAGCTGAGAAGAGTCTATTCTCAGTCACTGGTGGGTCTGTCTAAGGAGGCGGTGTGGCCAGGGTGGAGGTTTCAATCCTGGCTGCACTTCAGAGTCACCTGATCCCAGGCTTCACCCTCAGAGAAGGCAGAATCAGTATGGAGTAAGGCGTAAGCACTGGCAATTTTTAAACTTTTTACATTGAAATAATTTCAGACTACAAGAATAGTACACAGAGCACCTGTATACCTTTCACCCATATTTTCCAAATGCTAACATTTTACCAACGTTTGCTTTATCATTCTCTGTCTCTGGGAATTTTTTGCTGGTCAAGTGGTTAGGACTCTGCACTTTCACTGCCGAGGACCCAGGTTCAATCCCTGGATGGGGAACTGCAATCCCACAGGCTGTGCAGTATCCACTCCATCAGGGCTTCAGGTTTGGGGGAGGAAAGGGCCTTTGCCTTTACAAAACCTCATTTCTCTGTGCACTGCCCCTGCTTCTCCTGGCTGCAGGAAGTGCTGGGAATGCACCAGTGCTGTGCTGGGCCAGCTTATAGCACTGGCTCTGGGGAACTGTGGTCGCTCTCCTCTCCTGGCCTCTTGGGAGTGAGGAGTGCACCGAGTGCTGTGAGCACAGCCAGGCTGGGGTCTGGCCGCCCACCCTCAGTGGAACCAGTGATCGACCCCTTTCCTTGTCCCCAGGAAGTCTCTGAGCGCTCTGGCCTTCTCCCCTGATGGAAAGTACATAGTGACGGGGGAGGTAAGTGGTGATCATGGTGGAGTGGGTGGGGAGGGGTCTTGGGGCCATTCCTCTGGCCCCAGCAGACCTGAGGACTCCCTGGAGTAGCTCCTTCCTGGACCAGATGTGGCAAGGGGCGGTGGGGGATGGCTTTCGGGCACACCCTGGGGCAGTACCAGCTTCAGCCCTGACAGCCCCTCCAGCCTCGCCTCGTGCAGAACCCAGCAGCAGTAAATGGCACCATCTTCCCCAGAATGGGCACAGGCCTGCTGTACGTATCTGGGACGTGGAAGAGAAGAGTCAGGTGGCGGAAATGCTGGGCCACAAGTACGGCGTGGCCTGCGTGGCCTTCTCCCCCAACATGAAGCACATTGTGTCCATGGGCTACCAGCACGACATGGTGCTCAACGTCTGGGACTGGAAGGTAAGAGCTGGTGGGTGGGTGGCAGACAGCTGGCCGCCAGAACACCCTGAGTCTCAGGCATGGGGAGAACCAAATGAGAGAACTTGGTAAAGCGTTTATCCAATGCACTTTTTGTTTGTTTAATGATTTTTACTTTTGGCTGGGTCTTTGTTGTGCAGGCTTTTCCGTAGTTGCAGCGCTTGCGCTTCTCATTGTGGTGGTTTCTCTTGTTGCAGAGCACGGGGTTCTAGGGTGTGCGGGCTTTAGTAGTTGTGGATCATGACTCTAGAGCACAGGCTCAATAGTTATGGGCATGGGCTTACTTGCTCCGCGCATGTGGGATCTTCCCGAACCAGGGATTGAACCTGTGTCTCCTGCATTGGCAGTCAGATTCTTTGCCACTGACCCACCAGGGAAGCCCTATCCAGCAAATATTTCTCGAGCATCTACTGCATGCCAATCCCTGTTCCAGGCATTTGTTGTAGGGCGTGTGACAAGCTCTCAACTAGTGGAACTTATCATTCTTTTTATACTGACCAGCTGTGACCTTGAGCAAGTGACCTAACCTCTCTGTGAGTCTGTTTCCTCATCTGTAAAATGAATGTAATAGTATCTACTTTGTTGAGTTGGGAGAACTCCGGTCTATGCGTTGGAAGGCTGGGCTTGGAAACAGCTGGGAGAGGATTTAGAGTTGGCAGAAGCGGGTATCAGACCTGGCTCTGTTCATCACCTGCTGTGTGACCTTGAGTGTGCGACAGTCCTCCCTGAGCATGACGGGGTAGGGGAGAAGCACCTCCCTCATAGGACTGTTGAGGGGTTTCCTGAGCTGCCCTGTGAAGGGCTCCGCGGGGCCCAGAGTGGAAGCCCAATCTCCAGTAACATGGGTTGCACTGTCCTTTGCTTCTACCTGTGGCCGTCTTCAACACCACATGTGGGCTGCAGGGCTTGGACTCCTGAGGAGAGTTCTGGAACTTTCTCTCCTGTGGAAGCCCTTCCAGGCCTCAGTCTCCTCTGTGTTGGGAATGATAAAAGGGTCACATGTAGGTTTCCCCAAAAAGAAAGGCCTGAGGAAGATACCCTTGCAGCAGGAGAGGGAAGACACAGGACTGAGAGAAGAGGCTCAAAGAGTCTGGTGAGGTGGGTGCTGGGGTGACCTTCTCTGCACTGATTCTTTCAGAAAGACATCCTGGTGGCCTCCAACAAGGTATCGTGCCGGGTCATTGCCCTCTCCTTCTCAGAGGACAGCAGCTATTTTGTCACTGTTGGGAACCGGCACGTGAGGTTCTGGTTCTTGGAAGTGTCCACAGAAGCAAAGGTGAGTCTTCATCCCCACCCCCTCAGCCAGGCCTAGGGGAGAACCGTCAGGGGTAGTAGGGACTCCTGGTTCTGCCATGATTCGGGGCCAGTGGCTGTCTAGCCTCTCAGTGGGGTGGCCTTCTGTCTCTGGGACTGCTCTCCAGGTACTGACTGACTGCCAGACCTGCCAGGAAACCCTTCTTCCCTGCTGGGCCCGGGGTCACCCCACATCCCGGGCCTGCGGCCTCCAGCCACTCTGCCTGGCAGCGTGCGTGTTCTGTTCCTCCTTCTCCACTTGGAGGTGTTTCTGCGAGTTCTCCCATTTAGCTGTGTCCTGTCCACTGGTCAGGAGAGCCTGTCGTGACCTGGCTGTGGACTAGGCCGTCTGTTCGGGGTCTCACTGTGCCCCGCTCCCCCTCCAGGTGACGGGCACGGTGCCCCTGGTGGGGCGCTCAGGCATCCTGGGTGAGCTGCATGACAACGTCTTCTGTGGTGTGGCTTGTGGCCGGGGCCAGATGGCAGGCAGTACCTTCTGTGTGTCCTACTCGGGCCTCCTCTGCCAGTTCAATGAGAAGAGGGTGCTGGAGAAGTGGATCAACCTGAAGGTACCCCAACCCCTCTTTCTGCTGTCAGTGCAGGAATCACTCTTCCCATGGCATGTGTCTCCAGAGACACAGCAGTGCCCCTGCATCATAGCTGGTCACGCCAGCTCAGGCTCTAATTTCTGGTTCTGCTTATTTGATTCTGGGAGAGGCTTTCTGAGCCTTGGTGTTCTCATCTGTAAAATGGGACTACTGCTGCCTGCCTCACCAAGTTGATAGGGGTGTCCTGTGGGATGGTATATGTAAGGCACTTAGGACATTGCCTGGCCCCTGTAACGGGTCAGGGTTACAATTGCTTCCCCATTACTGTGTAATCTAGTTCCCATTTGTTTTCTTTATTGGGCATTCTTGGCTGGGGGGAGGACCGCTTTTTTTCCCTTGTTTAATTTAAGTTATCATGGACTTAATAATTTTTATATTGTTTTTACAATCAAAGGCTACATAAAATACATAAAAATTTAGGATGCATGTATATGTATGGCTGAGTCCCTCTGCTGTTCACCTGAAACTATCACAACATTGTTAACTGGCTATACCCCAATACAGAATTAAAAGTTTTAAAAAAAAATACATAAAATTTTAAACCAAAAAATGATGTCTCAGTGAATTGCAGAACCACTTTTCTTCAGAATCTGAGGGTTTGAGTCCAAGCTGTCCTTCCATCCTGGGACTGGGTGCCTGTTTGGCTGTTAGCAGAAGCATCAAAAGTTTTCCTGCTTATCCTATTCCTGCTGTTGCGATTCTCCTCCGGACCTCAGCTGCGGGGTTAATGGCCTGGCAAGAAGCATGTAGAGAATCCTGAGCCTTTTCTTCTTTCCTAGTTGGTTAAACATCATTTTTTGTTTGTTTGTTTTGATTTTTAATTTTTACAATGTTGTGTTGTTTCTGCCATACAACATCACGAATCAGCCATAATTATACATACTTCCCCTCCCTCTTGAGCCTCCCTCCCCTCCCGCCCTCTTCCCCCCAGGTCATCACAGAGCACCAGGCTGGGCTCCCTGTGGTATACAGCAGCCTTTCCAGCTATCCCCTTTACACCAGATAGTGCATATATGTTGATGCTACTTTCTCCATCCGTCCCTCCCTCCCCCACTTTTGTGCCCACAAGTCCATTCTCTATAATCTCCAATCCTGCCCTGGCAATAGTTTCATCAATACCATTTTTCTAGATTCCATATATATGCGTTAATATACAGTATTTATTTTTCTCTTTCTGGCTTACTTCACTCTGTATAACAGGCTATAGCTTCATCCACCTCACTAGAACTGACTCAAATGTGTTCTTTTCGTGGCTGAGTAATAGTCCATTGTATATATGTACCACATCTTTATCCATCCATCTGTTGATGGACATCTGGGTTACTTCCATGTCCTGGTTGTTGTAAACAGTGTTGCAGTGAACAGTATTTATTTTTCTCATTTGAATCCTCCTGCTAGAACTACTGAAGCTTTTAAGCAAGTCAGAAGTTTTGATAGATAGATGCTTAGTCCCTGAGCAGTGGTCTTAGATGACTCAGAAACTGAGTCTCTCTAGATTTGGCATAACTACTCTAAGCTGTATCTAGAAGTTTGGCATGTCCTACCCCTTTATGTGCATGCCCTGGTTGAATGGATAGTCCTTCCTAAAAGACAGTAACTTTGTTCTGTGCTGCTTTGAAGTATATACTCTCTATGAAGTTATTTTTAAGCAATATGGAATCAAATGTAAGCTTAAAATTCAATCCTTCTAGTGCAGGTGACCTCAAAGGTCACAATCAGCTAAGGAGGTATTTTCCATACATAGCTGAGTTCCTCTATAGCAATAACAACTCTGCCCCAATTTATGCCTTTGTGTGCCTGCTGCCACCTTTTCTTCCACAGTGACTGTACATTATATCTTGATTTCAAAGATCTTAAAATCTGCAAAAAATAGGTTTCTTTTTTTAAAAAAATATTTTTTATTTTATATTGGGGTATAGCCGATTAACAATGTCATGATAGTTTCCATTTCCCCCCCAACTCCCCTCCCATTCAGGCTGCCACATAACATCAAGCAGAGTTCCTTGTACTGTACAGTAGGTCGATGATGGTTATATGTTTCAAATATAGCAGTGTGGACCTGTCCAGCCCAAATTCCCTATCTCTTCCCCTTAACCTGCCTCCTGGCAACCATAAGTTTATTTTCTAAGTCTGTGAGTCTCTTTCTGTTGTATAAGTAAGTTCAAAAAATGGGCTTCTTAAATCCAAAAACTATAAAGCTTTTTTGGAGGCCCAAGGGTGACCTGATCTGGGCCACACGAAGCACCAAGTCCACTTGGGTCCCCTCTGCCCCCACAGGTCTCGCTGTCTTCCTGCCTCTGTGTCAGCCAGGAGTTCATCTTCTGTGGCTGCACTGATGGGATAGTCCGCGTCTTCCAAGCCCACAGCCTGCAGTACCTCACCAACCTGCCCAGGCCACACTACCTGGGGGTGGATGTGGCCCAGGGCCTGGAGCCCAGGTACTGCCCGGCACGGGGAGGGGGAGGCGCCCACCTAGAGTCCGTCTGCCAGTATCTACCCATGCTTCCTGATCCATCTGCTTACTGGCAGCCCTGGGCTGGAAGCAGGGTACAGACCCTAAGGAGGCAGCAAAATCTCGTGATGTCTGTAGTTTAATACATACGTGCTCAGTTGCTCAGTTGTGTCCAGCTCTTTGCGACCCTATGGACTGTAGCCCACCAGGCTCCTCTGTCCATGGAATTCTCCAAGCAAGAATACTGGAGTGGCTTGCCATGCCCTCTTCCAAGAGATCTTCCCCACCCAGGGATTGAACTTGAGTCTCTTATGTCCCCTGCATTGGCAAGCGAGTTCTTTACCACTAGCACCACCTGGGAAGCCCCAGGGTGCTGGATGATGGTGGATGAGTACAGAAACATTTGAAAAATGAAAAAAGATCATTTCAGATAGTCATAAATGCTGTGCTGAAATAAAGCAGGGACTCCAGGAGAGGGCCTTGGGATGGGGCTGTGTTAACTGGGTGGCTGGGGGAGGCCTCCTGGTGAGATGAAGCCAGCTGTGTGGAGAACTGGGTCCTGAGAGCAAATGCAGAGGCCTTAAGGGGACAGCACACTGGGCTGTGTGTCGTGGGGACAGCAGGAGGCCATGTCGCCGGAGCCTGGTGTGCCGGGTGGGGGAAGGATGACAAGTGAGAGCATTGATGGAAGCTGCTGGAAGGGCTTGGCACCTATCCTGAAGTCAGTGGGCACACACTGGGACCTCAGGCATTGGTGTTACTTGGTGAGGCCTCGGGTAGTAGATCCTCTGGCTGCCATGTTGAGAGAGTGGAGGGGCTGAGCTGTGGTGTATCTTCCTGCTTTGTTGTCAGTCTTGGGGGTGCTGGGTGCCTGGGACTACCTCCTGGGTAAGCGTTTGGAGAGGGTGCCCAGATGCCACAAAGGAAGAAGATGGACGACAGTGCGTTGTAGTGGTCACCTCTGCTACTCTCCGCTGTGAGCTCCGTGGCCTCAAGGCAGGTCACTGTACGTATAATATAGTACCTACCTTTCCTGGAGGTTGTGGGAATTCAACACAGCTAGAGCTCTCAGCTCAGCACCCTGGAGGGCTCAGTAAACTGTAGCTGTGGTAGGAAGGTCCCAGGCCAGGACAGGTACAGGGAATTTTGATCATGTGTTGAGGCCAAGAGAGAAGGCCATGATCCTGTGCTCAGAGAGGATGGATTTTGTGCCGATTGGGAGAGAAATGTTGACAGAAGTCGAAAACTCAAACACTCTCAGGGACCAGGCAGAAGCTTCCAGTTTATAGCTTGTGTATTAGAAGCAAAGCAAAGGAAGAAGATGGAGCGAGCAGTAAAGTTGGAGTGGGAGAGCTGGGTTACCACAGAGATCATCAGAGATGGCATTGCCAGGCAGGAGGCCGCTCACAGTGACGTTGGTGGTGACTGATGACTCGTGGCCCTGTCAGCTTCCTCTTCCACAGGAAGGCAGAGGCCACCTACCCGGATACAGTGGCGCTGACCTTTGACCCCATGCACCAGTGGCTGTCCTGCGTGTACAAGGACCACAGCATCTATATCTGGGATGTCAGAGACATCAACCAAGTAGGCAAGGTGTGGTCGGAGCTCTTCCACAGCTCCTACGTCTGGAACGTGGAGGTGAGCCCCTCTCTCCCTCCCCCTCCCCCTGCTCAGCCCCACCCTGGGGGCTCAGCTGAGAAAGCTTCTGCAGAGTTTGGGAAGACCATTCAGCCATACCTGCCAAAGATACTCCTGGACCCCTACTATGTGCCAGGTGCTGTTCTGGGTGCCGGGGACATGTCTGAGCAGGAAGCTGACATGAGTCCACATCTAGAGCTCACATCCAGGTGGTAAAGTATGAACAAATCATAGAACATGCCGAGTACAATACCTCTCTGAAGAAAAACAAAGCCACCTAGCAGGGAATGGGATCAGAGGTGCTATCTTAGAAAGGAGAGTGGTCAGGGAAAGCCTCTCTGAGGGTGTGACATTCTTCTAGTGAGGGACCTGCAGGAAGAGAGGGATGAGGCTAGCCACCACTGGTGGTATGGCTGGCGCAAAGACCCCACAGCAGGAGCATGTCTACCTCAGGGAGCTTTCTGTCAAGGGCATTTGTGTACTTTATTGGGTTTTTGGGGGGCTTTATTATTTTATTTTTGGCTGTGCTGGATCTCTGTTGCTTCATGGACTTTTCCCTAGTCACAGAGAACAGGGGCTACTCTGTAGGTGTGGTCNTGAAGAATGAGAGGGAGTTCTCTGGTAGTCCAGTGCTTAGGACCAGGCTTTCACTGCCAAGGGCCTGGGTTCAATCCCTGGTCAGGGAACTAAGACCCTGCAAGCCCTGGGGTGTGCCCAAAAAAGTTAGAATCAAATGGTCCCACCTGGGGAACTTCTCTGGTGGGCCAGTGGCTAAGACTCTGCTCTTGGGTTTAGTCCCTAGTCAGAGAACTAGATCCCACATCTACAGCTAAGAGTTTGTATGCCATAAGTAAGACCAGGCACACCCAGATAAATAAATATATATTTTTTAAATGTTCCCACCTGAGACTTCCATGGCAGTCCAGTGGTTTGGACTCTGTGCTCTCACTGCCAAAGGCCCAGGTTTGATCCCTGGTCAGGTAACTAAGATTCCACAAGCCACACAGCGTGGCCAAAAACCAAAAACAAAACAAGCAACAAAAATGTTCCCACCCGTAGGGCCTATCTTTGAGTATGACCTCTGACCCCTGCCCCACCCCCAGTGATCACCTCTGATAATAGCCCTCCCCTAACCCTTGTTCCCCCAGGGACCATCCTAGATGTTAACCCATGGAACCACAAGGGGCGGGGTGCCTGCTGAGGTGCCCCCAGGCTTGGGAGCTTTCCGGGTGCCGAGAATGGTCAGGCACCTGCAGACTAGCTGGCCAGGGCAGGATATTCTCTATGTCCCCCACCTGGCTGCTCTGACCTTTTCTAGTAGCAGAGCACGTGGGGCTGAGGCCTGGGGCAGTGGCCAGGGTACAGCAGGCAGTGTGTGTCTCTCAGGATCCACGAGCTGCACTTCATGGACGAGTTGGTCAAGGTGGAGGCCCACGATGCTGAGGTGCTGTGCCTGGAGTACTCTAAGCCGGAGACAGGTGAGCCTGTGATGGGGGCACGGCCTGCCTGGCAGAGCCACCGGGAGGGGTAGTTGGTATCTGGTGGGACTGTGAATGACAGCTAGGGCTCCTGCACTTAATAAGAGTTCCTGTTGCCAGGCCCTGGGACCAGGGTGGCTGGGACTCCTGAAAGCAAGACCCAGCAGGCAGGACTTGACCTGCTTACCCTGGTCCCCAGCACCCCAAACAGTGCTCAGGCTAAAGAGGTCAAGGTTAATGAGTAAATGGTTGGATGAGCTCCTTCTCTGCTGGAAAAAATAGATCAGTAGTCAAACATATTCTTTTGAAAAAGTTTGATGCTTATAGAAAATTTACAAGAATATTATCATGAACACCTGTAGATTCTTCACAACTCCCCAGGTTTTTTCTTTAAATCCTATCTGACCCTGTGAATATACATATGACGTTATCTGCTTCCCCTCTCTCCTTTTCTCTCGATTTGTGCGTGTGTGTGTACATACACATTCATAATAAAATAATGCCATGTATATAATTTTTTTCTTTAAAAAAAAAATTTTATTTATTTTTGGTTGTGCTGGGTCTTCACTGGGGCTTCCCTGGTGGCTCAGAGGTTAGAGCATCTGCCTGGAGTGAGGGAGACCCAGGTTCGATCCCTTGGGAAGACCCCCTGGAGGAGGAAATGGCAACCCACTCCNAAAAAAATAATTTTATTTATTTTTGGTTGTGCTGGGTCTTCACTGGGGCTTCCCTGGTGGCTCAGAGGTTAGAGCATCTGCCTGGAATGAGGGAGACCCAGGTTCGATCCCTTGGGAAGACCCCCTGGAGGAGGAAATGGCAACCCACTCCAGTACTCTTGCCTGGAGAATCCCATGGAGGGAAGAGTCTGGTAGGCTACCATCCATGGGGTCGCAAAGAGTCGGACACGACTGAGCGACTTCACTTCACTTCACTTGGGTCTTCATTGCTGCTTGAGCTTTTCTCTAGTTTCGGCGAAGGGGGCTCCTCTCTCATCGCAGTACGTGGGCTTCTCGTTGCAGTGGCTTCCCTCGTTTCAGAGCACGGGCTCTCGGGTGTGTGGACTTCAGTAGTCGCGGCTCCCAAGCTCTGGACCAAGGGCACAGTAGTTGCGGTGCACGGGGTTACTTGCTCCATAGCACGCAGGATCTCCTCAGACCAAGGATCGAACCCATGTCTCTTGTATTGGCAGGCAGGTTCTTTACCACTGAGCCACCAGGGAAGCCCTGTTTTTTTTTTCTATTGCTGAACCACTTGGCGAAGGCGAAGTTGCTCAGTCGTGTCCAACTCTTTGTGACCCCGTGGACTGTAGCCCACCAGGCTCCTCCATCCATGGAATTTTCTAGGCAAGACCACTTGAGAGGAAGTTAAAACTACTTGAGAGGAAGGCATGCTGTCCTTTCACTCTTAAATGCTTCTATGAGCATTTCCTAGAAACGGGAACACCTAGTTACCTCTCCACAGTGCACTTGCCCAGTGCACATCTTGTCAAATCTGTCATCTCTCTTGGGCCTTTTTTTTTTTTCTTTTAGCCATGCTGGGTCTGTGCTGTAGGGCACCGGTCTCTCTAGTTGCTTCTCTAGTTGAGCACTCAAGGCATGTGGGATCTTAGCTCCTCGACCCTTGTTCCCTGCATGGGAAGGCAGATTCTTGACTACTGACTCCCCAGAGCCGTCCGTATCTTGAGCCTGTTCCCGTCGTGCCAGTTTTCCCAGTCTTATCTTTTGCAGTGCCTTTGTCTTTCCAGTCCAGTTCACCCTTTAGTTGTCGTGGCTCTTTCGCCACCTTTGTTCTGGTCCTGACTTGAGGCTTAGTTCCACAGCCTCATTTAGTTTGTCTTTATGACTTTGTCTTTCTTCCGAATACAGACCAATCATCTTATAGAATTTCCTTCCATTTGGATTTGTTTGTTTTCTTCATGTTTGATTCTGATGATACCTTTTTGGCAGGAATATAATGTTGATGAAGTTATGTGCTGATGAGGTTAATATTCCTTCCCATGCTCTTCTTCTCTCCTTCCTTCTCCCATTCTCTGTTCTGCCAAATTTCTTCTGCATTTCTTTTCATCCAGTACACCTCTCCTGAGCTCCCCTCCACCTCAGATCACGTGTTAGGCCTTAGACCTAGCAGGTGCCCAGGGTAGGCACCATTTGAAGGGGCCAGCATGAAGGTCCAGTGTCTGAAGACAGGGTGGCAGCAGATGGTTAGTAGGGCCTATATGAGGCTCATGAAGCCAGAGTGCAGAGAGTGAGGGGGTGGGTGGAGTTTTGGAGAGGTTGAGAAGTTGGCAGGGCCTCCCATGGCTGCCAGTAGCTGGACTGGGTAGGAAGGTGTGCTGGGCTTTGCCAAAGTGTCTGGTGTGGACACAGGTGGAGGAGTGTCCATTTGTACATCAAGATTCATCCTGCACGACCTGGTGGCAGGGATGTAGTATGCCAGGGTCTGGGGCAAGTTGGCTGCAGTTAGGAAACCAGAGATCCCCTTCCTCAAGGCCAGGACCTCCCTCTCACCCACAGGGCTGACTTTGCTGGCCTCGGCCAGTCGGGACCGACTAATCCACGTGCTGAACGTGGAGAAGAACTACAACCTGGAGCAGACCTTGGATGACCACTCCTCATCCATCACGGCCATCAAGTTTGCTGGTAAGCCCCTGCCTTCTACATCCTGCGCCTCATTCAGTGGGCTCCTTTGGCTGCACATAACAGCAGAGCCCCCTTCAGCTTAGAGAAGAAAGGGAGCAGCAACATCGGATTCAAGCCCGGCTGGATCCAAAGGTTGAACGTTTTTTTTTTTAATCATTTATTTAGCTGGCTGTGCTGGGTCTTAGTTGTGGCACTCAGGATCTTCCATCTTTGTTGCAGCATGCAAGATCTTTAGTTGTAGCATGAGAACTCTTAGTGTGGGATCTAGTTCCCAGACCAGGGATTGAACCTGGGCCCCTTGTATTGGGAACTCAGAGTCTTAACCACTGGACCACCAGGGAAGTCACCCATAGGTTGAATTTTTTTTAAGTTATCCAGACTGTCTCTGTCAGCTGTGCCTCTCTTGGGTGGGCAGGGTCTCAGTCGTTCCTATGCTGCTGGAAAAACACTGCCCCTCTTCCTATCACTTTGGCAGAAATTGAGAGTTGGCTTTTCCTGGCGCTGACTTGGGGCGCCATCCCTTTCCAGGACAGTTATCAGTGCCAGAGCTTTGGAGTATCCTCTTAGGCTGGGTCTGACTCCTGTTTCTCCAACTCCCATCCGCCTCCACCTCTGATCCAGGAGAACTGACATTAGGCGAGTGCCCTAAAAGGAAGTCAGAATACCAGTCTAGGATGGGATGGGTGCTGGGGACCTTGGCAGAAAAATGTGTGACAGCGACAATTATTGGAAGCTAATTCTGTGCTGAGTGATGACCCTTGTGCTGTCCCAGCAGTTACCCCACTTGACAGCCAAAATCACACAGCCAGTGTTATACAGAAGTCTGTCTTCCTTCAAAGCCCTTACTCAAACAGGCAATTGAAGGGAATCCCTCCAAGACTGGAAAGATTCAGTTTGGAGATCCCTGGCCCTAAGGGATTCCAAGAGGAGGGGAAGCAGGCCCTTGTAGGAGTTTAAGTGATCAGAACCCCAAAACATATTCAAAACTATATTCAAGAAGAATCCATTTATGGAGAGAATACATCCCTGTGCTCCATGTTCTTGACTAGGAAGAGTTTTGTACATATTATCTTGTGGCTGAGAATGTATCCCATGGTCTTCCCCACCTTCTGCCCTGTCTCTGTCTAAGGTGTCTCTGTCTAAGGTGAGCTGAGCAAAAACAGGTTAACAGTGTTGGC
>SJYV01029650.1:117058-162316 GCA_006410875.1 Neotragus pygmaeus
GCCCTCCATGAATTCCTGCCTCCTTGCATGTTGCCTTGGCTTCAGCCTTCATGTTGCAAGATGGCTGCTGAAGTTCCAGCCATCAGAGACATGATCGAAGAGGACATTCCCTCCTGGAATTGCCTTTATGGGACTTCTTCTTTCCCAGAAGCCCCTGCAGGCTTCTTGCCGGTCATATTGGCCATGATAGCTCCAGCTGTGAGAGAGGTTGGGAATGGTGGCTAGCATATGTGCTCTTAGTGAAGCTGGTGGGCTCTGCCAACAGGGAGGAAACAGGCAGGAGCCCCCTGGATGGCTGATTGGTAGGCAGCAGCCATGTGAGAATTCAGCCTGGGGAAAAAACTAGAGAGTAAGCTCATTCTCTGTCACCACCCTCACATCCAGTCCAACGTCTCTTCCAAGGTGGCCACTTCTGGGATTTTGGTGTGGGTCCTTTCAGGCCTTTTTCTGAACATTAATATACATAATATACACAGGGAGCATCTATGTCTACAAATTATATTAGACTGCAGATATTCTTCTGTATCTTTTTTTTCTCTCACTGAGATATTTTCTTTTTTCTTTTTAGCTTTATTTATTTATTCTTATTTTTTAATTGGAGTATAATTACTTCACAAGATTGTGTTAGTTTCTGCTGTACAACACCGTGAATCAGCTATATGTATACATATAGCCCCTCTTGAGCCTTCTCCCCCATTTGGGTGTTTTCTGACTTCACACTGTTGTGAACGAGGCTGTGCTGACCACCCACCCCCGCCCAATGCCACCTCCTTGGCCATGTGTGAGGGTGTTTCTCTAGGACAGAGTTCAAGGACAGGTGCTGCTGGATCCCAGGATTAATACACTTCTTATTTTAAAAGATAACCCCAAGGGCCCTCCAAATCCAGTGACAGCCCCAGCCAGCAGTCAGTATTAAGCCCTCTATTTCCTCATACTTTTGCCGATACTTGATAGTTTGAAGCCTTTTAATTTTGGTCAATCTTAAGCTAGTGGTAAAGAACCTGCCTGCCAGTGCAGGAGACGTAAGAGATGTGGGTTTGATCCCTGGGTCAGGAAGATCCCCTGGAGGAGGAAATGGCAACCCACTCCAGTATTCATGCCTGGAGAATCCCACAGACAGAGGAGTATGGTCTATAGGGTCGCAAAAAGCTGGACACCACTGAAGCGATTTAGTGTGCGTGGGGAAAACATCCCATTGTTTATATTTGCATTTCCCAGGAGACTTCCCCGGCGGTCTAGTGGTGAAGACTTCGCGTCCCAAGGCGGGGAATGTGGATTCGATCCCCGGTTGGGGACTTAAGATCCCACGTGCCTTACATCCAAAAAGAAACTGAACATAGACAGCAGAAGCAATATTGTTAACAAAGTCAGTAAAGACTTTGAAAACGGTCCTCATCAGCAAAGAACTCTTTAAAACAAATGTGCCTTTCCCTGACAGCTAGTGAGGCCAGCCATCTTTGGATGTGTCGTTTCCTGTGCGGTCTCTGGAGAGCTGCCTCTTCATGTTGTAGTCTCTTGACTTGTGTATTCTTTTTTCATGGATGTTCTGTGTCTCTTCAGATCCTCAGTGCCTGCTGACCAACGGCAAGCTGCCGCTCTGGGCGAAGCGGCTGGTGAGTCTGCCCGGGAGCGGGACACTTGGAGGCTAACAAAGTACAGGTGCCCCTTCCCCCTTCATATCTTTACTTTCCATGGAAAATCATGGTTTCAGTCTCTGATTAGACAGGCCTTCATTCATGCCACAGGTATTTACTGCATGCCTACCTTGGTGGCTCAGTGGTAAAGAAACCACCTGTCAAGGCAGGAGACACAGGTTTGATCCCTGGGTCGGGAAATCCCCTGGAGAGGGAAACGGTAACCTACTCCAGTATTCTTGCCTGGGAAATCCCATGGACAGAAGAGCCTGGTGGGTTACGGTCCATGGGGTCACAAAGAGTTAGACACAACTTAGCGACTAAAACAACAATAACAGTTATTCACAGCACACTTGCTCTGTACAGGTTCTGTTGAGTCTTTTATATGTATTATTTAATCATCATTGATGTCTGGGCTTTTCATATCCCCTGTTATTTCACAGATAGGAAACTGAGGCCCAAAGTGGTTAAGTAACTTCCCCAGTGTCGCACAGCTAGGAATTAGAGAAGGTGGGATTGACCCTAGCAGGCTGGCTCCAGAGCCCAGGTTCTCAAGCACCCACCCTTCCACTGTCTGCCAAGCAAGTCTTAGTAGGAGGCAGTGGTAAGCAGGATCAGGGAGAGAAGAGAAGAGAAGTGTACATATCCTGGGTGTGTTTGAGTGGCAGAGTTGCAGAAATGTGAAGTGTGAGGGACAGAATAAGAGGAAGTAGGAGGACCTGAAGGTTTGGGGCCTGAGTAGCTGGGAAGAATCACTGAGATAGAAGACTTTAGGTTGAGTTGGTTTAGGGGGAAGGGTCAGTTGTCTTCAACATGTTTGCTTTGAAAGATTGCTAAACATCTTTGTGGAGATGGGAAGCAGTTGCATGAGGACTTCTGAAGTTTAGAGCTAGGTTCAGGACTTCCTGAGCAGTCCAGTGGTTAAGACTCCTGTGCCACCACTGCATGGGGTGCAGGTTCGATCCCTGGTCAGGGAACTAAAATCCCATAAGCCACGTGATATGGCAAAAAAAAACCCAGCAAGGTTCTACTGGAGACAGATACCTGCAAGTTGTTTCTGAGTGAGGTTTAAAGCTACAAGGCTGGAAGAGGGTCTGTGCGGTGTTCCTCACCCTCAGTGAAATTGGCGAGCACTTGGCCAGCTGCCTGAGCATCCCCTTGTCCCTCAGCTAGGAGATGATGACGCAGCAGACAGCACAGCCTTCCATGCCAAGCGCAGCTACCAGCCGCATGGCCGCTGGGCAGAGCGGGCTGACCAGGAGCCTCTTAAGACCATCCTGGATGCCAGGGACCTGGACTGCTACTTCACCCCCGTGAAGCCCGAGAGCCTGGAGGATTCCGTCCTGGATGCGATGGAGTCACAGAGACTGGCAGGCCTGCTGAGCGAGGTATGGACTGCTGGCCCAAGCCCCACCCATAGCACATGTACCACGACCGCCGGTCGAGGACCTGGGGCCTCAGCGCATGTGCATTTTGAAAATAAGGTTGACCATCCATCCCACTCTAGGAGAAGGATGTGAGAGGGTAACGAGATAGCAGAGAGCAGGTGGGTGAGCCCTGGGCCTGGTGCACAGGGAAACGTCCAGAGCAGACTAAGAGTCAGGGAGGCGCTCACTTGGGGGTGAGAGCTTGGGCCCCAGGGCAGGCCTGTACCTGAGTGGAGGGCATTTGAGCAGGTGGTGCCCTGGGCCTACCTACTCCTGGCTGTGTAACTTGCAGCAAGCCTTGATTCTCAATTCTCTGGTCTTTGGTTTTCAAAAATACGATCATTTCAAAAAAGACAAAAAAAAAGATGACCAAGAAAAAGGATATCAAAAAGTCATTTTTTAAAATGGTCATAGGGACTTTCCTGGCGGTCCAGTGGTTGAGATTCCACACTTCAAGGGACTTCCCTGGTGGTCCAGTGGCTAAGATGTCTTTCAAGCTCACAATGCAAGGGATGAGGGTTCAATCCCTGGTCAGGGAACTAAATCCCACATGTTGCAACTAAGGATCTCTCACACTGCAGCAAAGACCCAGCACAGCCAAATAAATAAAAACAAAACAATATCTTAAAAAAGACTCCACACTTCCAAAGCAGGGGGCACTGATTTGATCCCTGATCAGGGAACTAAGATCTCACATGGTGTGGGACAGACGAAAAAATAATTTTTTTTAAAAAAGTTAAAAATGGTCATTAAAAAAAGAAGCCCTCAGAGGGCTTTTACAGTTATCCAGGGCCATAAACAGAGTCTGGGCCCAAAAAGGTACTAACGCATCTTTAGATCTTATTCTCTTATTTTCCAAACAAAATTCTTTTTTGATATAAGTTTTCTTATGTAAGTTTTGTGTAAGAAAAACTTATGTAAGTTTTCTGATCCTGAAGCTAAAGCTTCAGTACTTTGGCCACCAGATACAAAGAGCCAACTCATTGGAAAAAACCCCGATGCTGGGAAAGATTGAGGGCAGGAGGAAAGATGGGTGCAGCAGAGGAAGAAATGGTTAGATAGCATCACTGACTTAATGGACGTGAGTTTGAGCAAGCTCCAGGAGATAGTGAAGGACAGAGGAGCCTGGTAGGCTGTGGTCCATGGGGTCACAAAGAGTCAGGCCCTACTTAGCAACTTAACAACAACGTAAGTTTTCTTATGTGGCATAATATAAGTATAGTTAGGTGCACAGATCATAAAACCACAGTTTGCTGAATACCTGTGTACACACTTAGGTATCCACCCACTAAGTCAAAGTATGTAGAGCATTTTCTGCCTCTTGATCTTGGAGGACCCCTCTGCCCATGCAGTCAGTACCCTCAGTGAAGTAACCAGCATGCTGACCTCTGTCACCATGGATTGGTTTGCCTGTTCTTGAACTTCATATGAATAGACTCTTACGGGGGGAGCCATACCTATTCCTTATCTGTAAAGGGGCTGATGAAATGGAGGAGCAGCAGAAAGCAAGCCCATGACGGCCCTGCCCAGGTCTTGCCTCACAGGGAGCATCCGACAGTGAGGCCTGCCATCCTTCCCGTCGCCACCGCTGTGGGGGCAGGCCTTGCAGCTGACACGGGCCCGGGGCTCACGGCTGCCTCTGAGGCTGTGCTGTCCTCACCCACAGCCCGAGAGTCCCCAGGAGGATGGCTGCAGGCACCCTTCCTTGTCACCCCCACAGCAGGAGTCTTCTGAGGCCAGTGAGCTCATCACCTGCCCCCCGGAGACAGAGGTGACAGTCACAGGGAGGGACAGGTGAGTTCCTTAGTTGGAGAGAGGAAGCCTCGACTAGTAGGCACACCCCGGAAGAACTGTGCTCCGCTCTTGCAGTGGGCCTGAGAGAGGGAGGCAGAGGGCTGAGGCTGAAACCTGTTTCCCTGGTTCCAAGAGGAGATGCATGGAGGCCGCCTTTGGTGCCGGCAGGAGAGGCAAGGCTGTGCTCCCAGCAGGAGCAGGTGCAGATGCCCAGGGCTTCTGAGTAAGGGCTAGGTGTTTACTAACCAGTGTGTCATTTTTCCCTCTCCCTACCCATCCTTCACCTCTGGCATGCAGTGAGTACTGTGCGGAGGAGGTAGTGGAGGCGCGCAGAAACCAGCAAGGGGACCCCTTCCTCCTGGTCCCCTCAATCGGCTCGAAGGACCGGAGTCCACCTGAGGGTGAGTGAGCACCTACCTGCAAGACACCTTGCAGTCATCTCTTCGTCTGGCCAGACCCCTTTCTGGGCACTGATGGTGACTGTGACCCAGTCTTCCTAAAGCTCGGAGTCTGTCATAGAGACAGACATCATCCCTGTTGTCTTCACCCTAGACTTCTGGAGCCCAGCTGCCCACCAGTGAGAGCCCAGCTCTGCATCTCTCTTGAAGTGTAGCCTTGCTGGTCCATAAAATAGGGCATGGGTCCTATAGTCCCCCTTCTTCAGATGAGGGAACTGAAGCCCAGAAACCCGTAGCCTCCTTACCTGACTCACCCAGTCAGGCCCAGCTTTGGGCCCCTGACCCCAACCACTCTCTTCCAGACTCGGGGGAGTCCGAGGTTGACTTGGAGTGCAGCTTCACCACCATCCATTCCTCCCCTCCACAGCCAGACCCAGAACTTCAGTTTGACACAATGCCCCCCATACCAGGTAAGCAGCGGCCACATGCAGAAAAGGGCAGTGCATGGGCCTGGCCGAGTGATGGCTGTAATGTATAACCACTGGCCATACATCAGTCTTGCACCCCCAATTCCCTCCCCTAGAAGACAGCCATTGGCCCCACCTTCTCCGCCTGGTAGCCACAGGGTGTGTGATGGGCGAGTCCAGCTTCCTCCATCGTTAAGTGGCTGGTGGCTCTCTCAGGGTGTCTTCCATGACTCAAGGTGATGACGGTTCTCTCCTGCCCATGCCCTCTGCCCAGGATGCCCAGGGACTGCAGGAGAGTTGCCCCGGCCTGAGGTGCCAGGCATATCCAACAGCTCCCTGCCCCAGACCCCTGAGCAAGAGAAGTTCCTCCGCCACCACTTCGAGACGCTTACTGATGCCCACCCTGAGGGTAAGCCCTGCCCCTCTCTGACACCTGCCTGGGCACACCGAGGATTGGGCTCAGTGTGGACGTCCCCAGGGTGCGGCTTTCCCTGGCAGGGCTGGCGAGAGTGGTGGGAGGGCGTGCATTTTACTTTTTAGTTAGGGACTGAGCAGCACGGTATCCTCTGCCAGCTCGATTTGCTCCCAAGGTGGGTGTTATGTGCTTTTTATTTTTGACTGCATCGCGTCTCAGTTGCATCATGCGGGATCTTTTCCTAGACCAGCAGGGAAGCCCCGTGTTATCTGTTGTTGAGGGTCTCTGAGGATCTGTCTGCTGGTCTGTGGGGTCTGCCTGGGCCCAGGGCTGGCTGGCTAGAGGGTTTCTGGGGGCTCCCTTGGCATCATGCCCTAGAGCTCTTCCTCGGATCCCTGAGAGACGTGAAAGCCCCTGAGACCGAGGATGACTTCTTCAACCCCCGACTGAGCATCTCAGCCCAGTTCCTCTCCCGCCTTCAGAAGACATCCAGGTAGGAGCAGGTGGATTAGTGAACTCTCCCGGTAGGGCGGGGCTGTGTGCCCCTGAGCACCCTGAGGGCAGCCACTGCCCCCTGTTTACCTAACAGGTTTCCCCACACCTTCCCTTCCCGACTGCCCCAGCGCCTTGTGAAGTCCTCAGAGGTCAGACTCACGGACCTCCGGGGCGAGCCCCCAAGAGTGGGTGCTGGCTCCGTCTCCCCAGTCAGGACCAACGTGAGTACTGGGGCCACCACCTCCCTCGAGACACGGGGCTTGGGAGCCGAGAGGCCTTGTCCTCACTGCAGGGCTGCTTGCAGGTCGTCCCTGGAGGAAAGGCTGAGGAGACGCTGGAGGTGTGGGCGCCACTGTGTGAGTGTCCCCATCTCCTGGTGGAAAGCCCTGAGTGGCTCACTGAGCCATGGTGGGGATGGCCAGGGGCCACTCGGACCATGCAGCCGCGCCGGGTGGGGGGCCCTGTCTGTCAGCCCTGAGCTGGGCTGTGCGAGCAAGCCACCCGCTTCCTTTCCAGCCGCCTGTCTCACAGGCCTGGCGCCCTGCATCCCCTCCTCCTCTGTGCTGCCCACAGACAAGAAGCCACCAGCACCCACAGCCCTACCCGCTGCAGGCCTGGCTCAGGGTGTCCACACCCCCACCACCCGCTTCCACGTGGAGGCCACTGCCAGTTCCCATGCCAAGATGTCCCGCAGCATTTCCCTGGAGGAGCTGGCCTCCCTGAGCCAGGAGCGCCAGGCTGTCACCACCACAGTGACACACAGTTCTGACAGCGAGGGCCGAGAACCTGCCCTGCCCTCCCGGGGCAACCATGAGGCCCGCGCCAGCCTGAAACTCAGCCTGTCGAGCATCTGTGACAGGCTTCTGCTGCCCCCACCCCAACTGGAGCCTCCCACCACGTGTGTCTGGTCCCAGGAGCCTGTGGACACTGAGCGCAATGTCACTGTTACGACAGATGGTTTCCCAGCCCACAGCCCTGCAGATGGGATTGCCTCGAGGCTGCACAAATCCGCCTTTCTCCCAAGGTTCCTGGCCCCTGTGCACCTCGATACCCTTGTCCTCCCCGACAGTCCCCAGCCCCCAGAGGTCAGGCCTAGGGTCCTTGGCAGCATCGCCTCTCTCCAGGAGCCCACCCCTGGTGAGTAGCATCCTTAGGATGAAAGATTGTCCCCTAAGCTCACCCCATGTAACAGCTAGCTCAGCTCCAAAGGCTACAGGCGCTGTGCCATTCATTCATTCATTTCCTTACATATTTAGTGATTACTTGTATATATTGGGCTTTGTTCTGGGCCCTGAGGACATGGGTGTGCTAAGCTGCTTCAGTCGTGTCCAACTCTGCAACACCATGGACCGATGCCTGCCAGGCTCCTCTGTCCATATAATTCTCAAGGCAAGAATACTGGAGTGGGTTGCCGTGCCCTTCTCCAGGAGATCTTCCTGATCCATGGGAGCTGGTGGTAAATGAGACCACAGAAATTAATACCTTAACTGAGGGAGATGAGCTGTCTAATTTTTTTTTTTTTAAGGAGAGAGGGAAAGAGTGGCTTTATTACTTTGCCAGACAAACAAAGGGGAAACACAGTTGGCTAGCACCTCAAGAACTGTGCCCGCCTCCCTGACCAGACTAAATCTATAAGGAAAAGATTAAATGTATCATGAAGCAAGGTGCGCTATGGAGAGAAGGAAGAGAAAGAAAGGGTTTAGGGAGTGACAGGTGGCTGATGATGAGAAAAGGTTTCAGCTGGAAGATGGCATTTGAGCAGAAACCTGCAGGGAAAGGAGCCCTGGGGACTGAGGCAAGTGTCCCAAGAAAAGGGGACAACAGTTGGGATCGGCCCAGCCACCCTGGCCTCTTCAGATCAGCTGGGGAGCAAAAGTGTCTTTCTCATTTCCTCCCTTCCACCCCCAGAAGTGCCCAGTCCGGTCCAGGACTGCCCTGGACCCTGGGAGGACCCCAGGGCGCCAACCAGCTTCCTGCCCCCGGGCCCCCTGGAGCTGAGCAATGTGGGGACTGTCGTGCACAGACTGCAGGCTGCCTTCCAGGAAGCCCTGGACCTTTACCACCTGGTGAGCCAAGCCCCAGCGTCAGGGGAAAGGGCTGAGGGGCTCCCTGGCACTGCCTGGCCCAGGTGGCCCCTAACAAGGTGGGCGCCCCTTGCAGATGGTCTCCAGTGATGAGGTGAACGCCGAACAGCGGCAGGCACGAACTGAGCTGGCCTCCACTTTCCTCTGGATCCACAGCCAGTTAGAGGCCAGTGACTGGCTGGTGGGGACGGATGTGGCCACAGCCCAGGCCCCGCCCAGCCCAGGTGCCCCCTCCCCGCCTACCCTGTGCCCCCTGGCCAGCCCGGATTTGCGTGCCCTGCTGGAACACTACTCAGAGCTGCTGGTGCAGGCCGTGAGGAGGAAGGCGCGCGGGGACTGAGGGCCAGCAGCCTCTCTGCCGCAGCCCTGTGTTTCTGAGGAAATAGGTAATTTAAGCAAATAAACAGACAGCTTGCAGAAGTGGTGCCTGGTGCCTCAGCCCCATTCAGATGGATGTGGGGAGAGAGGGGAGGAGGACAGCCCAGGGAACTCGCCGGCCGTGGGGCCCACAGGACTGTTTGGGCACTGCAGGAGTAATGACCCCAGCACCTGGCTCCCACATCGCCTGTCCCCAGCCCACTGAGCTGCTGGCCCCTAGGGAGGGGCCAGCCCTTTTTCCCTGCCCCCTCCCAGTGCCCAAGAACCTGCTGGAGCCGCTATGACCACCATGTGCCAGACACTGGCCACCAATTCACATGTCCCCACAACACTGTCTCACGGCCCCTGGGCCTGGCCCACACTGGATCCTATGAGCTCCAGGCTTTTGTTTCAATTTGCAGCAGGGGAAAGTGAGGAAGGACAAACAGGCTCGGCTACTGGACAAACCAGCCCAGGCCACCCAGGAGCTGGAGCCAGTAATTTCTTCACCAGCAGGACTGTGTCCAGCTCCAACATTCCATGGGCTTCCAGCTCTGGGACCAGCCTCCCCAGGCAGCAGGCATCTAGCCATGTGGTGTATCTGCTGAGAAGACACTACTGGGACCACAAAAGCCTTCACTGTCCTGAGTCTACAAAAGGAAGCGCAGCAGGAGCAGGGCCCTCCCCTGAACCCGAGTCCTATCACGTGTTCTGTGGGGCCCGAACCCCCACTTGCCTGTGAGTTCCTCCAGGCTCTAATGTAATCATGGCTCTCCAGAAACAGGTTCAGAGAGATATCCGGGGTCATGCCTAAGGCCCCACAGAGCTGAGACTCAAACCCAGGTTGCCTGGTGGTAGAGCCAGGCCCTTCAGCCTGAGGACATGGCCCTCTGTTGCCCCCGTAAACACTGAACTAATTATGCAATTGTTGAAAAGTCTTCCCAGTCCCCAGGAAATTCCTGGTCCCATCTCTCATCACTGTTCTACACGTTAGGAGTAGAGCAAGGAACAAGCAGTGGTCAAGCAGAGCATCGTGCATCCACCTTCTAGAGAACAAAAGATAGGAATTAATATGATAACTGTGTAACTGCAGGTAAACGGAAGGATCTCACAGTCACTGTGCTGGTTAAAGGCCTTTCTTAGGTGACACTGGAGCAGAGGCTTGATAGAGGGGACAGGCAGTGTGGACAATTGGGCAAGTATCTAGGCAGAGAGAATTGCTAGTGCAAAGGCCCCGTGGCAGGCTCAGATGTGAGGATGAAAGGAATAGCAATGAAGCCAGGAGGCTGGAATGGAGTGGGCTCAAGGAGATGGTAGGAGAGGAGGTGGGAGGAAAAATGGGTCCTACCAGGCAGGGCCTTGATGTTGTAAGTCATTTTAATCTGGGACTTCCCTGATAATCCATTGGTTAAGAATCTGCCTGCCAGTGTAGGGGACAAGGGTCCCTAGTCTGGGAAGATCCCACATTCAACAGAGCCTGTGCTCTAAAGAGCTCTCCAAGCCATGACTGCTGAAATCCATTTGCTCAGAACCTATGCTTCACGACAAAAGGAAGCCACCGCAATGAGAAGCCCACGCACCACAATCAAGAGCAGCCTCTGCTTGCCACCATTAGAGAAAGCTCTTGCATAGCAGCAAAGACCCAGTGCAACCAAAAGTAAATTAAAAAAAAAAAAAAATCCAAGACACATTCACAATACAGGTTTTTCTCTAAATAAAATCCCTGATCTTGGTGTTTGTGAGATGCCCAGTGTTGCCTATTTCCCAAGGTTCCCTTCTTCCTGCCTTAGGGAGCCCAGGCAGCCCAGGACACGTAGGTGGGCCGCATTTCTGTTGGGAGGCTCCCTACCTGGGTTCACAGGGCACCCCTGAAGACAAGACCACTCTCCCCGCCCTGGCCTGGCTCAGCCAAAGCTGTTAAAATCTCTGAGGTGACTGGACACCAAGGGGACCACCTTGACCCTCTGTCTCTCGTGGATTTCCCCCCTCCTTCCACCTTGTATCATAGTTAAGGTCTTCAACTCCAGGAAGCAAACATCTGGCTTAAGGGGCCCCAAGCTATAGGGACATTTGTTACTCTAGATTCTGTTACTGCTCTGTTCCCCCCTTTGTGAGTCTGAGTTTCACTCCCTGGCTTAGGCCCTCATGGTGGCAACACAGCTGCCATGGTTCCCAGCATACACCCTCACCTAACTAGAAGCAAAGACGCAAAGCTGGGCACCCACCAAGGTTGTGGGGGGAAAGTGCCAAACCTTAGATGCCCTTCCCTTTCAGGGCAGTTGCAGGCAACAGGGATGGAAATGGCTTTAATTTACTTGATTCAGCCATTCTTTCCTGGGCATGTTACTGTTTCAGCAAAATTGGGTTCTCTCAACACGAAAGGAGGGTGAGCTGGTAGTGTGTCTGCCAGTCTCCACCTTCGCCAAGCTCTTCAGTCCTGGAAGGACAAGACTTTTCTTAGACAAACCAACTGGTTAAGAAACTACTGCTGGAGCTTCCCTGTGGTCTAGTGGGTAGGACTTTGGACTGCTAATGTGGAGGACCCAGGTTCGATCCCACATGCTGCAACTCAAGAGTTTGCATGTCACAACTAGAAGATTCAGAGCGCCACAACTTAAGACCCAGCACAGCCAAGTAAATATTTTTTTAAAAAGGAACCACTGCTGGTGAATGTGTGTGCATGCAGCATTGTCCCAGCAGGAAGCATGCTCATGTGGGATATTTCAAACAGAGTTCAGCAGAGGGATCATTTGTAAAGAAGTGGACAGGGGAACCTCAGGGCCAGTACAGTAACCTAGGATGGTACTGGAGGAGAGCTATTCCTTGCTGCTCAGGCCAGAAGGCACAGGGAGCAAAGTGGAACCCAGAGAGGGGGCTTCCCTGAGGGGAGCTGTGACCCTGGCAAGAGGGGCTCCATCTTCTGTGGGCCCCCCATTACCAAATCCTACTGAAAGCCAGCAGGCACAGGGGTCCAGGTGATGCTTCCCACCCTGGTCAGCCTCCAGGACGCAGGACAGGAAGGGGATTGGGGGCAAGTAAAGACCCTCAAGCCCAGGGTTCTTCCCTAATGTGTTTTCAGCAACAACTCAGGAACCAGTTGTCCCAAGAGACCTGGTGTTGGGCATGGAAAACTAGACAGCAGAGAGCCACAAAATGGCTCCCATAACCCATTCACCGGCTCGTTCTTCAGTACCTCTGGGCCCTGCACTCCACAACCGACAGGTCCTAGATACTGGGCCCCCAGACCTGGGCTAGGCATGCCAGGCACACTGCGTAAAGTCCAGCAATTGAGAGATGGAGACACCTAAAATCATATTTCACGGGCTGATTGAAACTCGGATGCTTTCCTAGCCACCCCACCCTTCAAGACTTTGAAATAGGGCTTCCCTGGTGGTCCAGTGGTTAAGACTCCTGAGTTTCCACTGCAGGGGAGGCAGGTTCAGTCTGGTTGGGGAACTAAGATCCTGCATCATGATTGCTATGTGGCCAAAAAAAAAAGACTTTAAACAACCCCCATTTATCTCTGTCACGTGCCAGATTCTAGGCCAAGCATTCCCGCCTGGTGATCTACATGGATTTTCAACACAAACCACTGGTAGGAAGACACATCAGTCCCATTTCTAGATGAAGAAACAGGCTCAGCTAGACATGGCTTGGCCCAGGTTCCGTGGAGATAAAACAGCAAAGCTCTGAGCCCGCCGACTTTCAGTGATAAACTCCCTTGTTTTTGAAAATGCATTAGCAGGACTGACTCCAGGAATGTGAAGAAATGAATAAATATTGCTTCTTTCATCACCAAGCCTTTTACAGACTGTTCTTCTGCCTGGAGAGCCCTCCCTGTTTATCAGCAACCTTTTCTTCAAGTTTCACACCTGGAAAGTCATCCCTGAGCCCTTAGACTGAACCAGGAGCCTCTTCTGGGTCCTCTGAGCCCCCCGGCTTTTCCCCACTGAAGCTGGGTCCCTCTGCCTGTGCTCCATAGCCTTGGTCATTCTGGGTATCTCCCCCATGGACCAGGTTGTGTCTTCGTTTTCAGTGCTAAGGTAGGCCTGGCCTGTTGTTGGATCTCAGGAAAACATAGGTGAATAAGTGAAAAAAAAAGTTAACTGCAGGAGAATATTCAAAATCCTTAACCCCTGGCTAAGAAACCAATGACCAATCTAGAACAGAGCCTGGCCAGAGTGCTGGGGTTAGGGTCCTGGGAGCCTCTGGCTATGTCACGTGACCCCTCCTTTAGTTCCTGAACCATAGGAGGGTGGGAGAGTGGTGTCCCAGACAGATGCCAGGAGCTGGAATAGTGTGTGTGCATGCGCAGGTGCACATTCAGTCGCTCAGTCATGTCCAACTCTTTGTGACCCCATGAACTGTAGCCTGCCGGGCTCCTCTGTCCATGGGATTCTCCAGGCAAGAATACTGGAGTGGGTTGCCGTTTCCTTCTCCAGGGGATCTTCCTGACTCAAAGAATTGAACCCAAGTCTCCTGTGTCTCCTGAATTGGCAGGCAGGTTGTTTACAACTGGCACCACCTGGGAAGCCCCTGGATGACGAATAAACCAGTACTGTAACATCCCCTACACTTGAACAGTGCTTCTGGCTGACCATCAGCTCTTACCCTCTGAGGATCAGAAAGGTAGAGCTTCTTCTTGACGATGCTCAGCATGGAGTCTCACTTTGATCTTACTAAGTAGACCCTGCTGTCCCTCCACCCTCTGGAGCAATCACAGTCACCCCCTCCCCTGATTCCTCATACAGCTGCTGTGATTTGAATAACCAAGCAGGCTGGTGGATGTCCGGTAGTGACTAATTTGCTTGGCAAACAGACCCTCTGGTCCTGGGCCCTGCTGGTACTATGGAAAGACACTCAGCCTCACTGGGTTCTGTTTCCTCTCCCCACACCCCAAGAACCACCTAGGTTCCATCTTGCCCTGCTGCACCTCCTCAGAGGACTTAGGGCTTGTCTTCCCCTGGAGGCTGGAGAGTGCACTGGGAAACCTGGCAGAGAAGCGGGAGGAGTGGCAGCTGTCTCTTATACACATCTCTGTTGTTGGATCTCAGGAAAACATAGGTGAATAAGTGAAAAAAAAAGTTAACTGCAGGAGAATATTCAAAATCCTTAACCCCTGGCTAAGAAACCAATGACCAATCTAGAACAGAGCCTGGCCAGAGTGCTGGGGTTAGGGTCCTGGGAGCCTCTGGCTATGTCACGTGACCCCTCCTTTAGTTCCTGAACCATAGGAGGGTGGGAGAGTGGTGTCCCAGACAGATGCCAGGAGCTGGAATAGTGTGTGTGCATGCGCAGGTGCACATTCAGTCGCTCAGTCATGTCCAACTCTTTGTGACCCCATGAACTGTAGCCTGCCGGGCTCCTCTGTCCATGGGATTCTCCAGGCAAGAATACTGGAGTGGGTTGCCGTTTCCTTCTCCAGGGGATCTTCCTGACTCAAAGAATTGAACCCAAGTCTCCTGTGTCTCCTGAATTGGCAGGCAGGTTGTTTACAACTGGCACCACCTGGGAAGCCCCTGGATGACGAATAAACCAGTACTGTAACATCCCCTACACTTGAACAGTGCTTCTGGCTGACCATCAGCTCTTACCCTCTGAGGATCAGAAAGGTAGAGCTTCTTCTTGACGATGCTCAGCATGGAGTCTCACTTTGATCTTACTAAGTAGACCCTGCTGTCCCTCCACCCTCTGGAGCAATCACAGTCACCCCCTCCCCTGATTCCTCATACAGCTGCTGTGATTTGAATAACCAAGCAGGCTGGTGGATGTCCGGTAGTGACTAATTTGCTTGGCAAACAGACCCTCTGGTCCTGGGCCCTGCTGGTACTATGGAAAGACACTCAGCCTCACTGGGTTCTGTTTCCTCTCCCCACACCCCAAGAACCACCTAGGTTCCATCTTGCCCTGCTGCACCTCCTCAGAGGACTTAGGGCTTGTCTTCCCCTGGAGGCTGGAGAGTGCACTGGGAAACCTGGCAGAGAAGCGGGAGGAGTGGCAGGACCTAAGGCAGAGGTAACCAGAGCTGGCCAAGTCTGCCCCCAGGGCCTGTCAGGAAATTTGCATGGAGCGAACAAGGCTTCTGTGGGGCTCCCCCCTCCCTTCCCACCTGGGAGAGACATCCCGGACCTGAGGTCTGACAGCAGGTGGAGGAAGCAGCCGCGTGTGTGGAGCTGTTGCCCTGTTCCCAGAGGTGATGCCCCGTGCCTTTCTGGTCAGGAGTCGGCGTCCACAGCCGTCCAACTGGGACCACCTGCCTGACCAGCTCCGGGGAGACGCCTATGTCCCAGGTGGGCCCCTCCCTGGGCCTGGAGATGAGGGGCAAGGGAGACATAGAGCATGACCACCTGGTTTCTCTCCTCAGACTGCAGCAACCTGGGGGGGCCGCCGGCACACCGGACTTCCAGCCTCGGGGACTCTTGGGCAGCGGTGAGTCTGCAGCAGGCGCCGAAGACCCTGCTCAGTTTCACTCCTGCCCGTGCTCAGCCTCGAGAGACCCTGACTGCCCCTTACTCCCACAGACCCCGCCAGCCTCAGGACCTGCCCACCCACTGCCCTCTCCGCTGGGAATGCCTTTCCTTTCTGAGTAGTGGGCTCACTGGTAGGCCTTCCCCTCAGCACTGCTGCCCCAGGGATTCTGTGCCCAGTGGGGCAGAAGAACAGATTCAGGCCTGTAAATGGATGGTGATCTATGTCAGAGAGTTGGACAAGGTGACAGGAGCAGGATGAGGGGTGGAGGAGGAGCTTGGGGCATCTCAGAAGAGATACTCAGCTGTGAGTACCCTGGAGGAAGGAAAGCCCTAGGCGGGATGTGAATGTGCTGGAGTTTTATTTCAATTTTTACTGGAAGCCAGGACTGTTCTAGGCTATGGATGTTTAAGAGTAAGACAAAAACTCATTCCTTCCTGAAGCTTATCATCTGGTGGGGGTTGCAGGTATAGATAATAAAATTAGGGGAAAAAATACATTGGAAGATGGTATGTACTATGGAAAAATATAAAACAAAGTAAGGGAGATGGGGGCCGGGTGACCAGGGAAGGCTTTGTGGGTGGTGTTTGCTCACACAAACTGCAGTCTCCGGCCTTACCAGACCTCCGTGGTTCCTGGTTCTAGGCACTTCATTCCACCCAGTGGAGGGGAGTTGGGGTCCTAACTCCCCTGTCCCTCCCACAGCCCTCCCAGGGCACTCTGCCTGCCACCGCTAGTAGCCCCGGGACGCTTGGCTGCCCGCTGTGCCCCAAGGCATTCCCACTGCAGCGCATGCTAACCCGGCACCTCAAGTGCCACAGCCCTGCTCGCCGCCACGTATGCCACTGCTGTGGCAAGGGCTTCCATGACGCCTTCGACCTCAAGCGCCACATGAGGACACACACAGGTGAGCCGGGCAGGGGCTGGAAGAGGCTGCTTTAGGGGGATGGGAGGAAATGGAGGGAGGTGCAGGGGACTGAGACTCCAAGCACCTGAGTTCTGTGCACAAGTGGTGCTTGGGTTTGTGGGGCAGGACTTAGGCCTCAGCGGGCTAGGAACACCACGCACCTCAGCTCCCAGCCAGTGGTTGTCAGGCAGTGCCAAGTTGGGGGCCTGCTGAGGGATATGGGGAGAAAACAGATACTGGTTACAGGATTCAGGTCCCTGACTGCAGGGTGCAAAAGGGAACATCATAGTGAGGAGGGTGGGGACACAGGTGTCTGGTCCATGTTTGCACTGGTTGGAGAGTGAGCAGATGATGGGATGCAGGCCAAGGTCTGGCGAATTTGGAGCAAGAATGTGTGTGGGGTGGGGGATGCTCACGGAGGGTGAGGGTAGGGAGGCTATGGTATGGGGATCATTGCCCTCCCTCTGGCCCACCTGTGCAGGGATCCGGCCATTCCGCTGCGGAGCTTGTGGAAAAGCATTTACACAGCGCTGCTCACTTGAAGCACACCTCGCCAAGGTGCACGGGCAGCCGGCCAGCTACGCATACCGCGAGCGCCGTGAAAAGCTGCACGTGTGCGAGGACTGTGGCTTCACCAGCTCGCAGCCCGATGCCTTCGCTCGGCACCGCGCTCTCCACCGTGCTGCCTAGACTGTGTACCCGGCGTCCAACCCATGAGACGGAAATAAACAAGGAAAAGGCACTCACAGAACACAGCATTTATTACATAAGGAAGAGAGAGGGTCACTCGGTCCAACGATGGCCACAATGCGGGGCCGTGCACACGTAGTACAAGCGCATGGCATCCTGGCAGAAAAGATACATGGTTAGGGAGGCTCTCGACCCACAGCGGGGTACAAGCAACCTGCATCCAGAGAAGCCTCGCCCCCAAAGAACAAACAATAGAGGGCTTTCCTCACTGCTAAATGTCCATCTCAGGATACCCGGAAGGGCAGGGTCTTCCCCAATATAGGTATTCCCCCCCCCACGGGAAGGACCAAACCAAGATCACCCAGAAAGTTTTGCTGCGCCACTCACCTCGGCCCGAGCACTGTGTGACTGGAAGAACACCGCCTCCTTGTGGCCGCACCTGAGGGGACAGTCACTCAGAGCCTGCCATCCCCTCCCCTCCCCGCTTCTAGGTTTGGTGAGGATAAGCCAGCCACCTCCCCTCCCCAATACCAGCTGCGCACTCACTTTTGGCACGGGTGGTCTTCAGTTCGCGGCAACGTGGGGTCCTGGGACACGTCAGCGATGATCTGGGTCAGCTCGCTAAGGGAATAGAGGGTGAATAAGTATGCTTGGTCCGGCCTCCCAAGCCAACAACCCCGTCCCCGAACTCCAGTTCTGCCACTCACTCCACTTCGTGCGTGATTTTGTTGACGTAGATGCAGCTGTTGTCGGCTTCCTGCTGGTAATCACAGTTCCGGCACTGCGAGAGGGAGTGTGCGGCGCGAAGCGGGTCAAGGGGTGATACCCGAAGAGAGTGGAAGGAAGGAAGGGCAGGGTCTTTCCCAGAGGGCATGACTAGGGGACGGAGTCTCGGAACTGGAATCATGGGGTGTAATCGAGGATCACCTCCAGGATGGCAAAGACAAGGTCTAGTTCATTTGGGGGACAGACTGGCGTTTACACCAGGAGGGGTCGGGGCGGCACCGGGAGTAGGGCGGGGCCACGTAGGGTACCAGGGGGCAGGTCCCGGAATACCCTGCGGGCGGCGCTCACCGCGTAGAGCAGAATGCGGTTCTCCTTGTCCTCCTTGGGGTAAAGCATGTTGTTACTGTGAAGAAGGGAAGAGGGAAATCAGAGGTCAGTACTGAGGCCATTACTTGCTGCCCTTCCACAGTGCTGGCCGGGCCTCACCATTCCTGGCAGAATCGAATACCCACGAAGCCTGGCTCGTAGGTCCCGTCGGGTTCCATAGCGACTCACTGCCTGTCCAACTTCCGCGTTTGCTCCGCCGTGCGACAGGTCGCAGGAAGGGTCAGAACTCCTAGCTTCGCCAAACTAAGGGCGGAGCTGGGCACGTGTACTGGTGCCCAGCGGCTTTGTGCTCTCCTGTCTGTCCTGAGGTTTGATTAATTACTTGCTTCAGTCTCTTGATACCCTAGAATAATTGCTTCCAACTTCTGGGCCGTGCTTCCCTAGTTCACACAATAGTGTAGTACGAGAGCCAGCAAAACGATGCGTCACGTAACGCGCAAAGAGCTTAGCATTAATGAAGACGCCCCAGCTCTTTGCGGGCTGAAGGCCAGTGCACATGCGCGAGTTTACCCTTCGCGGACTGGGATAGCTTTTGCCAGTTCTTCCTCTCGGCTTCAACCTTCGCCCGCCAGGCCGTTTCCCATGCCTCTATTAGAGGAACTGTGCACCATGAAAGGCCGTGGAAGGCCTTTCAGGATTGGCTGGGCCTACCATACCCGGGAACCCTCTTCCTGCCGACGGCGAATATACGCGGCGATTGGCGGACTCTCCTGACGGGAGGGCGTGGATTGGCCAGGTCCGGGAGCAGGGGCGGGGCTGATATCCCAGAAGCGGTGGCGGCTGCGGAGCCAGTGTGGGGCGGCTGACCGGGCTGCGGGCCGCCACAGGGCGCGGCGAGATGGAGGTGACGGGGTTGTCCGCGCCCACAGTGAACGTGTTCATCAGCAGCTCTCTCAACAGCTTTCGCTCGCAGAAGCGGTACAGTCGCAGCCTCACCGTAGCTGAGTTCAAGGTGTGGCCATGGGGGCGGGGTCCGGAGAGGCGGGGCGTTGAGGGGGCGGGACCAAGGAGAAANCAACTGGAATTCCATCACCTCCACTAGTTTTGTTCATAGTGATGCTTCCTAAGGCCCACTTGACTTCACCCAGGATGTCTGGATATCTTCGCCTGGAGGTCTGGCTCTAGGTGAGTGATCACATGGCTGTGGCTATCTGGGTCATTAAGATCTTTTTTGTGTAGCTCTGTGTTTTCTTGTCAGCATGTAGACTTCCAACCAATTGACCCCTGATCCCTTGCCCAAGTCCCTCCCCAAGGCTGCTGCTCTAGAAATGTCTCCAGGCTCCTTTCACCCTCAGAGCTACACCATCTTCACCATCATTCAGTGCTCCAGGAGGCAGGTCTGGAGCACTGCTGAGGGGAAGACCGGAGGAGGTAGTGGGACATGAGGGACAGCCCCCATGTGTCCACACCGGAGGCTGTGTGCCCTCCACGCAGGCCTGGGTCCCACACTTAGCCCACCACCTCAGCAAGTGCTCACTGTGAACTGGGCCTGGCCTGGCAGAGACAACGGGACAAAGCACAGGTCTGACCCTATGGCGACCTCAGCCCAGGATGAGGAGCTAAGAAAAAGAAGAAGGAAAACCCCTGCAACGGCCATGAAGGAAGCAACAAGGATAAGCGCGATGGGGCTTCCTGGTGGGCTCGCTAGGCAGCGCACCTCAGAGGAGGTGACAGTCATGATGAACCTGGGTCAGCAGGGAGAGGACTGTCTGTTCTGAGAGGGTTAGGAGTGGATTTCAGGGTGCTGTGTCATCTGGTCCCCAGGCTGACCTTGTGAGATCTCATCCCTGTTTCAGACCTGTGGGAACAGGTTCAAGGAGGGGAAGGAACCCCTGGTTACAGCAAAGTTGTGGTCGAGCTGGAAGCTCAGACTTCCCAACTCCGTAGCCTGTGTGCTGGCAGCTGCACGGTTGGGATGTAGAGAGAGGTGGCCAGGTGATGAGGCTAGATGCAACATGGCGGCTCTCTGAACAGGTGGGGCTTTGGAAAGATTTTATCTGATGATGGTTTTTTTTTTAATGGCTTTGCTGCAATTTATTTTACATATCAGATTCACCATTTCAGTGTTTTTTTAAAGCAAATTTACAGAGTTGACCAATTGTCATAATGGAATTTTAGAGCATTACAAAGCCTAAAAAGGTCCCTAGTACCTATTTGCAGTCACTTGCTGTTCCCACTACCCGCACCGTGTAACCACTAAGCCTTCTGCCTCTGTCTTTTTTTTTTTTTGCCTTTTCAAGATATTTCATATAAATACATCATAGATGTTTCATGTCTAGTTCCCTTCACTGAGAACAATGGTCTTGATGTTGCTTCCTCGGCATTGTGTGTCTTAGTAATTCCTTTTTATTGCCAAATGGCATCTCATATGGACTTTCTGGGTTTTATTTGTTCAGTCAGACAATGATGGACATTTGAGTTGTTTCTAGTTCTTGAATAATATTGCTGTGAACATTTGAGAATATGTTTTTTTTTGTGAACATAATGTTTTCATTTCTCTTGGATAAATAACCTAAGAATAGAATTGCTAGGTCACTCTGTTTTAAAATTTGGTAAATTATTAGGTTTAACTTTTTAAGAAACTGTCTGCCATGGGCGGAGTTCCTCACGCTGCCTCCCGGCAATTGTCAAACTATTTTCTAAAGTGACCCTACTGTTTTACATTTCCCCCAGCAGTGTATGAGATTCCAGTTTCTCCATATCCTCACCAACCCTTGTTACTGTCTTTTTGTTTATAGCAGTTCTAGTTGAGTGCGAAATGGTATCTCGTTGTTTGAATTTGCATTTTCCTAATAACTAATCATGTTGGATGTTTTTTCTTGTGCTTATTTTCCACTCACATATTTTTGGGGTGAAATGTGTGTTCAAGTCTTTTACCCGCTTTTAATGGGATTATTTATCTTTATTATTGAGTTATAAGATTTCTTTATTTCTTTATGATGTTATGATTTGCAGATATTTGCAGATATTTTCTCCCAATCTGTGGTTTGTCTTGATTTTCTTCATGGTGTCTTTGAAGTACAAATATATGTAGTTTTGATGCAGTTTAGTTTATTAATGTTTTTCTTTCAGTGGTTGGACTTTGGTGTCATATCCCAGAAATCTTTGCCTAACCCAAGGTTGTGGAAATTTTTGCTGGGTTTTCTTCTAAGAGGTTTATAGTTTTGGCTTTTACATTTATCCATTTTTAGTTAAATTTTGTGGATGTTGTGAAGTAAGGCTCTAAGTCAGGTGTTGGCAGTTTTTCTATAGATGACCAGGAAGTTTACTTCTGTTTTGCTGAGCAGAAAGTCTTTATCACTATTACTCAAGTCTGCCATTTTACGGTGAAAGCAGCTATAGGTAGTATGTAAAATGAGTGGATGTGGCTGTGATCCAGTAAAACTTTATTTATAAAATCAGGTTTTGAGTTGGATTTGGCTCAAGCACCTGAGCATGTTGAACTCTGTCAGTCTTTTTTTTTGTATGAAATACTTAATTTTTCCAGCTCCATTGTCGAAAAGACCACGGTTTCCCCATCTGAATTATCTTGGGACCTTGGTGAACATCAGTTGACCATAAACATAAGGGTTCAGAATTTATATCTTGACTCTCCATTCTGTTTAAATTCCACTGATCTGTATGCTATATGTCTATCTTTTTGCCGGTACAAAACTGTCATGATTATTGAAGCTTTGTGGAAAGTTTCAAAATAGGGAAGTATTAAGACTCCAATTTTGTTCCTTTTTTCCCCACAATTGTTTGGCTGTTTTAAGTCCTTTGCATGTCCACACATATATTAAGATCAATTTGTTAGCTTCTGTAAAAAGCTTATTGGGATTTTGATGGGGTTTGTGTTGAATCTGTAAGATTATGTTGGGAGAATTGTCACTTTAACAATGTGGAGTTTTCTAGTCTGTGAATATGAAATCTCTTTTTCTTTATTTAGATCTTTTAACGTTTTTCTCAGTGGTGTTTTATACTTTCAGTATAAGGCTTGCATTTCTTTAAAAATTATTCCCAAGCATTTCATTCTTTATGATGCTATTATGAATGGCATTGCTTCCTTAATTTCATTTGTGAATCCTTCACTGCTAGCATGTGGAAGTGCAGTTCATTGTCGTGTATCGATCTTGAGTCCAGCACCTTTGCTGAGCTCATTCATTAGCTCTAATAGGATTTTCTGGTGTGTGTGTATCCTTAGGGTTTATGCAGGTGCGATCATGGTGCCTGCAGAGTGAAGGCAGTTTTACTTCTTTCTTTTCTGTCTGGATGCCCTTGCTTTCTTTTTCATGCCTTGTTGTGTTGGCTGGAACATCCACTACAGTATTGAGAGAAGGGGTGAGAACACGTGTCTTGCTGCTGAATTCAGGGAGAAAACCTTGTCTCATACCACTGAGTGGGGAAGGCAATGGCACCCCACTCTAGTACTCTTGCCTGGAAACTCCCATGGACGGAGGAGCCTGGTGGGCTGNCCTATGGACGGAGGAGCCTGGTAGGCTGCAGTCCATGGGGTCACTAAGAGTCTGGCGTGACTGAGTGACTTCATTTTCACTTTTCACTTTATGCGTTGGAGAAGGAAATGGCAACCCACTCCAGTATTCGTGCCTAGAGAATTCAAGGGCTGCCATCTATGGTGTTGCACAGAGTCGGACACAACTGAAGCAACTTAGTAGCAGTAGGAATGAGAAGGCCTTCTGAATCCTCAAACAAACATGGAATGGTATTAGGTCTATATTTACTGTTTCCCATATCTTCCATCGGAGAAGGCAATGGCATCCCACTCCAGTACTCTTGCCTGGAAACTCCCATGGATGGAGGAGCCTGGTGGGCTGCAGTCCATGGGGTCGCAAAGAGTCAGACACGACTGAGCGACTTCACTTTCACTTTTCACTTTCATGCATTGGAGAAGGAAATGGCAACCCACTCCAGTGTTCTTGCCTGGAGAATCCCAGGGATGACGGAGCCCAGTCGGCTGCCGTCTGTGGGGTCGCACAGAGTCGGACACGACTGAAGCGACTTAGCAGCAGCAGCATATCTTCCATATTTCTCATCCTTAAAACTAATGAGTTATAGTGGTCGTTTAGTCGCTAAGTTGTGTGACCCCGTGGACTGTAGCCCTCCAGGCTCCTCTGTCCATGGGATTCTCCAAGCAAGAATGCTGGAGTGGATTGCCATTTCCTTCTCCAGGGTTTCTTCCAAACCCAGGAATTGCACCCGGATCTCCTGCATTGCAGGCAGATTTTTTACTGACTGAGCTACAAGGGAAGCCCAATGAGTTATAGAGCAGATTTTAAAACTGTTTCACAGACCGTTAGTGATTCTTCCTAGGTGCATCATTCACTTAATCATTTACTCATTCAAAAATATTACTTAAATGTTTGCTATGTACCAGACACAATGTTAAATGATACAAGTCAAAAGAGCATGAGGAGAGAAACATCGTGATGACAGAACGCTTTGTGTACCGTTGTTTCAACCAGATCAGGTCTGCTTTAGCTCTTTGATATTTTGGATTTCTGAAAATATTTCCATGGCCAAAAATCCATGAAAATCACTAGTATGGATACCAATAAAATACTCGAATATCCATTCCCTTATCGTGTCAGTTTGCTAAAATTTTACTGGATTGAGATACAACCTCAGTCTCTGGTGAACTTACATTGCTTTGGATTCTTCATGTCCTTCACATTGTAAAATTCTCAGTGTCTTCCAAAGTTTCCGAATTTCTATGATTACCAAATTGAGGAATGATTTAAAATAAGCCAATGTGTTCTGTCTCTGCTATTCAGGAAGGGTCACAGACCTGTGAACAGTTTTCTGTTCATTATCATGAGCCTCATGTTTCTTTCTAAATACCATAAATGGTAAAAGAGAGACAGAGAGAGAATAGCTTCCAACAGCCTGTGAGTAGGACTAATTCTAATTAAATTTTCAGTCGAGTTTTTGGTTTCCTATAAGACTCTGCTTTTATATTTGAGCACACGACTGACTGCCCTGACTGGGTCTTAACAATACTGTTGCTGTTGCTATTATTATATCATTATAGCATTTCTTTTTATGGTAGGTTGACTAACAGTACTTAAAGTGAAAGTGAAGTTGTGTCTGACTCTTTGCAACCCCACAGGCTATAGTCTACCAGGCTCCTCCGTCCATGGGATTTTCCAGGCAAGAGTACTGGAGAGGGGTGCCATTTCCTTCTCCAGGGGATCTTCCCAACCCAGGAATCAAAACCAGGTCTCCCGCATTGCAGACAAGTGGTTTACCATCTGAGCCACCAGGGAAACAGTACTTAAGTGGTACTTAAATATAAATATTATCTTTCTTGACTTTTCTAAACTTTCTAGTCATTGGTGTATACATTTGTGGCAACTTTGATAAAGAAGGATGCTTGAATTTATCTTTGCTATAAGGATAAGATTTTCATAGATAAGGAAAAAGAATTCTGAACTAACAAGGGAGACAAAAAGATATTCAAAATATCCAAATCCATCAGTGACCTCCAAATGCTATAAATGGTGAAACACACAAACACACACACACAACCCTGTTGTATCCACCAAAGGCAAAATACTTAAAATGATGAGAATTCAGAAGTCTGTAGAACTGAGATAGAGTAATCCTTTTTTCACATCTAAATAAATCCAAGCGACCATGAACTTTTAGAAATATTTTTTGAAATATACCTTTATGCAACCCATAGTCTGTGTCTTCAAGGTCATCAAAATTGAAAGAGACTTTGTCAGTGGAAGGGTTAAAAAATTATGGCATAGTCTTTCTGGAAAGACTGAGGTGGAGTTGGCTTTCTGAAAAGAATACATTCAATGGCTTCATCAGCAGAAGACTCACCAGTGTCTGAATCACCACCAAAAACAACTTAGCAACCCACTCCAGTATTCTTGTCTGGAGAATTCCATGGACAGAAGAGCCTGGTGGTCTGTAGTCCATGGGGTCATGAAGAGTTGGCCGTGTCTGAGTGACTAACACTTAACACACTTGCAGACTATTTACTATGGTTAGACTGCTAAGTGACTTCAAAGGGCTTATGGCACACCACTGCTTCCCCACTCTCAGAGCATGAGGATTGCATGTTTCTTGTTTCTAGTCTGTGAACTCCCTAAAGTAGAGACTATGGGCCTGCTGCTGGAACTCAACCCCCCATGACTGGAGAAATGAACTATTTTTCTAATTTTCTTTTCTTGAATGAGAATTTTTTTTCTTACAGCACCAAATAGTAAATCTTTTAGGCTAAATATTTGATGTAATGGGCTCTAAGACCACTGTCAAACTTTACCAGTTTCAGTGGTAGCAATGAAACAGCCATAGACAATATGTAAACTATGGATTGTGGTTTATTTTAATAAAATATTATTTGCAAAGGCAGACATCTGGGTAGATTTGGGTCACAGGGTATAGTTTGAAGATGTCTTGTCTATTCTATGCAGTCAGTGATCTTGGCATAATGCCTGCCCTTAATTTTTTTCTAATTGAATGCTCATGGTTTTCAGTCTGTCTATCCTTCTCTCCTGCACTCTTGCTCTCTCCCTGCCCGCTCCCTCTTATCCTCTGTCTATGTCTTCCTCTCTCTGTCTTGCTTTGTTCCTCCTCCTCTCATCTTCTACCTGTCTTGTGCTCAGCTTTCATGCCCAATCTTTTCCTATTCTAAGACATGCTATTTATTCACTTATACTAGCTCATTTTCTGTCAAAGTTTCTGTCTTCCACCATTTCCTCTTCTTTTTTGCCCTGCATTCTTCATCAAGCATACTTCAGTACTTTAGTCATTTAATCAGGGGAGCAGTCATCTCACCCCAGCCATAGTTGAGTATCTCACAATCAGAAATGTCATTTACTTTAAATTATGCAGAGACCCTGGCTCTTTGATTCCTCCTGAGACTGTGATTGGAAGAAGTAAGGAGCAGTATGAGGGTGGGCTCAGGGCAAGGATGCTTGATTTCTAGAGGGATGCATGTGTACCATCTAATTGAGGGTGTTCTCATTTGTTCCAGGGTGAGAATGAGAGTTGAAGTGTGCTATGTTGACCACTGCAAGGCCTGGTATAGAATATGACTCTAGTCTGTTCATTTCTTATCACCATCTTTAAAAAAGGGGCTGGACATATGTCTTCCTTAATCCTGAATCTTAAAAAATGTTTTCCTCCCACAAGTTAATTAAAATGTGCTTTTATAAGGACTTTGAGTCAGTAGCAACTTAGCAGAAAGCAAGGCTCTAAGGAATTAAAACCAAGAATAGGGGGAAAAAAAAAAAAAACATGATAGGGGAGGAAAATCCAGAGTACAAAGCAATGTCTAGGATGACCTGGTAAAATTGTGGGAGGCCTCACGTGGTCAAAGCTCAGCATGAGGACTCTGAGTGCCTAAAGGAATAGAATAAGTCAATAGATCATTCTCTATCACAAAATTGTCGGGGATGGGTAATACAGTGATGTTTTAAATATGAGAAATAAGGGAAAAGAGTTGGTATGTATGATTTCAGTTTGAAAACTGATAATCAAGATTGGTTCATCTATAGCCGAGTTGTAACTAGAATATCTGTTGAATGGCAGAAGGGTAGCTGCAAACCCTCCTATGAGAAGTCCTATTATATAAAAGCCTCTATGTCAAGTCTTAAGGCACACAGATAAAAAAGACTTTCTCAAAAAATTAAATACATAAATAAAGAATTTTTCTCCATAAGGCTTTTGCTGTTTAACTATTTCTCTCCCAGCAGATTATTAAACAATATAAGTGCTGAAATATGAATAAGTACTCTATGTTCCATGAGCACACTAGAGGAGCCCCTAACTCTCATGTCTAGTCAAATAATGCTTCCTCCAATAAGTTACACTTGACATGACATTTGAACAAAATATGTTCAGATGGAGGAAGTAGCAAGGTGACAGGCCCAAGGTTTTGGTCTACGTTTACTGAGAGGGAGGGATAGCACCTTCGAGGAATTGGAAAGTTCAGTTCAGCTGAGGAAAGAGACAGCACTGGCCACATTCAGCAGTTAGACATGAGTGTGTTGCAATTGCTGTGTGAGTGGGGAGACCAGAAATGTCAGCAGTTGTGGAATAAACATTGGCCCTGACTGATATGCCAAAAAAGAGGGAAAAAATTGAGTCTCACTGCCATCCCAGAAACCTCAAGAAATCTTCCCTGAGATGGACCACACAGCCAAGTAGCAGCAATGAGTCAGCCTAATTTGGACATGGATGTCAGTGTGACTTCATTACACCCTTATAAGGCCTGGGGACATTCAGTTTACATAAGATTGACTTCCAGCCTGGGCATTAGGACATTTGTGGTTTACAAAAAAAAATCCCTCACTACTCCTCTTTCCCTATTTATGATTGAGGGTTAAAAATATAATTAACCACTGAGAAAGAGGAACACCAAGATTGTGTTTGACTACCAGTTGGGGGAGGAGATCTATCAAGCCCTCCAGCAAGGACAGTCCAGTAGAGAATCTGTATTGATACACAACATGTTCCAGCCTTTGTGATTCCTGGAGCTCATGGCTGATAGCTGATAGTAGCTTCCTGTTGTAGCTTAGGTCCATGTACATATGGAATAAACTGCCATCCATAATTTCAGACAGTCTGATTATTATAGAATTGGTCATCTCATTGCATTCTTCAAGTAATAAAGTATACTTAATATTAAAGCTGGATTGAATTTCTTGGTCTTTTTACCTAGTTGCATTTTCAAAATTTAAATTTATTTATTTTAATTGGAGGCTAATTACTTTACAATATTGTATTAGTTTTGCCATACATCAACATGAATTCACCACAGGTGTACACATGTTCCAAATCCTGAAGCCCCCTCCTACCTCCCTCCTCAGTTGTGATTTTTTTTTTCATATATTTGTCCCTGTGTGGGCTCTTCAGACCACTTGTTTCATTTAAACTGGCTTGAAAAACACACAGTTAAGCAACAGATTTTATCATTGTTGTTGCTGTTAGCTTGTTCCTCATTGTAGAACTTCTCAGAGGCTTAAATAGGTCAATATGAATTCTGTATCTACACAAGACATCCGTATTATATATTATCTGTTCCCCCACGTGACCGTGGATCTTCTGTAAGAGTAGAGATTATGTCTGTTGTTCATTGCTACATCTCCATATCCAATGCTTTGCCTGGCACCTATTAGGCCCTTTAAATATTTGTAAAATGAACAACCATATTGAAGGGCTGATGTTTTATGGAACATATTTCTCAGATATATTAAGCAAATATTTCTGTCAAATGCCAACCAACTAGTTATCATGTTTATATTTTGTATTGACTCTGTAACTCAGAACTGCCATTTTCGTAAAATTTATATTGGCAGCATCTACACAGATGTGAGAAATTGTTAAGATGCAACAATAAGCATGGAGACAACAGCAAAATTTCAGAGACATGTTAGATAGACTCTTATGTAAATGAACTACTTCAGCTAAATACTGACTCTGTAATTCTTCTTCTGCTTATGAAACATTTTTCAGTTGTCATGTGGACATAGCTATAGTCAAAAATACTGTGTGATGATTAAAGAATGATTGTTCTCCAAAGTACCCTTGGGATATTGGTTGTTTTAGGTTTTAGGAGCTTCTCAAAAATAAAGTATCTCTTAGAAATAAAGATGTTTTACAAATAAATTCATATATGCATTCTGGGTGACAGATGCTGAGTTCAGTAACCTTTTGCCACGTTTTATTGGGAGCACCATCTTGCAATTCACAGTATGCTAATATGTCCTCATATGATTAGAAGAATCACTGCCAGTTACTGATCTGAACAGACAGTAACTGCTAATCCCAAAGCCCAGTTGTTTAGATGATGAAATGAAAACCCCTTAATTAAACCCCATAGCCAATTTATAATCACCCACGCACAGGGCATTCCTAATTTTTTTTTTTCTATAAGCATGCAATAAGTCCTTGGCATCTGGCCTTCTGTGATTATTCAGTTTAGGAACTCTACCACCATGAGTGAAGTGAGTGAACCCTATTTCTTTTGACAGATGTGGGTAGAAGAAGTGATCCGAATTTTTTTTCCTCCATTAATCTTGAACAGGCCTTAGCACCATATAAAATGTTCTGTATGTTCTGCTGGGAAATTAATGATATTTTTCATTTTCTGTAAGTATTCAGATCTTCAAATATTTGTATTTGTTTGTTTGTTTCTTTAAGTGATGCAGGCTTTAAAAAAAAGAGTAAAATAACAGCAGTAAGAATTGAAAGGACAAGGTTGACATTTGTGCAGAGCTCAGACATTATAGCTGCAAGTTTGACATTATAGCTACCTGAATGGTTTCCTGGTCCACAAAGAATACATGGATTTCAGCTGGGCTGCCAATTCTGATTTTCTGTAGCTGCCCCCTCCAAAAACTGCGTTTAGCAAGATCCCGGGGCAGTCTTGAAGTAAATGAGAAAGGTTGCCTTGGTTGGTTAACGTGCCCGTTGTAGGAAGATAGTGTTGTCTATTGATTCCAAATCTCTGATCTTCTAGTCATTGCAAGTACTTCATATGGGATGAGGGTGTATACGCACTGAACCACATATAAATGTGAAACTCTTGTCAGAATTATGGAGCAGTTTATGTCTGCAAAACAATATCAGCCTACTGATTAAGAAAGTGTTATCTCTTTTCCACTGCTAGACTTACTGCAGGTAAATGTTCTGTGACAAGACTAATATGTTTATGTGCATATGGATAATAAATTATGAGTTATAACTGTGTCTTTAATATTCCAGATATGTGATGTTTGATTCCCAGCATCCACAGGCCTCCTTGAATAGTAGGTTCCAAACATTCTTACCTATGTATTCGAGTAGTTCTGTGGAACCCTGGGATTCTATGAAGGGGTCTCAAGGGCTACCTCAGGGGCTAATAGGTATGGTTCCAGGTTCCCCACCCATTCCTGTGCATGTGCTTTGAAACTTAAAAGATAAAGAAGTGAAAAGTTGCCAAGCACATTGTTGTTCTTTTAGCAACAGAAAAATATTTTTTAAAGTATTTAAGCCACTGATTTACACTCCAGTTTCTTTTCTTATTATGTTTTGTGAATTATATCTCAAAATAGATCTTGGGATTTCTTCAACCTTTTTAGGTATTAATATTCTAGATGTTAATCTCTAAGAAAAGATTGAGCTACCAACTCCCAGATGGTGTGTCAAAACAGATTTCCTATTTGGATAGTCTAATTCATATTTTATATTTTCCTCTGAAGCTCTCCTTCAAAAATTGAGGGTGAGCTACCCAATATTGAGAATTAAGGAAATGGTCTTGCTCAAGAAGTTTACCTATTCCCTCAAATATAATAACTGTGTTTTTAAGATTTCACTACCCCTGTTGCACTTACTGTAAGCAGTACTTTGCTAAAGCTCTCTTGTATGGGTATGGCAGAGCCTATTATTAAATTTTCAATAATTGTACAAGCCAAGTATAAAACACAGTTATTATTTTAAAATATAAATTATGTAAGTTTACAATTTAATAAATTATATTAAAAACAAAGTAAACGAATACTCAAAGTTTATAACTTTTCAATTATCCTGCAGTATCTTGAGGTCATGTATATCTCTTCCATCTGTGTGGTGGAAAAACTCTATAAGGGTACGCTGTCATGCATCTCTTCCAAACTCATTCACTGACATCATGTTGATAGCTTGAAAATGGAATCACTAATGCTGTACAATGCCGTTACTTCTTTCCTTGATTTGAAATGTTTCTACTTTCTTTTTATCCAGACTTATTTTCTTTCTTCCATTTCTACTATGTATTTTTCCTCTTTGATCAGATAAATGTTTCTTTGCTAAGGAGTTAAGAGAAAAAAAATCTTTATGTGTTACTTTTTCTTGGAGAGTTTTCTCATAGTAAAAACCATTGTTGAGGGTATGTCTCTCTTCTGACCTTATGGGTATTTTTTATGTGAGTCATTGGTTGCACTGACTCCTCTAGAGTTCTGAAGTTCAGAATGTGAAATGAGTGACACAAATAAATGATTCATACCATAGTGCTAGCTAACTAAACTAATCAAATTTAACCTTGGAGCTAAAATCTTGCAGTAGTTAACCAGCTCACTCCTGATATTTAACCCTGTTTATCCATTTAGGCATTCATCCTAAGGTAATTCATTTCTCATTGGTAAAAAATTATCTTAAGTTATCAAGACAGCTTCTTGAAAATGTCTACTTATTCACAGAATAGTTTGGGGGAAACCAGATTGTTTTTAAGAGGACCTAGATACCAAGGGAATATTTCATGCAAAGATGGGCTTGATAAAGGACAGAAACGGTATGGGCCTAACAGAAGCAGAAGATATTAAGAAGAGGTGGAGAGAATACACAGAAGAACTGTACAAAAAAGATCTTCATGACCCAGATAATTATGATGGTGTGATCACTCACCTAGAGCCAGACGTCCTGGAATGTGAAGTCAAGTGGGCCTTAGAAAGCATCACTACGAACAAAGCTAGCGGAGGTGATGGAATTCCAGTTGAGCTATTTCAAATCCTGAAAGATGATGCTGTGAAAGTGCTGCNGGGGGAATCAGTCTTTCCAGAAACTGATCCATTTTCTTTATTTTCAGGTTTGCTTATATACTTTTGTTATACATAGGGATGAATACAGAGTCACACGGCGTCAGCAGACCTGACCCTTGTCAAAATCAGGTACTTCATATAAATGTATACAAAGGTCTTAGGGGTTTTATATCATCTTCTGGCCATGAGGCCTGCTGACATTTTATGGCCCTTTCTATTAACGGTCAGTCAACCAGAAAACTTATTTTTTCCAGGGGTGATTTTTTTCTTAAACTAGGCACCACCCTCTGAAGATACTAGATAAAGTTGCATTCCTATAGGGTGAGGATGCAGGGGGTTATAATCAAGAAAAAGAATTTACTTAGCCTAAGGTTTAACATGATTATATCAAAGGTTAATACTTATTTCTCCTATATGCTAGTTATATTCACTATAAGGGCAGGGAATATGGAGACTTAGTGGCAAATATTGACTCAACAAATGAAAAAACCCCTCACCAGTATAATTTCTAATCAACCCACGATACTATACTAATAATTTTCTAACTTCTCANTGCTGTGATTCATGGGGTCGCAAAGAGTCAGACACGACTGAGCGACTGAACTGAACTGAATGATATTGAGCCTCTTTTCAGGTGCTTAATGCCTTATGTATATCTTCTTTAGAGAGACAGATTATTCAGCTCTTTTGCCCATCTTTTAGTTGGGTTGTTTGTCTTTTTGGTTTTTGAGTGGTATGTTAGGGCTACCATATCAAAGTACCACACACCCTGCATGGCTTAAACAACAGAAATTTGTTTTTCACAGTTCTGGAAGCGAGAATTCTTAGATTAATGCCTTAGTAGATTTGATTTATTCTTAGGCCTCTCCCTCTGGCTTATAGATGGCCCTCTCCTCTCTTTGTCCTCACATGCTCTTCCTCTGTGTGTAGGCACATCCCTGGAGTCTTTGTCCAGATAATCTTTATGAAGATATCAGTCAGCCTGGATTAGATCCCACCCTAATGGCCTCCTTTTAAGTTAATTATCTCTTTAAAGGCCCTGTCTCCAACACAGTCACATTCTGAACTACAAGGGATTAGGGCTTCAACATTTAAACTTGGGGGAACACAATAAAGCCCATAACAAGTTGTTCTTTGTATATGTTGGGTACAGTTCCCTTATCAGATATATGTTTTACAAATATTTATCTCCCATTCTGTAGGTTGGTTGGTGGTTTTCTGTTTTAGTATTTGTTTATTTGGCTGCATGAGGTCTGAGTTGCGGCACGCAGGATCTTTCGCTATGCACGAACTCTGGTTGTGGTGCACAGGCTTCAGTAGTTGCAGCGTGCAGGCTCAGTTGCTCTGCAGCAAGTGAGATCTAAGTCTCCTGACCAGGGATTAAAGCTGTGTCTCTGATTTGCAAGGTGGATTCTTAACCACTGGGCCACCAGGGAAGTCCCTTTTTACTTTCTTGATAGTGACTTTTGAAGCACAAACATTTTTAATTTTATCAACTCCAATTTATTTTTATTTTTGGCTTGTGTATAGGGTATTATATCTAAGAAACCAGTGCCTTAGACAAGGCCACAAAGTTATTCCTGTATTTTCCTTTAAGGGTTTCTAGTGTTATAACTTACATTTAGGTCTTTGAACCATTTTGAATTAATTTTTGTGTATGGTGTGAGGTGGGAGTCTAATTTCATTCTCTTACATGTGGATATCTAGTCGTCCCAATATGATTTGATGGAAAGTCTATTCCTTCCTCATTAAACTGTCTTGGCTCCCTTGTCAGAAATCATTTGGCCATAAACATTGTGGATTTTATGGTGAATGGGATAGGCACCCTTTGAGGAATTTGGGGCAAGGTCAGGATAATCCCATGGACCAAAGAGCCTGGCGGGCTACAGTTCATAGGGTTGCAAAGAGTCAGACACGACTGAGACACGACTGAGAACCCCAGTGGTGCTGCTTCCCTTTTATTTTTACAAAGCCCCCTATGACTGGGGCTGTTGAGTGAACAAGGGGTCAGAGGTAGGAACAGGAGACCAGTGAAGGGACTACTGTATTAGAGTGGGCTTGAGATGGTGGTTGTCCTGGGTGGTAGCGAGGAGTGGTTTTTGCCTGGACAGGCTTTACAGTCAGTGGCAGGCACAAATCTGGGGTGAGGTGCAAAGGGAGGCTTCACAGGAATTTCTCCCCTGGGCAGGACTGACAGATTTCAAACCCGGCTACTGGATCGGCGTCCGCTATGATGAACCACATGGGAAAAACGATGGCAGGTAAAGATCCTCACTCTAGTGTCTGTGTGCGCCTGTGCACACACGTGTGCGTTTATGTGTAAGTGCATGAGTGTACTACTGGGGGAGCCCACCCACGCTAGCATCTGGAGTAGGAGCCCTCTGACATGCCTCCTGCATCATGTCCTGCAGCGTGAATGGGAAACGCTACTTTGAATGCCAGGCCAAGTACGGCGCCTTCGTCAAGCCATCAGTCGTGACTGTGGGGGACTTCCCTGAAGAGGACTATGGTTTGGATGAGATGTGATGGCCAAGGAAGGGCAGCCCTCTGCTCCAGCTAACTTGCCTACTCATTGCCCTTCCCTGTGTGTGCCCATGGCCCTCTCCCCGTGAATCTGTTTTTATTTTATTGACTACCCTCGCCATTGACTTTTGAGACACATGTATTAAATTTGCCGAAAACCTGGGAAGTGTTTGGAGGACTCAGTGATTATAGGAGAGGCTGTGGACAGCTGGATGGGTGAGGCTGAAACAGGAGGCTGGGAAAAATCCAAGTTGGGCATGGTGAGGCTTTAGGTATGTGACGAGTGCATGCAGCCCATGCATTCTAGAAAGCCTGATCCACCCTGTTTCTGTCTGCATGTGCAGTAATCCCTCATTAGCTCTGTGAGAGATTCCTGACTATAATATTTGAGAGATTCTACTTAATTGTTGCAATTAATTATAACTTCTGGAGAAGTTGGCAGTGGTAGGAGCAACCGCAGTAAGGAGAATGAGGTTGAAATGCTTAGGAGCTGAAGGGGTCCTGGGGGAAGGTGCTCACATGTACCTACAACCTGATAGATACATTCTCCAGTGCCTACTGTAATGTACACAGACTCATCGGATACTCAGAACATTCACACAGCTGGACTGACTTATGGAGAACACAGACACTACAGATCATAGGTAGAGAAATAGTCTGCACAAAGATTCTCTCCTCCACATAGGAGAGTGAAGCACACAGGATACACTCAGAGATTGACATCAAACACCTTTGTGGGGTAGGCATACACCTACACACACACACACGCCACACATGCAAATCAATTAAGTTGTCAATCTATAAAGCAAAACTTGCTGTTTTTTATTTGTTTTGGCTGCACTGGGTCTTAGTTGCAGCTCCCAGGATCTTCATTGCACTATGCAGACTCTTAGCTGCAGCATGCAGGATCTAGTTCCCTGACCGTTGGCCCCCTGCATTCAAATCGAGGAGTCTTACCCACTGAACCACCAGGGAAGTCCCCTAACTGGTTACTTTAGAAAAGGACCCCAAGGCTTAGGTCTATTCCACATGAGGGAGTTGTCAGAGCAAGGAGCAGTGAGGGAGTGTCTCCAAATTCTCAATAACTACCAATCAAATTTCAGCCAGAGTTCAGCAGAATTAGCTAATGGGTTGGCATTTGAGGACCCGAGGCTCACTTTAAAATCAGGCCCACTATGCACCTCCATGTGATGAGGCTAAAGAACAGGGACAGGAAGATCATGTGCTTTCCTGGACACACACATTGCCCAAAATCACCTGCAAGCTCCAAGCACAGGTCACAGCATCAGCGAATATGGGGATCTGTCCAACTGCGGTGGAAGATCTCAGCACAGACTTCCAGGGTGTGCTTTAATGGCTTCCAGCTGTCAGCACAGAAGAAGCTGTCCCCATCAGAGGACAATGGAAGAGGTCATGCTGGTGATTTCTAAATAGGAAACACTTGCTATGGGCTTCCCTGGTGACTCAGATGGTAAAGAATCTGCTTGCAATACAGGAGACCTGGGCTTAATCACTGGGTTGGGAAGGTCCCCTGGAGAAGGGAATGGCAACCCATTCCAGCATTCTTGCCTGGAGAATTCCATGGACAGAGGAACCTGGTGGGCTATAATCCAGGGAGGCGCAAAGAGTCGGACATGACTGCAACCAACACATCTGTAAAAGTCAACCACAGGGATTGGGGAGACACGTTTTACAGAATAACCTGGTGCTTAAGCTTTAGAGGGGGGCGCAGAAAGGAAGGGGGATAGTGGTCAATGTGTTAAAGTAATACCAGCTGCTGTAACCAATATCCCCCTACACACACACTCCAGTGCAGAAGTTCTGGTTAATTGGCAGCAGTCTCCATGATTCACACACCCAGACTCCATATTGGGGCTCCATCATTTTCTTGTGTTTGGAATTACCAGCTTCCAGGTGGCAAATAGGGGATGTTTCACCATTTTCTTTAAAAATCTACATGTTCCATTTCTGCTTATATGAGTGAGAACTTGTTAGTCATGCAGCCACTCCTATGCAGAGTGGGCTTTGGAACATAACTCCTGGGCTGAGCAGCTCCCTCCTAGCTACTAACTATGAAAACCGACTGTGAATGTTGGTGGCTCTAGCATTGACCACCCTTCACAGGGTCACTAGATCCACAGTCTCAGGGGAAGCAGCAGGAAGGGGCTGTGGGATCCACCAGACCCATTAAATTCACAACTCCCCATGCCTGACCTGTACCATCTACCATCCTCCTCTTAATCCTAGGGTAAATGTAGGTGGAAGACAGTGGATGTCTAGCACGCTTTCTGCATATTTTTGGAGTCTTCCCCACGCTCACGGTGTCAGGCTTGATGCTGGTTACAGGCTCATGAACTCCATATGGGCCTGGGAGTTGAAGGCAGACAAACATATAATTACCAAGTATTTTCTTTTATTTTTTTTGACTGTGATATTTTGTATGAAAAAGTTTACTGACCGTAGAGGAAAGGAGAATAAAATCACTAAATCTGCCAGGTGGTGCTGGTATGATGGAAGGGATGAGATGGAGGATATTTGAATAGTAGTCATGTGAACAAAAGAGGACTAGGCTTTGTGGGCCTGAGGTAATCCTTTCGGTGATTCATGCTGATCAGAAACTTGATCCCAGTGCTAAACACAAAGTTAGAGTGAATGCAACCTTTTCCCTGGTTCCTGGAACTGTGATAAATGGCTAACTCAACACGCTAATGGCTCACTTAAATTCATTCATGTACCAGTTACAAACTTGGGATAATTCAATAGGTTAAGAGGTAGTGTAACTTAATAAGAGCCTAACAGCCTTGGTTCAGACCCCAGCTCTGTCCCTCACCAGCTGTCCTCACAGCTGTCCTTCTCCCTGGGTTTCAGCCTCATTTCTATTAATTGGGGCCAATAATAGTAAGCACCCCAAACAATTTTATGAGCATTAAATGAGCTAATACACTAAAGCACTTAAATTCAGAGCCAGGCACGCAGGTAAGTGCTGTATAAGCCACAGGAATAAAATGCCTGTGTACGGTCAACAGTTACAATGCTGGCTTCATTTAATCCTCATAGCGGGTCCTGGCTCCAATTTCTTCGTTTTCTTCCCATCCCATCTTTTCTGCGCCAGGTCTGGGGCCACTCTCTCCTAAAGGGTTTTCCAGGCTGGCACTGGCCTCCCCAAAGTCTCTGAAGACTCGGCACCCCTAGCCTCTACACAGTCCCAGATGCAGGCGATGACCGCTCAGTCGCCGCGGGGGGCAGCAACGCATGCATAGCTCGCTTTCGCTGGGCGGTGTCTCACAGTCTGCCACACGAACTGAGTTTCCCAGAAAACCAAGCAACACCTTCGGTCTAACCTAGTGCAAGTCTGGAAGCGAAGGTCTTCCTCCCTTCCTGCGGCGCGGGGAATTCTGGGGTGAAAGGATTTGGCTCCCTAGCGGAGAACTGGGCAGTGCAGACGCAGGAGACCTACCGAACCCGCCTTGGTTTAATCAGAGACTAAGAACCAATGTCCTGGCGGGGGCGCCAGAGCTCACTTTCTGGCTGCACTAAAAGAACAGAGGCGACTTCGCGGCCGGCGTGTTCTTGCCTCCCGCTCGCTTTCCTGCATCTCAGCCGGTCACTCTCCACTCTCCGGGCTCCTGATTAGCTCTCAAGCTGGGTCAAGGCGCACCCATCTTAAAGGGAAAAAAAATATGTTTTCCCCCTTTTTCTTGTCACCCAGCTTCAATGAAAAAAATGAAAGTGAAAAGTGAAAGTAGCAGTCATGTCTGACTCTCTGCGATCCTATGGACTGTAACTTGCCCGCCTCCTCAGTCCATAGGATTCTCCAGGCCAGAATACTGGAGTAGGTTGACATTTCCTTCTCCAGGGGATCCTCCCGACCCAGGGATCGAACCCAGGTCTCCTTCATAGCTGGCAGATTCTTTGCCAACTGAGCCAATAATTGTCCACATATAGCCAATCGTGTTCAGTTTTTCTGGCCTCCTCCTATTTCTCTTATCATTATTTTAAAGCACGTCTCAGGCAACATATTTCATCTCATCCAGATGTATATCTGTATTCTAAATGTATCTCTAAAAGTTATGAGGTCTTCACACCAAACAAAATTGCAGTAATTCTTTAGTATGACATAATATACAGTCAGCGTTATTATATATGAAACAAAGCCCCCATTTGTTTCATAAATGACTTTTTACTGTTGGCTTGTTCAAATCAGAATCCAAATAGGGTTCAGGTGCTGTATTTGGCTATTAATGCTCTAAATCTTCTATTCTACAATAGTTTCCCTGTGTGATTTGCCACAGTCTGATTTGGCTGGTTGTACCCACTGCTATCCTCTATCCCTGTGTGTTCTACAAACTGGAAGATTCAAAAACTAGGTCAGCTTCAGGTTCAATTTTGCAATAAATATACTTTCTGGGTGGTGTTGAGTTTTTGCCTCAGGAGGCACACGTTACCAGGTTGTCTTTGTCTTTGTGACATGACGATCCAAGGTTGGATTCTTGTGTTGTCAGCCTGATCCATCCATTATAAAACCACAACCAAACGTCAGGAAAGAGATGTCTAGGTGGTCCTTCCTGCAATCCTCTCCCAACTCCACAAAAACTAAACTTTTTATTGCTGAAGCCCTTTCTTGTTGCTAAACTCAGGAGGCAACTCTTCACCTCAACTTACTCATACAGCAATGACAGCTGACATTTAGACCAGTGGTTCTCAAACTTGTGTCTCAGGACTTTACATTCTTAAAAATTGTTGAGAACCTCAGACAGCTTTTGTTTAGGTGGCTTATATCTATAGATATTTACCACTATGGAGATTAAAATTTTTAAACTTTCATTTAAAAAATAATAATCCAGGGACTTCCCTAGTGGTCCAGTGGCTAAGACTCCACCCTCTCAATGCAGAGGGTCCAGGTTCGACCCCTGATCAAAGAACTAGTTCCCCACGTGTTGCAACAAAGAAAGAAGGTCCTGCTTGTGGCAACTAAGATGTGGCACAGCCAAATAAGTAAATAATTAAACCAACAAAATAAACATGTTACCATTATTAACAGTTTTATTAAAAAAATAACTTTTGAAAAAACTAGCAAGAAGAGTCACATGTTCTTACATTTTGAAAATCTTTTTAGGGAACTCCCTGGTTGTCTGGTGGTTAGGCCTCCGACCTTTCACAGTGAAGGGCCCAGGTTGGGGAGTTACGATTCAACAAGCCCACCATGTCAGGCTTAAGAGAAGATAGCTGAGTTCTCACATCTGCTTCTGCATGTGAACTACTGAATATTATCATATCACCTCTGAAGCCCTCCTCTGTTCACTTATGAAAGAATGAGTGGAAAAGGAAAAAAGTCTTAGTGGTATTATGAAAATAGTTTTAACTTCAAAGACTCCCTGAAAAGACCTCAAGGATGCCTGGGTGTCCCCAGCGTTTGAAATATCCAAACATTCCCTGTGACAACCCTGCTCTCTGGCTTCTGCCACACCAGGATATCTAACAATACAGAGTCCACGTCTCTACTAGGCCCAGTGGGCTGGAGCTGCTGTACCTGCCAGGACCTAACTGGCATGCAGAAACCACTCCTATGTGAAAACTGAGGGACATGAACACATGGAGGTGGTTAAACAGTGGATGGAGGAACTGAGGGGCCAAACAGGAGCCAGTAAACCAAATGGAAATTAGTGCAGCAGGAAGCTGCTAAAGTTCCTAGCTCTCTCTGGTCTCTTGTCCACATTTCCTGTTGGCAAAAGCCCAGGTGCATCTAGGAAGAGGAGACTGGGGAACTACCGTGGCCTAGAGCAGTAAGGGGAGGGTAAGGACCAGATGGGGCAGTACAGCCCAGAGCAGCAGGGCCTGGGCTCCCCTCTGCACCAGGGTTCCCGCCCTGACCTATTGTTCTACACCAGGCTCTGCTCACTGATTTACATGATGTGTCTGACTTCTTTAGGATTAGAATTAGAGGTTAAATTTGTAATCCCTGTTGTGATTTTAAAACATGTCTACAACACACCTGAAACTAACATAATGTTGTACATCAACTGTATTTCAGTAAAAAAAAAAGAGAGAGAAAGTGAAGTGTTAGTCACTCAGTTGTGTCTGACTCTTTGCGACCCCATGGTCTGTAGCCGACCAGGCTCCTCTGTCCATGGAATTCTCCAGGCAAGAATACTAGAACGGGTTGCCATTCCCTCCTCCAGGGGATCTTCCTGACCCAGGGATCAAACCCCAGGTCTCTGGGGTTTTGAGTATGTATTTTTTATTTTTAAAAAAAGAGAACATAAATAACAAATAAATAAATATATACATAGATAAAATATGTCCACAAATTTTTGGACACATTTCTCAAGAGCTTTCCCACTGGGACTTCCTGGTAGTCCAGTGGTTAAGAATCCACTTGCACAGTGGATATATGTCTTTGCGTATTGGTCTAAACCCACAGAATGCACAACACTAAAAGTGAACCCTAATGTAAGCTATGAACTTTGACTGAAAATGATGTGTCAATGTAGATTCATCAATAAATGCACCTCTTTTGTGGGGGATGTTAATAAAGGGGAAAGCTATGCTGGCAGGGAGTGTGTGAGAATCTCTTTGCCTTCCACTCAGTTTTGCCATGAATCTAATAAAACTCTAACAGATAAAAAGAAAAAAAACAAGAATCCACCTTGCAGTGCAGGTGACCGGAGTTCAGTCCCTGACTGGGGAAGTAGGATTCCGAGTGCCACAGAGCAAGTAGGCGTTGAAACTTCTGAGCCCAGGCACCACAACTTGCGTCTGCACACGGCAACAAAAAATGCTCCATAAAGCAACTAGGATCCAAGGCAGCCAAACAAATAATTTTTTTTTAATTCAGTAGTTTGTTTAAAAAAAAAAAAAGACCCTCTCATTGAGTGAGGGCTGGACTTAATGCCTTCCTTCTAAGGAACAGAAGAACATAACAGAAAAAATTGTGTGGGACTTCTAAGATCAGTTCACAAAAGGCACTGTATTTTCATCCTGCTGTCAGGGTTCACTGGCTCCAAGAGAAATTAGCTTTCCATATGTGACAACCTGTGGTTGAGAAACTGAGTCCTGCAAGGACTCAGTCAGCAAGGAACTGGCAGGCCTCTTGCTAACAGCATAGGCCTGGAGTAGGCCAGCGGAAGTAAGGACTCCGGAGTTCCTGACCCCCAGACAATGTGAGATAGTAGATATTGTTTGAGGCTATTCAATCTTATTTTTAACTTGTTAACAGCAATAGTTTGGAGAAGGCAATGGCACCCCACTCCAGTACTCTTGCCTGGAAAATCCCATGGACGGAGGAGCCTGGAGGGCTGCAGTCCGTGGGGTCGCTGAGGGTCGGACACGACTGAGTTACTTCACTTTCACTTTTCACTTTCATGCATTGGAGAAGGAAATGGCAACCCACTCCAGTGTTCTTGCCTGGAGAATCCCAGGGATGGGAGCCTGGTGGGCTGCCATCTATGGGGCACACAGAGTCGGACATGACTGAAGTGACTTAGCAGCAGCAGCAACAATAGCAGTAGTTAATGTAACTGTATTCCAGTTATCTATAACTGCATTAAATTTTATCTAAACCTCAGCAAGTTAAAACAGCCACTTTATTTTTCNCACACAGAGTCGGACATGACTGAAGTGACTTAGCAGCAGCAGCAACAATAGCAGTAGTTAATGTAACTGTATTCCAGTTATCTATAACTGCATTAAATTTTATCTAAACCTCAGCAAGTTAAAACAGCCACTTTATTTTTCCCACTTTTCTGTTTGTAGATCAGGAATTTGGGATGAACTTGACTTGAGATCTCTCTTGTGTTTGGGTCAGAAGTTGGCTGAGGCTACAGTCATCTCAAGGTTTGAGCAGGCTGGATGTCCAAAGTGACTCAGCAGCTTGGCGGTGACACTAGCTGCTGGCTGGGAGCTGAGTGGGGACTATAACTAAAGCACTTCAGAAGTTCTTTCCATAACGGCTGTCCCAGTGTAGCTGGACGTTTTATATGAGAGCTGGCTTTCTCCAAAGCAAGTGTTGTAGGAGAACCAAGGAAAAACTGCATGGCCTTTTCTGACTCAGCCTCAGAAGTCACTTCTGCCACGGTCTATTGATGAAAGTGATTACAAATCCACCCACATTCAAAAGGAGGCCACACAGATCTGAATTCTTCTTTTTTTAAAATTATTTATTCGGTTGTGCCGGATCTTAGTTGCAGCACCCAGATCTTTGATCTTCGTTATGGCATGAGGCACCTTTAGTTGCAGTACCCAGAGGGATCTAGTTCCCTGACCAGGGATGGAAACGAGACCCCCTCCACTGGGAGCATGGAGTCGTAGCTTCTGGCACACCAGGGAAGTCCCTGTAATAAGTCTTTTTCTTTCTCTCTCTCCATATATTCTATTGGTTCTGTTTCTTTGAAAACCCTGACTAATACACTGATGAGGTAAAAGGACAGTAAACTGTATTAGTCATCGTGGAACAGTTTGGCATCAACTACGTTTGGCTTCATACCTGACTCTGCCATCCCTTCAGGCAAATGACTCCCTCTCGCTGAACCTCCACTTCTTTTCACGTTAGTCCCGTTCTAAGAGGGTTGTGAGAGGCCTGGCAAGACATGTCTATAAAAATGCTGTTACTTCAGCCTGGGCCCATCAAACCCTCAGGAGACATGAGCTAGGGTAGTTATGACTATTTTGAGTTTATTAATTGGTGGTGGCATTGTAACATTAACATCGTTGAGGCAGCAAATTGTAAGGATTAAAAGCATAAGCCACAGGTCTTCCCTAGCTGTCCAATGGTTAAGACTCCATGTTTCCACTTCAGGGGATGCAGGTTCAGTCCCTGATCAGGGAACTAAGATCCCACATACCAGGCAGCATGACAAAAAAAAAAAAAAAGCTGCAAAGTCAGTCTTCCTGGGTTTGAATCTTGACCCTGGTACTTCCTAGCTATATGATATTGGACAAGTAATCCCATCTCTCTGGTTAACTCATGGCATCATAATTACTTCTACATGCATCAGTCAGGATAGGCTAGGTTATATGGTGGTGACAATGAGTTCTGGCCCTCAGTGGACTAACACTTCAAAATTGATTTCTTGCTCATAGAAATTGGCAGATGTGCTCCTTGCCATGGCTTAGGGATCCAGCTAGCTTCCTTCCTGTGGCACCTCAGTGCTTGCATAGCTTCCAGGGTTGCCTAGGCAACCTGAGAGCATCAGAAGATTAGAGCTTTGAGCATCCTGCACTGGCTTTAAATGCTACTACTGGAAAGTCAACTAGATCCCCAATTCCTCAACTAAAAGATACCTTGAGCTTTAATTAAGACCCAGCACAGCCAAATAAACAAAAATATATTTTTTTAAAGGGCCAACCTAGGGTATTTGATCTCAGTCACTGGAATGATAGAGATGCCATTAAACTAGTTGGGGAAGGTGAGGAGGAAGGTAAAGATGTCCCAAGCTCGACACATCTCTAAGACCCCTTTGGAGACAGTGAGTAGGATACAGAATGGAGGAGCATAAAGATAGAAATGTCTGGACTGAAGATAGAAACCTGGGCATAAGCTGATAGCCTAGAGATGGAATTTATTTATTTATTTTGCCATGCTGTGTGACTTGCAAGATCCTAGTTCCATGACCAGGGGTTGAAACCTAGCCCTCGGCAGTGAAACACAGAGTTCTAACCAATGGACCACCAAGAAATTTCCGGGAGGTGGAATGTAAGCTAAAGGAAATCAACTCAATATTTATTGAAAAGACTGATGCTGAACTCCAATACTGTGACCACCTGATGGGAAGAGCTGACTCATTGGGAAATACCCTGATGCTGGGAAAGATTGAAGGCAAAAAAAGAGGGCAGCAGAGGATGAGATGGTTAGATAACTTCACCAACTCGAAGGACATGAATCTGAGAAAACTCTGGGAGATGGTGAAGGACAGGGAAGCCTAGCATGCTTCAGTCCATGGGGTCCATCTCCACAAAGAGATGGACACAACTTAGCAACTGAACAGCAACAACAAAAGAGGGAGATCCACAATGGCATGAGTGGGCTAGAGAGGCGGACTAAGATTTAGAGCTGGTCAGAATTGAGAGATGAGGGAGCCAGACCCAGATGATTGTAATTGGCAGTGAGTGCTATGAGAATGTATGCTACAAGCATGGAACTGCAAACTTCAGTTTCAGTCTCAGGCTCAGACAGGAAGGGCTTCCTAGAAGAGGTGACTCCTTAAGCTGACACTCAAAGCTTGAGTGGTTACACCACCAGGCAAACAAGGCAGAAGTGTGTTCCAGACACAGCCCATGCAAAGGCCTGGCAGCAAGTGAGCCCAGGAAAGGGCAGAGGAGGAAGCTACTCAGACTGGCAGGGAGGGGTGTGGTCAGAAAGGAATCCAGATCAGTCATCAAGCAAACTTGGCATCAGCCAAGCCCAGGTTCAGATCTGGTCCTGCCACTCTCTGTGAACTCAGGCGAGTTGACCCAGGCTCCATTTTCTCTCCTGTTAGATCCTGCATCATAGATAAGGCCTGTGTAGCAGCCCCAACAAGCCCTCAGGAAGCATAGCTGTGACTGGAGTATTGTCTATTGTGACCTTGTTATTTGGGCTATTATTCATTATATTATTGAAGAGTCAATACACTCGGGTAGTGATGACAAAAACTTGGCCTTTGTGCACCAGTGCTGAATTGAATCTTGGAGACAGAGTTTTAGGTGAAGTAGAAAAGAATAGCTTTATTGCTTTGCCAGGCAAAGGGAGACACAGAGGGCTTGTGCCCTCAAAACTTGTGTACCAACTCAGGAGGACTTAGTGAGGAGTTTTAGAGCAATGGTTCAAGGGCAGGGTTGCTGATAAAAGTATCAGGGAGTATGCAGGGCCTGCACTCCTTTAATCTGACCTCCTGGTGATCTCCTGATGAGCTTCTCTGGAATGAAGAATGCTTCATCTAGCATCTAACATCTTCCATTGGGTGGAGGTTTTAATTCTGCAGAGCTCAGAGGTATTAAG
>SJYV01029650.1:162416-226098 GCA_006410875.1 Neotragus pygmaeus
TACTAACCCCCACCCCCATGTTTTCCTTCAGTGAGGCGGCTGCGCAGTACAACCCAGAGCCCCTGGTAAGCCGTTCTCATTCTGAGGCCTTTCCCAAAACCCATCCTTGTCCCTTTGAAGAAGCCCCATCCCTTTCCTTATGAAATTTATCTCACTGAATCTCTCCCTTGTAACATCCTCAAACTTAGCTATTATTTTCCAGTCGCTAAGTCATATCCAACTCTTTGCGGACTTAGCTATATCCGTTCCTGTTCATTGCCCACCTCTCATTCATTGGTCACTCACCACTCAGCTCACTCAAGACTTTCCCAACCTACTGCTGTCCTGGCCAGGGCACCCTTCCCCCTACCTGCTCTGAAATCTCCTCCCTCTGCAGCCCCCTCGCACACATTACTCCAACATCGAGGCCAATGAGAGTGAGGAGGTCCGGCAGTTCTGGAGGCTTTTTGCCCAGCTGGCTGGAGATGTAAGTAAACAGGGGACCCCAGACCCGTCCTTAACCCTTCCATGCCTTCCCTTGGTCTGCCCTTTACATGTACACTCCACCATGGCAATCCCAAAGTTCCCATCCTCCATCACATCCTCAGACCCCTTTCAGTCACCCCTGACCCATTTCTAACTTCTCCCCCCAGGACATGGAGGTCAGCGCCACAGAACTCATGAACATTCTCAACAAAGTGGTGACCCGACGTGAGTGACTGGGGTCAGCAGACAGGGCAGGTTTGGAGGCATGGTGGCTGGGGAAGTAGTGATCTCTGGCCTCTGACTTTCAACCTGTATCCCACAGATCCTGATCTGAAGACTGATGGCTTTGGCATTGACACATGTCGCAGCATGGTGGCCGTAATGGATGTATCCTTGAGAGTAGTCTGGTGGAGAACTTGAGGATGAGGGAATTTTCTTTGGCCATGCTGCGTGGTTTGTGGGATCTTCATTCCCCAACCAGGGATTAAACTGGGCCCTAACAGAGTAGGGAGTCCTAACCACTGGACTGCCAGGGAATTCCCAAGAAGGGATTTTCTGCGAGAGTGGCTGGGGCAGTCAGGGTGTAGCTTTCATACCCAAAGATGTGGACATGTGTACATTAGAACACACACCCACCTGTGGATATGTGACAATACATAATAACATCAGCTGTCATAAACTGGCACTTTAGTTACATTTACTTGACAGCCACCTTGTTGGACAGGTATGATTATTCCATGTTACACATGAAGAAACCAGGACCTAGAGAGGCAATCATTCAACTGACCTTATAACCTTATAACCCGACTTTGTAACTACCATAGGTTTGCCCACATGCACACACACATATATAAGGGCACACCCACATACATGAAGATATGTAGAGGCGTGTGCATGGGAACACACCTCATTCACTGATTTTGGACACAGGCACATACTGCACAAAGCATTATAGACACACATATATATGCATGTCATGTGATGACATACATGTGTTGTCTAGAGTGAAACAAATGCAGCTCAGCCTCCTAGCAAGGTTATTGAACCTCTCTGTGCCTCACTTTACCTCTTGATAAAATTGGGTGAATGATAATGGTGATACCAAATTGGCGTTTCATGCAAAAGTCTTAGCACAATGGGTAGCACAGAGTAAGTGGTCTACACACACTAACTGTTACTATGATCTCACCTGGGTAGATTTTTCATCTCTGAAGCTGTTTCTCTGTCACCCAGATACAATACTGACGGGACTGGTATCTTGAGGATTTAGTGAGACAAGTGATGTTCCTAAGAAGTTTAGCACTATCTGAAGTCATGTGATAAGCCTTGGCCATTGTTGGTATTTACTAAGAATTTATCAAGTGCCAGCCCTGAGCTGAGTGAGGCCTTTATACCAATATCTCATTCACTTTTTATCACAAATGCATCAGGTATTTACTCTTATCACCTCATTTCCCTAGAGTTCTAAGATACCCTGGTGTTTTACAAGTCCTAACATTTGTAAGTTTGAATTACTATCAAAGAATGTTATAAATGAGGATTTCATGTTATTATGTGTAAAGAGAGTCTTTATCATTTAGAAATACAAACTACGTAAGGGCAAAACAAACAATGAAGCCATATACAAGGTGACAGGACAGGGTGGGGTGGGAGCTGGGGTTTTAGCCCAGGCCTCCCTGCTTGGCCCCTACCATCATCATGTACACTGTCCACACTTCTGGGTATGGCTATTCTTAACACCCTCCCACCAGAGTGACACGACTGGTAAACTGGGCTTCGAAGAATTCAAGTACTTGTGGAACAACATCAAAAAGTGGCAGGTGTGTTCAACCTCTGAAACGACTGGCACAAAGACAGTGCCCCAAGCCTTGGAAATGCCACGCCCCATGAGGCCCAGTTGAATCCTGACCTCCTTGTCCCCACAGGCCATATACAAACAGTTTGATGTTGATCGTTCAGGGACCATTGGCAGGAGTGAACTCCCAGGGGCCTTTGAGGCAGCAGGTGTGGCTGGCAGGAACATGGTGGGACTGGGGGTGGGAATGGTGAGGCAGCCCCCACTGATCTGGTCTGAGCCTGAATCCTGGGGCTGGGAAAGGGTTCGGCTATGTGGCCCCCACACCTGTTAACTAAATCGTTCTCAGGATTCCACCTGAATGAACATCTCTACAACATGATCATCCGACGCTACTCAGATGAGGGAGGGAACATGGATTTTGACAATTTCATCAGCTGCCTGGTCAGACTGGATGCCATGTTCCGTAAGTGACACCCTAGCTCTCTTCCCAGATGGGGATTTGTCCAGCCTCCTTGGGCCAAGCCTCCTTTGAGCCTGACGCTGAGGTGGGCAGTGTTAGGGGCATAGCAGTGACTGAAACAGCCCATGTTCTTGCCCTTATGTCGCTCACAGTCCACAGGAGAGGCAAATTACCAGACAGTGACAGCTCGGATGGTTAAGTCTGGGATTGGGGAAGCCTTTGCAGACTGATGGGGGCTGTGAGGGGAAGGTCAGGGTAGATCAGGTTTAGACTTGTAACTGGGAGCTCTTCAAACTTAACTAGGCAGCTGATGTACCTTAAGTGATCAAGAAGGCCTTCCTGGAGGAGGGAGGGCATGTGTGAATTGAGACCTGGTGGGTAAGAAGTGACCCCAGCAAGCAAGTTGGGGACCACTGTTGCATTGGGAACAGCCTGTGTGAAGGTCTAGAAAGGAAAGAGGAGATGGTGATCTCGGTGGTTTTGGTTAGAGTATTTCATGGAGGAGGAACCTAGGGTTCAAGGAGGCGAATTTCTTGCTCACAGCCACTTAGCTAGAAGTTGCAAAGCTAGAATTTGAACGCAGATTTGTCTGAGAGAGGGGGCAGGAGCAATGGGATGGTCAGGCCATGCAGGGCTGTGAATACCAAGTTTGGAGGTGCTCAGACACTAATGGGGACAGTGAACAGGGTTTAGGCAGGGGAAGAACAGGGTCTCAGGTTTCCTTTCTCCTGGCATGCCAAGAGCCCAGGGCGGACAGTATATTAAGAGCATGCAGGGAAGAAAAGGAGCAGGTATGTTGGGGACATGAAGGGAAGGTGGGAGAGGACAACAGGGCAGATGATGCCAAAAGCCATGTATGAGAGGGTCAAGAAATGGCCTGGGGTTTACCAGCAAGAGGGCCAGCTGCGCGTGGAGTGTCCAGGGTACCACACGCGTGGACCCCGAGGGTGGTAACTGAGCCGTGAGTGAGAGAGAGCCACACAGATTGTGGGCACCTGTTTACATACAGGTTTGGCTGTGAGCGGGGAACATGGAGATGAGTTTCAGGGCATTAGTGGGGACCACAACAGACTGTAGGAGCAGGAAATGCAGAGCCTCCTTCCAGTAGCTTGTTTCAGCTGGAACTGGAGGTTGGTAGGGGGCTGGGGCTTGGGCAGAGGGTGATGAGGGGCATGAAGGTCAAGATATGGAGGCCACTATTGAGATGAGTAGCAGTCTGGGTTCTAATCCTAGTTTCCTTTTTCTCTATGTAACACAGGCACATCACTTCACCTCTCTGTGCCTTATTTTAAAATGACACTTAGCTCCCCAAATCGGATTAAATTAATTCATACATGGAAAGCACTTTCTACAGGTGCTTTCCAGAGTAGACAGACTACTAGCTGTTAGTGTTATCATATATTAGTATATTTTAACCCTAAAAGCCAGTCCCACCAACCCTTCCTTTCCCCAGGTGCCTTCAAATCTCTCGACAAAGATGGCACTGGACAAATCCAGGTGAACATCCAGGAGGTAAGAACCCCCATCTCTACCCTGGGATGTGGGATCCTAGCAGGGGGCTCCTCCCCTTAGCCCCGTGTTCCAGCTTGGAGCTAGGGCTCTCTCCCTCCCATTTTCCCAAAGACCCCTGGGTGAGAGCAGAGAAGGGCTGCTGGTATTCCTGGGTTCCCTGCTCCTCACTGTCTGTCCCTTCCTTTCCCCAGTGGCTGCAGCTGACCATGTACTCCTGAACGGGAGCCCCAGGCCTGCCCCCTCATCACCTCGCTGTAGGAGTCACCTTGGACTCTTCGGTCTCCCCCAGGGCTGATTCTGTCTGCAGTCACATCTTCGTGGGTCCTGCTGACCCACAGGCCTTTCTGTCCTCTCAGCCCTTGGGACCTGGATTCTCAGTCAACAGCCAGGGCCCAACATGCTTCAACACGCCTTGCCCCTCGAGTCACTCCCACCCAGCACACTCATCTCGTCTACTCCATAACCCTTCTCTTGCACCTGTGCCAAGCCCAACATTTGTGTGGCTTCCACACCCCAAGGGCCCTTCTCTTAGTTCTGGAAGGATCACTCCAATCCCTCCACACCCAGGCACACCCATTCAGTTACCACCCAGCCACCTGAACTCCAGGCCAAAACAGGGCCACATGCTCCAGTGCCTTTGTCTTTATTCTGCTCCCAGGCTGCCAGGTCCGGGAGGAAATAAATGCACCCTAGTTGCTGCTCTCTCTGAGATCTGCCTCCTGTGTTGAGTTGGGGGGTGGCTCTGCCTCTGTTTGAGGCAGAGGAAGCCTGTCTGTATGTGTCTCCTAGTCCCAGTCTTTTTTTCTTATTCTGGATCCCAATTGAGCTGTAGCCTTATTCTTGATGAGATCTCGCTCAGATCCCATGGAAACCAAGACTAGAAGTCTGGACCATCTCTGCTTCTGCTGCAAGAGCCAGACCTGTGGGGGTCTCAGTGTCCCCCTGGCTGTGCCCCCCAAGGCCGTATTTGCCCCCTCTGGGCTTCTGTGCTTGAATGAGTCCGTCTTCACTTGCCTCTGCCTCTCTGGTGTCACACACTATGCTCAGGATCTTCTTCCCCACCCCCAGGCCTCTGCAGGGAGAGGGGCTGCCATCCCAGGATACAAAGCAGGTCCCCAGGCCCTGAGAGGACAGCCCAGGGATGCTGTTTGGGGCTTCTGGGAGGGCTGAGAGGCAGTGACATCCTAGGGGGATAACCCTGGTCTAGTAGGAGGGTCCCAGGGTTGTCCACAGGGCAGAGATGACTTGCTGGTGGAAGAATGGGCTAGGAGGCACAAATAGGGAGCATGGAGCTGGGCTGGGTTCCCCAGGAAACCAGCACATTTATTGATGCCTGTTCGGGTCCTGCAGACTTCGTGGTTTCACTTCTTGTGAGGGAAGGAGGCCCAGCCAAGGCAGTACAGGCTGTAGAGAGTGCCTAGGGAGGGAGTAGGGGGATACTGAATGAGGCCCCGGTTCCCTCCCTGAGCCCCATCTTGCTCCTGAGCCCATGCTGCAGTCCCTTCCCAAACTGCCTTTCAGCTGGGGAAATGCTGGACCTTGATACAGACCAGGCTTCAGGCTTTCTCCCCAGATGCATCACTAGCCCAGCCATCTTCCTGGGACTGGAGCCCAAGCCCTGGGGTGCTCCCTCCGTATTTGTTAGCCCAGGCTCCTATAGGGTCCCACACCAGCTCAGAATCCAATTCTCTGGCGAAACCCTAGCGCCAGAACCCGCCCCTTCCCACGCAGCCTCCTCCCGCAGTTCAGGCCGAACCTGGCCCTGCACTCACCCCCCAGACACAGAGTCATCGTCACTCGATACAGGATGTTGTCTGTTGCTCCGCCCTTCAAGTGCACCGGGAGGCCATTGTCCTCCTGGAATTTGGGGGCACACGATGAGAAAAGCGCTATCAGCACCGCAGACCTTAAGCTCCCGCCACCCCCAACTTCTCCTCGGGACCAAGCGGGCGGCCCAGGCTCCTCCCCCGCTCCGCCCACCTGGAAGAGTTTCTGTTTCTCAGCGACTCGGTTCTCGAAGCGGTTCCGGGCGGTTGAGCTAAAGGAGCGGACCAGCGCCTGGGAGACCTGTGCAGAGTGGATGGGTGGACATTGGGGGAGTCTGCAGGGGCGTCCCGGAGCAGGTCCCTTTGTGGGGAGGATGTCGGACTTTCCGAGGCTCTGACTTGGGGGACACTCCTGTCCCTTGGGAGCGTCTCAAAGGCAAGATGCGAACTGACAGCGTGAGTGGGGGAGGGTGTCCTGGCAGGAAAGGCCTAGATGAACGCGACTCGTGCCTAGAGGGTCTGGCTTGAAAGTTATCAGACCGTCTAGAGGATCGGACCCAGAAGGAAGGCTCACGTTCCGCGGGTCCCAGTCCCGAGAGGTTTTTTTTTTCCTTTTCGGTTCTCAGGGTTAATGGGGGGAGCTCAGGTCGCGGGAAGGGCAGGGCTGGATCGGGGTGCTTAGGGAATTTCCCGGGAGCCTAAGAAGTTAGGGAGAGGGGAAGGAATGCTAAGGGAGCCCTGGATGCAGGGAAGAAGTTCCAACTCTGGGCTTTTGGTCAAGTTAACGGGTTCCCGGCTGTCTCAAAAGATTTTGAGTTGGGAGCTGGGGAGAAGGGCCCTAGGCTTATTAGGGAGTCCCGAGCCCTGAAGGGGGCTCACGTTCCAAGTCCCCAGATCCCGAAATTTGGGGAGAGTCTTATATAGGGGTGAGAGTTTCTGAGAGTTTCCGAGTTGGGGGCCGCAACCCGCCCCTTGGGGGCCCTCACCCGCAGGGCCCTCATCCTGTGTCCTCTTCGGCCGGAGTCACCTCCCCTCTCTGCCCAAGGACAGAAGGCGCCCTCCCCTCGGGGGAGTCCCAGGCCACGCCCCCGCGCGCCCCAGGACATCGCGGTCCCGGAGGACGCTTTCCGATTCGTCCAATAGATGGGCGGGGAAGACGCTGCAACCCCATCCCCGCATCCCAGCGCCGAATGGTTGGAGCACCCATCTGTTACTCATCTCAGAATTCTGTTGGTCCACGCGGAGAGGAAAGCGGTCCCAGAGAATACAGTTTTGGGTTGTTTCTGCGGAGGTATCCGGCTTGGGCAAGGGCAGTTCCTCCATTGGGTTCCTTGGATCTCTCCCTATCCGGTTGATGTTGAGAGCAACTAAAGAAAGGTAAGACACCCATCTTTCATTATGCCATTTTCCTCCCACGTTGTAACAGATGGCTATGGATTTGGGTAAATGTCAGTGTTCATTTTTGGGTACAGAGACTACGTTGTATGGAAAGTACACTCAACTCACACTACATCCAGATGAGTTACGAGACCCAAGGAAGTAGATTACGCCCATATTTCATACAGGAGGGAGCATACGCTGCTTATTTATTAAGTGGAATGAGGGCAGGATAATTTCCTTGTTTAAATAATTATTTTTCATTATCTTTGTTTATTATGAACCCATGTAGCTGACTGCTTAAGTTAAACATGCGCACAAAATGACTGCGCTGCATATCAGTCGTCTTTGCTTCATCATCTTACCCCCACCTCCACGCTCGATTCTTCACCCTGGAAAACAGTATAGTTGCTCTGTCTGTTGACTTTAGACTCCACTGCATCCCCAGCACCTGACAAATGGGTGGATTTGATAAATATTTGCCAAAGGATATACAATATAAGCCAAATGTTCTCTAACTTGGTCACTCCCACCTACTTAACCAAGTAGGGCTTCAGTGCTCCTCCTAGATTCTACTCATTTAGGTATTTCCAGTCATCCAGGAAGTGGCCACACATGAGCTCATTCCCCCAGCTGTCCCCTGTCATCTGCAGCTGTCCAGGATCAGTGTTCAGGGAAGAAAACAGAAATGTTGGAAAGGCGGAAGGAGTGCGCTCTAAGCAGAACTGCGAACTGATGTATGGGGCCCTGTGCAAGATGAAAATGTGGGACCCCTCGTTCAAACAGCAAACGGAAAGAAAAAAAAAACGCTGTTAAAAATACTAAGATATTGGGACTTGCCTGGTGGTCTAGTGGTTGGGGCTCTGCGCTTCCAAGGCAGGGGGCACGGGTTCGGTCCCTGGTCAGGGAACTGGATCCCACATGTTGCAACTAAGACCTGGCACAGCTAAATAAACAGATATTAAAAAAATAAAAATACTAAGATATAAAGCATTTTCCTTTCTTCCATGATTGTTCTTAACCTGTCATGGTGTTTTTAGTGTGCTATTCATTGTCATGCTCCCTAGAGCAAGGGATACCCTGCGGTGAGTCCAAGCTCTCACAGTCACCTGGGTGACCTGCTTTGCAACTTTGTGTGTCTGTACACATGGCTGCTGGCTGCCAAGTTCTCCTTCCCTCCCCACCAACCACTGGACCAACTGGTGCCTTGGCCTGAGGTGGAGAAGTCAAACAAGGCATATCTCCTTCCCACAGGCTTGCTCCCTACAAGGGGATGCAGCCTCTCTTCCAAGAAGACACAGAACTGGGATCAGTGGTGGGCAGGACACTCGCCCCTGCTGGTCACCTGCTGAATATGCCATGGACTGCCAACTGAGGGGGGAGCAGCTGCCACTCTGCCCTGCCCTCAGAGGCCCTGGGATGTGTGTAGTGGACCTTTACCCTCCTGAAGCCCAGGCCCTCAGGAGGCAGAACAGGCAGCTAAGAGCCTGTCTCATGGGTGACAGGGTGGTGGGAAGAGAGAATGCACACAGGTCAGGCTTTAAGTTCCTGATGCCTGCTCCATTGTCCCAGCAGACTTCACTTATAAAACACAAAACACAAATTCAAAGATAACATGAAGAATTACAAGGTGGCGCGCTTCCCTGGTGGTCTAGTGGTTAAGAATCTGCCCACTAAGGCAGGCGATATGGGTTCGATCCCTGGTCAGGGAAGATCCCACATGCTGTGGAGCAACTAAGCCCGTGCACATAGAGCCCATGCTTCACAATGAGGAGTAGCCTCCACTTACCACAACTAGAGAAAGCCCGAGCGCCATAAAGACGACCCAGCACAGCATACAAATAATAAATCACAAAAATGTGTGTTGAATGAGCAGCAGTTCATAAAAAATAAAAAGGAATTACATAATGGCAACTGTGGAGGATTAAACTCCCCAGTTCTGAGGGTGGGGCTCTGCATAGCTGCACTAGACACATGCCTCACTTTTAGGCTTGTCCTATAGGACTGACACTGAGGACATGCAAAAACTGACCTCAGAAGGCTGTTCTCTGAAGCTGCCCCAACAGCGACAGAGTCCAGAACACATCCTGTAGCACTGACCTCAGTCAGGAAGCCCTAGCCACAAACTGCTGCTGGGACTCCACTCCCAATGCAGGGGACCTGCATTTGATCCCTGCTTGGGAACTAGATCCTACATGATACAACTAAAAATTCTGCATGCTGCAACTAAAAAAACAAGACCTGCATGCTCCAAGGAAGATCTGTATACGGCAACTAAGACCTGGTGCAGCCAAATAAATAGCTAAAAATAAATATTAAAAAGAAAAAAGAAGCTGCTGCTGACATCACTTAGGTCTTCTTTAGGAATGGGTTCATCAGCTTGCAAGACTAAAGAGCTCAACTTCAGGATCAAGAGCCAGCTGGGGGATGTAAACTCTGTTGCCCTGTGTTAGGATGAATGCTTATTGATATAACAAAAAGGCACCAAAATTCTGTGATTTGAAGAACACAGAACATATATTTACCAATCTCACCCTGTGGTTATTATTTGGATCTTGATATGGACAAACAAACAAAAAAAAACTGCAACACTTTTGAGACAATTGGAAATTTAAACAATGATTGCCTTTTACAAAATAAATATAAAAAATGTATTTACTCTTCGCTGTCCTGGGTCTTTGTTGCTTCGTGAGCTTTTCTCTGGTTGCAGGCTTCTTTTCTCAGTGGCTTCCCTTGTTGTGGACCACAGGCTCGAGGGCGCTGAGCTTCAGTACTTGCAGCATTAGGGCTCAGTAGTTGCGTTTCCCTGCTCTAGAGTACAGGCTCAACAGTTACGGCCAGTGGAGTGAGCTGCTCCTTGGCACGCAGGATCTTCCTGGACTAGGGATCGAACCCGAGTCTCCTGCACTGGTGGGCAGATTCTTTACCACTGAGCCACCAGGGAAGCCCCAATGATTGACTTTTCCCACAACATTTTATGAAAAATTTCAAAGATACCGAAAGGGTAAAGGAATCTTCTAGTAAACACTCATATACCCACCACCTAGATTCTATAATAAACACTTTGCTACATTTGCCATCACATAACTAGCCATCTATACCTCTATCCATCCATATAATTTTTTGATCTATTTTAAAATAGATTGCAGACATTAATATTTTTAATTCAAACACTTCATGTGTCATTAACTAGACTGTTTGGATATTTTATTATAGTAAATAATTTAAACTTTTATTTCTATTGTGGTTGTGTGTTTTTTTAAGAGTGAGTCTCTACGTTTTAGAAATACATACTCAAATACTTTTTGGTGGAATAGTATGAAGTCTAGTATCTAACTGCCAAGTAACAAATCACCTCAAAATGTGGAGGCATAACACAACAATAAACATTTCACAGCCTCTGTGGGTGAGGAATCTGGGGATTTAGCTCAGCTACAGCGTCACAGCTCAGGATAGTGGTGGGCAGGAACCTACCAGCATTTTCCTGTCCTGAATAGGGATGGCAGCCAGGCCGACTTCTAGTCCAGAACCAAGCTTTGGTGTCACTCTGCTGCCATCTTGTGGCAGGTCTGGAAACAGCCCTCCCACCTTTACTTCCCACATTCTAATCCCTTTTGATGATGTTTTAGGACTTGCCTTTAGAAAACTTTTTACTTTTAACTCCCCAGTTGTTGAGTAGATCATGAGTTCAATGGTTTAAAATTCATAAGTGTGCATAGGAAGAAAAATCTTCCTTCTGATCACTCTCTGTGATCCTCTCCAAGGGAACCATTCTGTGTGTCCTTCCAAGGAAATTTTATGCATGTAAAAAACAAAACAAAAATAACATCTCAAATATAACAACAAAAGTACAAAAATATACTCGGCCTTCCCCAGGCATAAAAGGATAATTTGTTTCTGAAATCAGCAGTTATTCAGTGATATTTATTGATCCTGATTTGAACAAGCAGTATGTATATATTTTCAACAAAGAAAAAATATAAAAATAATATGACCAAACGGGGAAATGTGAACATGGACTGAAAATTTTATTATAAGAAGGAATTAATGTTCATTTTTTAGGGATAATATGGAGCTTGAAACTATATACAGGCCCCTGTGTCCCTGATTTTTGAAGTAAAAGGCTTTTGCTTTAGTCTTCCAGTCCTCCTCAGAGTCCCAAAAGGCTTGCTCAAGAGTTAATGATTAGAAAATGTGAAGATGTAGAAACAAGAAATAGCTGTTGGACTGGGAAGCCAGTAACAGTTTAGACTATAAGCCAGTCACATAGCAGAATCACAACACCCAGTTCCCTGAAGATATGAAGGTCTGACACACCTTCCTAAGTCGTTCCTGTAAGGAACCAGACCCCCACCAGCTGAAAACTGCTGGCCTCAAGCACACAGACCCCAGAACAGTTGAAACCAGAAGACTGATCAACTTCACCTTGATCCCAACCAATCAACACATTTCAGTATAATAGCTCCAGTGTTTGAACAAAATATTTCATTAATTCAGCTCTTTGATGAGATTCATTTAAACAATTCTTGATTCAGAAGAATCTCTTTGGGCGCCAAAGTTTTGTCATATAAAGAATTATTCCTGTAATTCTTCCAATAGTTTAATAGCTCCACTATCTTTCCTGGTCATACTTATAGCTCCATTGCTTGTAATTCCTTCACAAAATTTTCAGTTTCATGTGTACTGATTAATAATACCTTTTTATAATCCTGTTGGTATGTTCAATCCTGTGAGTATAGAGTTGAATTTAAATAAAACTAAACTGTCATAAAATTATCTTTTTGTGTTTTTTTTTCACTTTGGCAGTACGCATATCTTGCAGGATCTTAGTTCTTTAACCAGGGATTGAACCCAAACCCTTGATGATAGCACGGAATCCTAACCACTGGACTGCCAGGGAATTCCCTCATAAAATTATCTTGATATGTCACATAAATGAAAATTACTGTGAAGTTTGCAGTATTAGTATTCTAAGGAAATAGACTGTATCAAATCTATGCTAGACTTGATGGCCTAAAAAGAATTGCTTCTTAGTATTTCACAGCAGTGTGGGTTCGGCTTGATGAGATATATGCCCTTACTATTGTGATGTAGAGTTCTAACTTGTCTGTTGACTTATTATGGAAAAATTATATACACTATATCCCAAAATAGAAGTTGTTTTTTGTTTTTTCTTGGCTGAGCTGTATGGCTTGTGGGATCTTTGTTCCCCGACCAGGGATTGAACCTGGGCCCCCAGCAGTGAAAGTGCCAAGTCCTAAGTTGTTTCACTGATACTTTGTCACACCAAATGCAAGTCAGTACAAATAAGGTAAAGGAACCCTTCTTTAGCAGTGGGGTGAGTAGGAGACAATCAAAACAGATCACCCCACCAGGTAAAGAACCTGGAGCAGATGAGGTTCTGGCTGAGGGTGGTGGGAATGTAGAATGGGCTGAGGAAGAAGGAAGCTATCAATTATGGCCTTGTGACCGGTTACAGAAATGAAAATTGTAGTGGCTTTCCATATTTCCCATTTGCCTATTAAAAAAATAAAAGTGTACTTGCTTGACTGTGCTGGCTGTTTGTTATGGCAGGCGAGCTCTTTAGTTGGGGATTGTGGGATTGAACCTTGGCCCCCTGCATTGGGAGCCCCAAGTCTTAGCCACTGGCCCCCAGTGAAGTCTCTTATTTGCCTCTGTATGTGTTAGTTGGTCAGTCGTGTCCTACTTTTGCGACCCCATGGACTGTAACTCGCCAGTCTCCTCTGTCCATGGAATTCTCTAGGCAAAAATACTGGAGTAGGTTGCCATGCCCTTCACCAGGGGATCTTCCTGACCCAGGGATTGAACCTGGGTTTCCTGCATTGCAGGCATTGTTTACCATCTGAGCCATGAAGAATGGCCAGTCGCCCATTTTTCTACTGTAGGTATTTATTTGTATTATTTATTTATTTTCTCCTCTTTCCTTGATACCTTTTTAGTTTGTATGCAAGTTGTTGGAAGTTAGTTTACAATTGAGCCTTAAACTAGTATTCAGTCAGACTGTGACTTGAGGAGTAATTAATATAGCCAGTAATGGATACAGTGACTTTTGGGGTCTGTGCATCTCACTTAGGGAAAGGGGGAGAATTTCTTCATTCGTAAGGAGGACAGCTGTATCTTGTTAGTTACACGACTAAGTTTCTCATTTTGCAGTTGTATAGGGGTTTACATGTGTGTAGAGTGTGCTATACTAATTAGTCCAAGAGATAGACAGTGTTGATTACTGATTTATTGCCCTTTAGCTCTAAATTCACCCTTTCGTCTGTTTCATGAAAATGAATATAGGGTCATTAAAAAAAAGTTTTTTCTTTGCCAGTTGGCATGATGGTAAGCTTCATCAGTAGAGGTTGATGGAGACTGCAGAATGGAAAGGTGGGGCTGCGTCCTGGCTCTGTTGTGCTCGATGGCCAGGCTCCTACAGTGTGCTCGGCTTCCCTGATGCCCAGCTCCTGCATTGTGGGCAGCTTCTAGCACCAGGTTCCCACGGTGTTCTCAGCTTCCCCTGAACCAGGGCGCTGCACAACATAAAGGACAGAGCAGCCAAGTAGCACCTAGTGGCCAGTAGCTTTGTCCCCCCCCCCCCCGTAGTCCTGCTGTGTGGGATCTTAGTTCCGGACCAGGGACTGAACCCACACTGCCTGCAGTGGAAGCATGGCATCTTGACCACTGAACCACTAGGGAAGTGTCCTCTCTGGGTGGTTTTATAGCAGAGTGCCTCTGGTGAGACACTTCCCCTCAAACAGCTTTCCTAGACACACCAGAGTGGATTTCCATTCCAACGATTTCCAAATGGCACATTCCAGCAAGATCCCCCACCACCTTTCTCTGCCCTTCGGTGAGCCATAGCCATGCCCTCTCCAACAAGCTCTGGATGTCAAGCCCTGGGAGGGCCTCTTCCTCGGGTGTTCTACATCAGGCCTAGGGGAGCTGTGGGGCTTGGATGGCCTCTCAGAGTTCTCCAAGTTGGGACAATGGGGCTGGAATCTCTCTAGCATCAACCAGTAACTGGTTACAGGCGTACCTTGTTTTATTATGCTTCACTTTATTGTGCTTTGCAAATATTGTGGTTTTTGCTAATTAAAGGTCTGTGACAACCCTGCGTTGTCAGATGAAGGTTAGCACTTTATAGCAATAAAGGATTTTAAAAATAAGGTATGTACTTTTAAAAGATATGATGCTATTGTACACTTAATAGGCTATGGTATAGAGTAAACATGATTTTCATATGCCCTGGGAAACCAAAAATTGGTGTTCACTTTATTGTGTTATTCACTTTATCATGGTGGCCGGAACCAAGCTCACAGTATCTCTGATGTGTGCATGCATAAGGCATCTCTAGAAAGGGGATATCACATTGCAATCTTTATTTGACCTTTTGTCTTTTTTAAAATTTAGATATAATTGACGTATAGTGTTCTATTAGTTGAGGCGTACAACACGACGATTTGACATTTGTATATATGGCAAAATGAGCACCACCACAAGTATAGTTAACATTCATCACCAGACGTAGTTGCAAATGGAAATCTTTCTTTAGCTGAGAGCATGCACTGGGGGGAACTCAGCTGCAAGGCATTACTAGTCAGCACTTCAAGCAGATGAAGGACCGAGTGTCTTGGTCCTGAAACAGGGATCTGGATGGCACAGCACAGCATCCTCTGGACACAGCAGCAGGTGGGTGTGCTGTATGTCCATGTTTCTTTTTTGAAAATTAATCTGTATTTATTTTTGGCCGTGCTTGGTCTTTGTTGTGGCTCACAGGCTCTTCGTTGCTGAGTATGGGCTTTCTCTAGTTGCGGTGAGTGGGGACTATACTCTCTGGTTGCATCGTGTGGGATTCTTGTGGCTGTGGCTTCTCTTGTTGCAGAGCACGGGCTCAGTGGTTGTGGCACAGGTGCTTGGTTGCTCCGCGGCATGTGAGGTTTTCATTCCTGGACCAGGAATCGAACCTGTGCCCCTTCACTGTAAGGTGGATTCTGAACCACTGGACCACTGAGGATGTCCCTCATGTATCTTTAATTTTTTTTTTTTTTTGGTAAGAATATAACCATAGAGAAATATATTGTGGCATGACATTTTCCCTTGAATTTTATATATTTGATAAACCATTAAAAAATAACCTTCATGATAAAGTCTTATATTTTTTTATTTTTTATTGAAGGATAATTGCTTTACAGAATTTTGCTGTTTTCTGTCAAACCTCAACATGAATCAACCACAGGTATACATATATCTCCTCCCTTTTGAAACTCCCTCCCATCTCCCTCCCCATCCCACCCCTCTAGGTTGATACAGAGCCCCTGTTTGAGTTTCCTGAGCCACACAGCAAATTCCCCTTGGCTATCTATTTTACATATGGTAATGTAAGTTTCCTCTCTCCCCTCTCCCCATGTCCATAAGTCTGTTCTCTATGTCTGTTTCTCCATTGTTGCCCTGTAAATAAATTCTTCAGTACCATTTTTCTAGATTTCCATATATATGTGTTAAAGTCTAGTATTTTTTTACTTTGATAATGTTACTCTAAGAAGTCTGCTGAATCAACGTTTTTTCTCAACATTGCCATTATTTGTTTTCCGATCCAGCAGTGGAACTTGAACACATCTCTTCATTTCATTGATCTTTTTCTTCTAACAATAAAACCATTCATTCTAAGCACAACTGATGCTAGCTCGGATAACACGTACAGTGGGATTTTGAGGGCTTTCCTGGTGGCTCAGAGGGAGAAAATCCACCCGCCAACGCAGGAAACACAGGTTTGATCCCTGGTCCTGGAAGATCCCACATGCCGAGGAGCAACTAAGCCCATGCACCACAACTATTGGGCCTGTCCGTAGAGGCCAGGAACTACCACTACTGAGCCCTCGGGCCCTAGGGCCTGTGCTTTGTATCAAGAGAAGCCACCGACCGCAATGGGAAGCCCTCACGCCACAACTAGAGAGTAGCGCTCACTTGCCACAGCTAGAGAAAAGCCTGCGCACCAACGAAGATCCAGCACAGCCAAAAATAAATAAGTAAATAAATAAAATAATTTAAAAATGCACTGAAAGTTGGTAGCTGAAACTCAGTCGAACATTTGTTTTTCTAGCAGTAGATAAAATTCTCTCGAATTTCGCCTCATAACTAAGCAGAAGTGCCAGTATGAAATTAAACTCAGAACTTTGACTGACAGGATAAACTTTTCTGCAGATTTCCAAAAAGCATATTAGTAGTCACCATTCCCTCCTTCCCTTCCTTCTCATACCAGGGGTAGTTCTGAACCTTGTGGTCAAAGATAAGATGATAGATAGTAAGAGTAAAGTGCAGTGCCAAGAGCATACAGTAGGGGAGAGAATAGTAATTAAAAATGGTGTATCCACAGGCAAAAGAATTAAGTTGGTCTCTTCGTCATACCATATGCCAAAACTAACTCAAAATGGATCAAAGAGCTAAAACTATGAAACTGAGAAGAAAATATAGGAGTAAATCTTTGTGATTTTGGTTTAGGCTATGGCTCCTTAGGTAAAGAATCTGCTTGCAATGCTGGAGAAGACCTGGGTTTGATCCCTGGGTGGGGAAGATCCCCTGGAGAAGGGAGCAACTACTTACTCCAGTATTCTTGCCTGGATAATTCCATGGACAGATGAGCCTGGCAGGATATAGTCCATGGGGTCACAAAGAGTAAGACACAGCTGAGCAACTTTCACTTTCACTCCTTAGATATAAATTCAGTTTTGGTTGTTTCTTTTTTTCCCCATTGTCCCATTTCCTATGCCCCAGCCCCCCACCCCCACCATTTCCCACTGTCCTATTTTTCCCATTGTGGATTTTTCTTTATTTTAACATTTTATTTATTTATTTATTTTTGGCTGTACCATGCAGCACGTGGGATGGTAGTTTGGTTCCCCGACCAGGGATGGAACCATACCCCCTGCATTGGAAGGGTGGAGCCTTAACCAATGGACCCACTAGGGAAATATCTATTGTAGTTTTTCCTCACTGTCTCTCTGAGGTATCTTATTGGGCTTGCTACTAAGCCCAGTATGAATTCAGATCCTGGTTCTGTTGCTTGCTTTGCTTTAACCATCCCAAGTCTGTTTTTTCATTTGCAAAACAGGGCTGTTATTATATCCCCAGGCATCATGGGTGAGAAAGGAAGAGGGGGCTGATTTCCCCGCTGATGTGGGTATAAGCAGAAAGAGCTGGGGACTGTGTGGGTATCAGAAAAGATATATGCAGGTCAGAGGGTAAGGACTGATCCTCCAGGTTGAAGGAGGGTGGGGCACAGTCAGGTGAGTCTGGGAGCCTCTTCTCTGCCCTTCCCCAGCTAAAGTGTCTCAACACCCTGACCATCCCCAGGAGGGAGCCTAAGCCAGGGGCTGCCCTCTGGATTTCAAGGGTTCTGTCCTTAGTTAGAGGCCATCCATGTTCCCCAGTGGTGGATTGTTTGCTTGCCAAGGCCTGAAGCATCTTTCCTTCCAGATCCTGCATCAGGACTCTGGGCATCTAACGAAGGTGAAAGCTGCCCAAGAAAATCTCCTGTCTTTCCCAATACCTTTCCCCTTCATGTCAGGCTTTTTAAAAATAAGTATTTATTTATTTGGCTGTGCCGGGTCTTAGTGGCAGCATGCAGGATCTTAAGTTGTGGCATGCAAACTCTTAGTTGCAGTGTGTGGGATCCAGGAACCCTGACCAGGGATGGAACCCAGGCCCCCTGCATTGGGAGTGTGGAGCCTTAGCTACTGGGCTACCAGGGAAGTCCCCACGTCCCCTTGGGTATTAGAAGCTAGAAGAATAGTCCTGACCCTGAACCGTGTAGCATGAGCCACGTGATTTTTGTGGTTGCAGAGCATTATTGTCTCTCATTTCAGATTTGGTCACAGAGTGACACTGTCCCTTTCTCATGTCATGTCACAGGGAATCACAATATACTGTGNCAAGAAAAAAGAGATTATTCTGAGAATTGTATTCTGGTTCTCACTGCTGCTTGTCCTGGGAGTTAAGTCACCGTGACTTGTCATTTTTCCTCTGGGTGCACTCTCATGCCCTTGAGGCTCTATTCCATACTGTACTCCCTGTAGTCAACATTACTACCATTTAGGAAAAGAAGCTTCAGTTGCCACAGGGGCTCCAAGTCCCTTGCTTCTGTCAGTACTTCACAAGCAACCCAAGGCCATGGCTTGATGAACTCTGCTGCCAGCACCTGCAGGCATCTGTTTCCCACCGATGGTGAGCTCAACGCTGCTGGAGCTGAAAAGCACAACAGATCAATCCGATCTCATCTCTGCCAGTCTATCTCCTGCGACCACTGCTGGTACCAGTTCTGTATCAGGGTCCAGTCCAGCAGACAGGAACCACATAATAATTTGAGCAAGAAAGGATCATTGATTATTTCCAGGGAGGAGAAAGAAGATTCTAAGATACCTCACGGGAGAGCATCCAAGGACGGAACAGACATGGAAGGGAGGGAGCCCTCCCTGAGGCTGGATCGAGACCTGGTTGGAGACAGTGTTGTTTTAACTCAACAGATGGCAGAAAAGTTGGCAGGGTTGATCTAGACCAGCGGTGGTCCATGCTTGTTGGTCCAAGACTGATGGGCCAGAACTCTGAGCTGTCAGAAGATGGGAACTTCCATCGCCAGCACCCCCTTCCCCTGCACTGAGATGCCCACGTGCTTCGCCTGGAAGCTGGCACAGTGGAGGAAGGTGCCGTCCGCTTTGCCTCGGAGCCTTCGGGGCACGGCTGGGTTTGCTGGAGAGCTGCTGAGAAGCCCTTCAGGGGGTGCCCTTAAGCCCACTAGAAGCTACTTGTGGGGGTGCACTGAGCTCCCCACAAGGAAGCCATGTCAGGCTCACTGCGGGGGCAAGCTTCTGGGTTCACAGTGCTCCTGTCAAGCCCCTGGGGAACCAAAAGGAAGGAAGGTACCCGGAACCAGGCTTTTGAATTGGGTCCACTGAGGCAATTAGCAGTCAAACAAAGGAAAACAAATGATAGGAGAATTGGAAAGGTGAAAACAGAACTTGTTTGACAATAGGTATAGCAAATCCAAAAATATTTACAGTTACAGTTTTAGATTAATAAGAAAGGTTATAAGGTTGTTGAATATCAACTCTAAAACCAATTGCATCCTGTGCACCAAAACCAGAAAATTAGAAATTAAGGCTTAAAAAGTTCAATTTACAGTGGCATAGAAATCAAATACCTAGGAATATGTGTGGCAAAAGACATGTAAGAAAACTTCGGGAAAACTTCGGGAAATATCAGAAAAGACACAGAGTATAGAGTATGTCAGATTTCTCCACATTGGCCTATATAGATTTACACAATCCCAATTAAAATCCTTAGTGGTTTCTTTTTGAATTGGAAAGACAGTTCTGATAGTCACATGGCAGCGTAAAAGGAGGAAGCTAGTCAACAGGTGCTGGAAGAAAAGGCCTTGCTGAGAGGTCATGCTCTCCCGGATAGGAAGACTTAGCAACAAGCTGAAGAGAGAGTGGAGTTATGTAGGCGGGGAGACAAGAGGACCACTGGGCCAGATCAGAGAGCCCAGGGATGGGTCAAGGTACACGTACACATGTTTGTGCTTGATGAACGGTGAAAGGGACACTGCAGAATAGTGGGAGAAACGGGCTACTGAATGATAGTGTTGGAACAATGGGGATCCATATTCACACACACACGCACATGCACAGATGGGTCTCCATGTTTCACCATACTGAAAAGTCAATTCCAGATGCATTATTGATAGACAAGGGCCAAACATGGGAATAAAAGGGAAAATGTTCATGATCTCAGGATCTTAAAAAAGGCACAAATTATAAACCACAGAGCAAAAGACTGACAGTCTGCATTAAAATGAATTTCTGTTCTTCAAAAGATGTTATAAATTGAAAGACAAAACAGTAAGTGGGAGAAGATGCTTGGGATAAGACAAAGGTCTTACATCTAGAATAAGTAAGTAATTTATACAAACCCATGAGAAAGAAAGACTGAAAACCAAATAGCTGAACAGGAACTTGATGCGAAGGAAAGGCACATGGCCAGTAGACACCTGAAGACTGCTCCCCTTCAGGGGCGCTCAGGGAGGCAGGCACACGAAACCACGGTGGGACCCACACCTGACCGGCTGGCAGAGAGCGCAGAGTCCTCGCTGTCCGTGGGAATGTAAATGGCACGCAGTTCAGTTCAGTTCAGCTCAGTCGTGTCCGACTCTTTGTGACCCCATGAATCGCAGCACGCCAGGCCTCCCTGTCCATCACCAACTCCCGGAGTTNATATATGTGTTAAAGTCTAGTATTTTTTTACTTTGATAATGTTACTCTAAGAAGTCTGCTGAATCAACGTTTTTTCTCAACATTGCCATTATTTGTTTTCCGATCCAGCAGTGGAACTTGAACACATCTCTTCATTTCATTGATCTTTTTCTTCTAACAATAAAACCATTCATTCTAAGCACAACTGATGCTAGCTCGGATAACACGTACAGTGGGATTTTGAGGGCTTTCCTGGTGGCTCAGAGGGAGAAAATCCACCCGCCAACGCAGGAAACACAGGTTTGATCCCTGGTCCTGGAAGATCCCACATGCCGAGGAGCAACTAAGCCCATGCACCACAACTATTGGGCCTGTCCGTAGAGGCCAGGAACTACCACTACTGAGCCCTCGGGCCCTAGGGCCTGTGCTTTGTATCAAGAGAAGCCACCGACCGCAATGGGAAGCCCTCACGCCACAACTAGAGAGTAGCGCTCACTTGCCACAGCTAGAGAAAAGCCTGCGCACCAACGAAGATCCAGCACAGCCAAAAATAAATAAGTAAATAAATAAAATAATTTAAAAATGCACTGAAAGTTGGTAGCTGAAACTCAGTCGAACATTTGTTTTTCTAGCAGTAGATAAAATTCTCTCGAATTTCGCCTCATAACTAAGCAGAAGTGCCAGTATGAAATTAAACTCAGAACTTTGACTGACAGGATAAACTTTTCTGCAGATTTCCAAAAAGCATATTAGTAGTCACCATTCCCTCCTTCCCTTCCTTCTCATACCAGGGGTAGTTCTGAACCTTGTGGTCAAAGATAAGATGATAGATAGTAAGAGTAAAGTGCAGTGCCAAGAGCATACAGTAGGGGAGAGAATAGTAATTAAAAATGGTGTATCCACAGGCAAAAGAATTAAGTTGGTCTCTTCGTCATACCATATGCCAAAACTAACTCAAAATGGATCAAAGAGCTAAAACTATGAAACTGAGAAGAAAATATAGGAGTAAATCTTTGTGATTTTGGTTTAGGCTATGGCTCCTTAGGTAAAGAATCTGCTTGCAATGCTGGAGAAGACCTGGGTTTGATCCCTGGGTGGGGAAGATCCCCTGGAGAAGGGAGCAACTACTTACTCCAGTATTCTTGCCTGGATAATTCCATGGACAGATGAGCCTGGCAGGATATAGTCCATGGGGTCACAAAGAGTAAGACACAGCTGAGCAACTTTCACTTTCACTCCTTAGATATAAATTCAGTTTTGGTTGTTTCTTTTTTTCCCCATTGTCCCATTTCCTATGCCCCAGCCCCCCACCCCCACCATTTCCCACTGTCCTATTTTTCCCATTGTGGATTTTTCTTTATTTTAACATTTTATTTATTTATTTATTTTTGGCTGTACCATGCAGCACGTGGGATGGTAGTTTGGTTCCCCGACCAGGGATGGAACCATACCCCCTGCATTGGAAGGGTGGAGCCTTAACCAATGGACCCACTAGGGAAATATCTATTGTAGTTTTTCCTCACTGTCTCTCTGAGGTATCTTATTGGGCTTGCTACTAAGCCCAGTATGAATTCAGATCCTGGTTCTGTTGCTTGCTTTGCTTTAACCATCCCAAGTCTGTTTTTTCATTTGCAAAACAGGGCTGTTATTATATCCCCAGGCATCATGGGTGAGAAAGGAAGAGGGGGCTGATTTCCCCGCTGATGTGGGTATAAGCAGAAAGAGCTGGGGACTGTGTGGGTATCAGAAAAGATATATGCAGGTCAGAGGGTAAGGACTGATCCTCCAGGTTGAAGGAGGGTGGGGCACAGTCAGGTGAGTCTGGGAGCCTCTTCTCTGCCCTTCCCCAGCTAAAGTGTCTCAACACCCTGACCATCCCCAGGAGGGAGCCTAAGCCAGGGGCTGCCCTCTGGATTTCAAGGGTTCTGTCCTTAGTTAGAGGCCATCCATGTTCCCCAGTGGTGGATTGTTTGCTTGCCAAGGCCTGAAGCATCTTTCCTTCCAGATCCTGCATCAGGACTCTGGGCATCTAACGAAGGTGAAAGCTGCCCAAGAAAATCTCCTGTCTTTCCCAATACCTTTCCCCTTCATGTCAGGCTTTTTAAAAATAAGTATTTATTTATTTGGCTGTGCCGGGTCTTAGTGGCAGCATGCAGGATCTTAAGTTGTGGCATGCAAACTCTTAGTTGCAGTGTGTGGGATCCAGGAACCCTGACCAGGGATGGAACCCAGGCCCCCTGCATTGGGAGTGTGGAGCCTTAGCTACTGGGCTACCAGGGAAGTCCCCACGTCCCCTTGGGTATTAGAAGCTAGAAGAATAGTCCTGACCCTGAACCGTGTAGCATGAGCCACGTGATTTTTGTGGTTGCAGAGCATTATTGTCTCTCATTTCAGATTTGGTCACAGAGTGACACTGTCCCTTTCTCATGTCATGTCACAGGGAATCACAATATACTGTGAGAATGAGTTGCAAGTGACTTAGATCGATCCAGAGGGAGGCCTAAGAGCTGGAGTTGGTGAGCAAAGCAGAGCTAAGATTTAGTTAGGTTACTCTATTCCTTAAGTGAGTGAAGACTATTGATAGAACATAGTTATACTTGATTTTAGATACAGCTTTCTGATGGAAGATAAGAGATGATGAGGGCTGACATAAGACAATAATAAAAATTCTAACAGTGATAAACAATGATCACTGATGGACTGTAGCCCACCAGGCTCCTCCATCCATGGAATTTTCTAGGCAAGAGTACTGGAGTGGGTTGCCATTTCCTTCTCCAGGGGATCTTCCCGCCGGGGATCGAAGCCGGGTCTCCCGCATAATAGGTAGACGCTATACCGTCTGAGCCACCAGGGAATCCCCCTACTTAATAATTAGCACTTAATAACTATAAATAAGGGCTTCCCAGGTGGCGCTAGTGGTAAAGAATCCACCTGCCAATGCAGGAGAGGAAAGAGACACAGGTTTGATCCTAGGAAGATCCCCTGGAGGCGGGCACGGCAACCCACTCTAGTATTCTTGCCTGGAGAATCCCATGGACAGAGGAGCCTGGTGGGCTACAGTCCAGAGTGTCGAAAAGAGTTGGACATGACTGAAGTGACTTAGCACAGCATAACTATAAATAAGGATTTCCCAGGTGGCTCAGTGGTAAAGAACCTGCCTGCAAAGCCAGAGATTGTGGGTTTGATCTCTGGGTCGGGAAGATCCCCCAGAGAAGGAAATGGCAACCCACTCCAGTATTCCTGCCTGGAGAATTCCATGGACAGAGGATCCTAGTGGTCCATTGGGTTGCAGAGTCAGACAGGACTCAGTGGCTAAACAACAACAACAAATGATAAACAGTAATGAGTTCATTAATTAATAAGTAAGACACATATATATGTATTAACATATATAAAAGAAAAATTATTAAATACTTGATGATGACAATAACTAGCAATCGCTGTATTGCAACCTCCCTCCCATTCCTGGTCTCCTTACCCTGCCCTTTTTTTCACCTCAACGCATAACACCTTCCAACATACTACAAAATCGACTTATGATGTTGGTCTCTCTTCCCCTATTTGGAATACAGCCTGAAGGAAGGAGGGGCTTTTTGTCTGTGTTGTTCACTGCTGTATCTCCAGGGCCTAGAATAGTGCCTGACATATAGTAGGTGCTCAATAAATAGAGTTGAACTGAATTAAAATACATGTACTCAACCTTTACTATGTTCCAGACATGCTCTAAGCATATATTATTTGTATCCTCACATGAGAATTACTACCTAGACACAAATTATGAAGCTAGTTCAAGGCCACTTGGCAAGTAAAGTAACAGTACTTGGACTTGAACTCAGGAATTCTGGCCTCAGGGCTTATCACCCCAAAGTACCTCTTCATGGTACTCACTAAAGGGGTGTGTGTTCCAGAAATGCCCCAGTGGTAGAAGCAAAAGAGATTTCAAAATAACCAGGGAGAGGCAGGCCAAGGAGGGTCCCTGGGTATCAGGGTGGGCAATGGGGGCCATTTAATGAATTAGAGGAGCTTATTTGTATGACTAGGAATGGGTCAATTTAGGTATGCCTGCAATTACTAAAGTAACTTTGAATTGTTATGTAACATCAGACTTTCCTTTCTGATTTTATTGTGCTGAAAACTCTGCTAGGTTTTCATATTGAAGTTTTCATGATAACTCCATGAGGTACTATTATGAGCCTCAAACAGATGCTTAGAGAAGCTAGGTTATCATATCTATCTAGTGATGGAGTCCAGTGTGGAAGATAAGGTACCAGAACTCATAGCCAATAAGTCTATTTATGGCTTGGGAGACCAGGCCAACTGGGAGATTGTTAGAAGATATATTAGAAATGTGGAAGGAAAAGAGGATTTTGGAGCTGTAAGGTGGGGGTGGTGGAAATGTAAACCTGGCTTTAGATATTACACTTGAGTTGCCTGAGGGACCTAGCTGGAATAGTAAAGCAAACTGGTCCATCATTAATGTTGCTTATGAATCTAACAAAGATGAAATATCAAACTTTATTTCCAAAATTAAAATATGTGAATTCTTGGGAATTCCTTAGTGGTCCAGTGGTTAAAACTTGGTGCTTTTCTTGGGACCTGGGTTGGATCCCTGGTCAGGGAAGTAAGATCCTGCAAGCCACACAGCACAGCCAAAAAAAAAAAAAAAAGTTAATTCTTTGGAATTACTTGTGAAATTCTTCAGCCAAAGTTTAAGGCATGGTGACTTCTAAGTGAGGAATTTCACATCTATATTTATCTCAAAAAAAAATTTTTTTTTTGTAAAGGGAACTTCCCCACCTACATTTTTCCTTACCATAAAAATATTCTGTTACTTGCCTACTTTATTAACTCAGTCATTCAACAGGTATCTGACTGCCTCCTAGGAACAGAGTAGCAAATGCAATTCTAAACATATCAAAGATTTAGAATTATGGTTAAGACTTGTACCATGTCAGTTATTTTTAATACAAACAATAAAAAACCCTTCACATTTCACAATCACACCTGTGAAATTTTTCTTTTTGAAAACAAGCGAGAGAATCTGGGAGAGAATGTCGTTACTAGGTAAGTGTTTTCCTAAATTCCTAATTCTCCTATGCATATGAAACAACTTTCTCTGCAATCACAGTGAGAATCAGCTAAAATGGATTTGGTAGAAAATTTTACTCTTTTCTACTAGTGGCTCAGGATTAGAAATTCTAATTTTTTAGAATTTTTTAAAAGCCTCATATTTTTAAAAAGTCTCTTTAAGAGATAATTACTGAAATATTTTCAGATGTCATCATATAACATCTGAGATCAGCTTGCAAAAGAATCCGATGAAACAGGAAGTAGATATGAGTACAGACAAACAACACTGGCCACGGGCTGACGGTTTTTCAGATTTTTTTTGATGTGTACTATTTTTAAGTTATTGAATTTGTTACTATATTGCTTCTGCTTGGCTGTAAGGTATGTGGGATCTCAGCTCTCCAACCAGGGATCAAATCTGTACTCCTTGCATTGGAAGGCAAAGTCTTAACCACTGGGCTACCAAGGAAGTCCACAGATGGTTTATATAGCAGGGTAATGAGAATATGAGGGCTCATTCTACTATACTTTCTACTTCTGCGTATGTTTGAAGTGTTCCATAGTAAAGACAAAGTTTGAATTTTTAAAAACTTAGAAGCTAGAAATAAGTATGCAAAAATGGTAACATTTATGTTTAAGGTAAGTGTTTTTCCCTCCCATTTTCCTATATTCTCTGTATTCTATTTGGGCATTTTAACTTTTTTTATAAGGATAAAACAAACAAAAATCTTATTAAGTTCTTTCATCCTTTTATTCCTAGCATTTCCACTTTCTGTGTTAGGGCCATGAACTGACTGCAATTTATAAGTGAAAGTCACTCAGTCGTGTCTGACTCTTTGCAACCCCACGGACTATACAGTCCATGGAATTCTCCAGGCCATAATATTGGAGTGGGTAGCTGTTCCCTTCTCCAAAGGATCTTCCCAACCCAGGGATCAAACCGAGATCTCCCGCATAGCAGGTGGATTCTTTACCGTCTGAGCCACCAGTGTTTTTTCAGACTGAAATTTATAGATTATCTGAAAAAACACTGATCATCTTTTTCCTTTTCAGTCATACACTCAAATATGTACACATGAAACTCTACCCTGTCTTGCCCTTGTCCTTGAAATTAGGATCTTCCACTTAAGAGGCCTTGGGCAAACTATTTGTCTCTTTGACTCTCAACTTATCTTTCTTTTAATTAAATTTTTATTTATTTATTTGGCTGCACTGGGTCTTAGTTGCAGCATGTGAACTCTTAGTTGCAGCATGTGGGATCTAGTTCCCCGACCACGGATTGAAGTGGGCCCTGTACACTGGGAGTGTGGAGTCTTAGCAACTGGACCACCAGGGAAGTCCCTCAATTTCTTTATCTTAAAGTAGAAAAATAAGCCAAATCAGAGGCACAAATGACAATGGACACAAACAACAAGGCAGGAAACTAACACTTGGTGAATTTCAGGCATTGTACTAGGAATTTTGTACACATTTATTCCTTTCAAAAATAGTTATTTTAAGTAAGAAAAATATGGCTACCTCAATATTAAGTGAATAAAGCATATGAACATACAATTAATTTATTCAATTAATGAATATTTATTGAGCACCTACTATATTTTAGGAACCATACTGAAAGCAAAACCAGTGGTCAACAAATATGTGAACAATGGTCATCTCTATTCATCATAATCAAAGGAATGAAAGATAAAACAAAAGTGATTTTTTTCACCCAGCCAATGGTGAATTTCAATAAATATTAGATGAATTCATGCGGTGCTTTGGGATCTCTTGTAAAGTGGGCAGATGCATAGATGCATAATCTTCCTGAAGGCACTTGAGTGATTTGTACAAAATGGCCTAAAATGTGTATTTATATTAAAAAATGTCCAAACAGCAGAATGACGTACAACTAGTGACTGTGGTTTCTAAATACCATTTTGGAAGGTACCAAAATACCAGAAAGAAAAAGGACTCCTTAGAAAATGGCTACATCAAAGTGGGAACTAGGGAAATGAACAAGACGAGCTCGGGACATCCTACTGTGGCAGACACCAGGCCAGTGATCAAAGACAAGTGTCCTTTTTGACACTCCTGTGTCAAACCACACAGGGAACAATCTGAGCATCAATGAGAGTACAGCTTACATAGATTTAAATGTACTGAGTATGTTTCACATACATACCACCCTAAACTCACTGATTACCATGGCAGTAGGCTAGAGAACCAGCTCATTATTTTTGGAAACTTGCCTTTCTTTACATGGGTAACTGAACAGCAGTTTAGGGGACGTTTTTCTTTATAAAAGTATTCTAGCTAAAGAAGGAAAAAGAAATAATATATCATTTTGTAGTCCCTATTAACAGATTTACCAACTGAACATCAATGGCTGCATCTAAAAAGACATCTAAATATTATGCCTTTTTAGATGTCTAAAAAGACATCTAAATATTATGCCTTTCAATATTAACCACTTATAAGAAATCTTAACAACAAAAATTGAATCTCAGTGTATCCTTGATATCAAGTACCAGCTCATAGGAAATAACCAAGGATACAGGAGCAGGTTAAACTGACCACTGGGATCTGCCAGCAAAAACCAAGGTCTAAGAAACTGTAAGGCAAACAAAATAGTTTTTTCAAAAATTAAATTGCTGGAGGCAAAAACAAGGATAAAGGAGAATGCATAGACTGAGGCTTAAAAAACATAACAATCAATTGCAATTTTTGGACACTATTTGGATCCTGATTAACTTTTAAAAAACTGACATTCATGAAACAATCAGAAAGGAACACTGCCTATCAGATATGTAATAGCATTAAGGCAATACTCTCAATTTTTTTTTAATGTGTGAAAATCTTTTGTAAAATTGTGATATATTTTAGAGATACATATTAAAATTTTTATAGTTGAAATGATATATCTGGGCTTTATTTCAAAAACAACATGGAGTTGGAGGAGTTGGTGGAAATACAGATAAAACAAGCCTGGCCATAAAATGGTAATTATTGAAGTTGGTCATGGGAGCACTGGATACATTGTAAGAGTCTGTGAGGATAGAAAGCTTTAAAAAGTATATACATTTTGATCTAACATTTCCACTTTTAGAAATTCATCTTAAGGATATATTACACATATATAAAAGAATGTATGTGCAAGGATATTATTGGATTGATGGAAAGAGCAAAAATTAGTAAAAACTAAATTGATGAAGTTAAAGAAGTATGAAACACATATGGAATACTATGCAGCTGTTACAAAAGATAAGGCCACTTTGTATTGATGTGGTCCAAACTTTAAGGTATATGGTTAAGCAAAACTATTCATAGAAATGTACAGAAATTTGCTACCACTTATATAAAACATTTTTATAGTATTATGTGTATGTTTACACTTAAGCAAACAGAGAAATCAGGAAGTATATACATGAACTTGATAGCAGTGATTGCTACATGAAGGGCGACAGGGTGAGAAGAAATGTGTGAAGATTCACTAATGTGAATGCAAAATTTAACTTGAAAATTTTTATCCTGTGCCTGTGTTTAAACCATTCAGAGTTAATTTTCTTTTCTGTGGCTGTGTTGCTTGGTAAGCAGGGTCTTAGTTCCTTGACCAAGGATGGTACCTGTGCCCCCTACAGTGGAAGCACAGAGTCTTATCCACTGTAAGTCACTCAGTCATGTCCGACTCTTTGTGACCCCATGGACTATATAGTCCATGGAATTCTCTACACCAGAATACTGGACTGGGTAGCCTTTCCCTTCTCCAGGGGTTTTTCCCAACCCAGGGATCGAACCCAGGCCTCCTGCACTGCAGGCGGATTCTTTACCAGCTGAGCCATAAGGGAAGCCCAAGAATACTGGAGTGGGTAGCCTATCCCTTCTCCGGCAGATCATCCTGACCCAGGAATTGAACCGGGGTTTCCTGCATTGTAGGCGGATTCTTTACCAACTGGGCTATGAGGGAAGCCCCATCCTACCAGGGAAGTCCCATGAGAGATAATTTTTAATGTCATAGCTTTGAGCCCTTCCAACAGNATCCTGACCCAGGAATCGAACCGGGGTTTCCTGCATTGTAGGCGGATTCTTTACCAACTGGGCTATGAGGGAAGCCCCATCCTACCAGGGAAGTCCCATGAGAGATAATTTTTAATGTCATAGCTTTGAGCCCTTCCAACAGTACATCCTAATCATTAAGCCACTTAAAGAAAAATGACATACAGCACACTTTCTTGGGCTTCCCTGGTGGCTCAGAGGTTAAAGCATCTGCCTCTAATACAGGAGACCTGGGTTCGATCCCTGGGTCAGGAAGATCTCCTGGAAAAGGAAATGGCAACCCACTCCAGTATTCTTGCCTGGAGAATCCCATGGACGGAGGAGCCTGGTGGGCTACAGTCCATGGGGTCACAAAGAGTCGGACACGACTGAGCGACTTAACACTGCTTTCTAAACCCTTTGTAGGCAGTGGTATATGCAGAAAATGCAGGTATTTTGACTGAACACTCAGGATGACTGAGAAGATGGATGGCATCAGGGTGCAATGGGTATTCTGCCCCAGACACTGGGTGCAATGGGCATTCTGCCCCAGGCTACCACGAGAGCGGAGGGGACATGTTTTCTTTTTTTTTTTGGCAGGGGGAGCGGCGGGGATGTGTTTTCTAAGATTCTCAGATTCATTCACAGGCCCTGACCTGGATGTCCCTGGAGTTGGATCAAGGCCTTTCCCCCCATTACCATCATATCCTGCAGTTACAATATCAGAATTCTAATATTTAAAGAAAGCTGAGAATCTTAGAATTGCCAAAGAATTGATGCTTTTGAACTGTGGTGTTGGATAAGACTATTGAGAGTCCCTTGGACTACAAGGAGATCCAACCAGTCCATCCTAAAGGAGATCAGTCCTGGGTATTCATTGGAAGGACTGATGTTGAAGCTGAAACTCCAATACTTTGGCCACCTGATGCAAAGAGCTGACTCATTGGAAAAGACCCTGATGCTGGGAAAGATTGAGGGCAGGAGGAGAAGGGGACGACAGAGGATGAGATGGTTGGATGGCATCACCAATTCAATGGACATGGGATTGGGTGGAGCTGGTGATGGAAAGGGAGGCCTGGCGTGCTGCAGTTCATGGGGTTGCAAAGAGTCGACACGACTGAGCGACTGAACTGAACTGAATATTTAATCCAGAAATGGGTACAATTCCAGACATTCCACCTAAAATTAATTCTGATAAACTGGATCAAATTAACTGGAATTCTATTTATCTTCACAAATGATAATTACCTACAGTTTGTTCTTCGGGAGCTATCCTTGTTGAGTTTCTTTAATCATAATTTTATTTAGCCTTGATGATAAATTGGCAAGCTTCTCTCAGGGATTATTTGTTCTTTAAGGTTTTGCAGGTTAAACTGTTTTCTCTAGAGACAGAGCTTGGATGACTTTTTATGTTCTTCCACAATCACTGATTGTTCAGAAATCCCATATTTTCTTAAATCAATTTTTATATTTTTACAAAAGTCCATTCTTTCTAGATTTCTAAATAGTCATGCATTTTTAGTAGCTATTTTAAAAAAATACCTCTTCCTCATTCATACTGCTAAATGTCTTTTTCTTCCTACATCAGCATTCTCAATTGTCTATTAAAATTTCTTTTTTAACAATTTTATGCATTTTTAAATTTTTGGCTGTGCTGGGTCTTCATTGTTGCACGTGGGCTTTCTCTAGTTGCGGTGCATGGGCTGCTCAGTAGTTGTGGCACGCTGGCTTAGGTGCCTTGGGGTATGTAGAATCTTCCTGGATCAGGGATCAAACCCATGTTCCCTACACCAAAAGGTGGATTCTTTACCACTGGACCACTAGGGAAGGTCTATTGTTAACTTTCAGTTTAGGTCTACTATTGTTTCTGATTTTATTGGCTTTTTCTTTTATTTTTAATAATAATTCTTACAGTTAACTTGGGTTGATGTGATAATTTCCCCTTTTAGTTGACCATTCACTTAATGTGTTTAGTATGTGATTGGCAAGGAGTAGATGCTGGAGATTTACTTGGATCCTTTAATCTACCTTTATACCCTGGGTTCTGATAGGAGTACAGCTTTGGTTACATTGAACTGTTTATTTATTTATTGACCATATCAGGTATCATGCAGGATCAAACCCTTGCCTCCTGCAGTGCAAGTACAGGTTTTTAACCACTGGATCACCAAGGAAGTCCCATGAACTGGTTTTGATATGCAGAATTCACTGCCATTCACTTCTAGTTTGTAGTTTTAGTTTTGATTCTCTTGAAGTTATACTTGGAGGTGGTTTCAGATTCCTTAATTGGGCAGATTTCTTTGATTACTCTTCTGTTCCATTTCTTATCTTCAAATTTTACAACCCTTTAAATGAACATCTTCTCATGATAATTACTTTGCTACTGTTTTTCAGAAGAGGTGGTTTTGAAGGTTTTTTCACATCTGATATATTCATAAGGCCCACCTCTTACATGAACTCCTAACTCCTTAACAGTAATATGTATGTATGCTTAGTCGCTCAGTTGTGTCCGACTCTTTGAGACCCCATGGACTGTAGCCCACCTGGCTCCTCTATCTATGGGGTTCTCCAGGCAAGAATACTGGAGTGGGTTGCCATTCCCTTCTCCAGGGGATATTCCTGACCCGGGGACTGAACCTGGGTCTCTGGAATTGCAGACAGATTCTTTACCATCTGAANATGCACTTGAGTCTCTCCGGGAGTTGGTGATGGACAGGGAGACCTGGCATGCTGTGATTCATGTGGTTGAAAAGAGTTCGACACGACTGAGCAACTGAACTGAACTGTGCTTTGCTTGAGTAATACAGAATTGCTTTGTAGTTTCTAAGCCTAGGTAAGTCAGGAAATGGGGATACGCATGCCAGAAATGTATTCCATGTTTAGGGCAAAATATCCAAGGACTAAATTTAAAATTGATCATGAGAAAAGTGTATGTATATAATCGAGGGTTAACTACACTCATATAATAATACAATATTGTTATAGACACAACAAGGATCTGTTACACTGAAGTTTAACTCCAAGCCAGGCATCAGCAATACATGAACCATGAATTCCAGATGTTCTAGCTCATTGTAGAAAAGGCAGAGGAACTAGAGATCAAATTTCCAACATTCACTGGATCATGGAAAAAGCAAGAGAGTTTCAGAAAAACATCTATTTCTGCTTTATTAACTATGCTAAAGCCTTTGGCTGTGTGGATCATCACAAACTGTGGAAAATTCTGAGAGATCGGAATACCAGACCACCTGACCTGCCTCTTCAGAAACCTATATGCAGGTCAGGAAGCAGCAGTTAGAACTTGACATGGAACAACAGACTGGTACCAGATAGGTAAGGAGTATGTCAAGGGTGTATCTTGTCACCCTGCTTATTTAACTTATATGCAGAGAACATGATGAGATACGCTGGGCTTGAAGAAGCACAGCTGGAATCAAGATTGCTGGGAGAAATATCAAACACCTCAGACATGAAGATGACACCACCTTCATGGCAGAAAGTGAGAAAGAACTAACGAGCCTCTTGATGAAAGTGAAAGAGGAGAGTGAAAAATCTGGCTTAAAGCTCAACATTCAGAAAATGAAGATCATGGCATCTGGTCCCATCACTTCATGGGAAATAGATGGGGAAACAGTGCAAACAGTGGCTGACTTTATTTTTCTGGGCTCCGAGATTGCTGCAGATGGTGATTGCAGCCATGAAATCAAAAGACACTTACTCCTTGGAAGGAAAATTATAACCAGCCTAGACAGCATATTAAAAAGCTGAGACATTACTTTGCCAACAAAGGTTCGTCTAGTCAAAGCTACGGTTTTTCCAGTAGTCATGCATGGATGTGTGAGTGAAGTCTAAAAAATGCTGAGTGCTAAAGAATTGATGCTTTTGAAGTGTGTTGTTGGAGAAGACTCTTGAGAGTCCCTTGGACTGCAAGGAGATCCAACCAGTCAATCCTAAAGGAGATCACTCCTGGGTGCTCACTGGAAAGACTGATGTTGAAACTCCAATACTTTGGCCACCTGATGCGAAAAGCTGACTCATTTGAAATGACCCAGATGCTGGGAATGATTGAGGGCAGGAGGAGAAGTGAACAACAGAGGATGAGATGGTTGGATGGCATCACTTACTTAATGGACATGGGTTTGGGTAGACTCCAGGAGTTGGTGATGGACAGGGAGGCCTGGTCTGTTGCAGTTCATGGGGTCACAAAGAATCAGACATGACTGAGCGACTGAACTGAACTGAGCTGAATACTGAAGTTTATGTGTGCATCTGTGACTCACTATCTCTGAAATGATAGGAAAAGGCATAAACATCGTACATTACTATATCTTCTGTTACTATAAAAAAGCATTTAAATTTACAGTGTGCATTCTATTATTTAAAAATGCTATTTCTGTTTATGCTCATGCTTTCCAAATCTATATTTTAATCTATGTCTATTTTTTCTGTTTATAGAGAGGTTTGCTATCAGTTAAATTTTTATATTCACTCTATCATATCCTTAAGACCAAATTCAGAGTCTTAGAGTCATCTAAGTTATAATAATTGAGAGAATAAACTGGTCGGTAAGGAAAAGCAGTATTGGATTATGATGTTTCACATTACAGAAATGCTTTATTCCATTCACTCAATACATTAGATTGTATACATATTATGAAAATAAAAGTGAAGTTGCTCAGTTGTGTCTGACTGTTTGTGACCCCGTGGACTGTAGCCCACCAGGCTCCTCCGTCCCTGGGATTCTCCAGGCAAGAATACTGGAGTGGGTTGCCATTTCTTTCTCCAGGGTATCTTCTCAACCTAGGGATTGAACTTAGGTTTCCTGCATTTCAGGCAGACGCTTTAACCTCTGAGCCACCGAAACAGTTATTAATTAATTTGTAAAATGCAAATGTCTACAGAGTATCTTATAGTTTCCAGAGGTTTTAAAATAAGATTTAGTGTTTTAAACATTTACCAGTAAGCACTGTTTAATATTCAATAAATGTAAAGAATTTGCTATTGTAAAATTATGATAATTTACTTTGAAATTATATACCTTCAAATCTCACATTTGTATAGTTATTTTCATTTTAGTTTTTAGGTTCTAGTGCTTTTAATCTTCCTATACTTGATACAGTCAAAACATAATTCACCGCCATATAAGCTAGTTCCTTCTTCTTTATGAATTAATAAACAATCGAGTTAGAATAGCATGAATCCTTCTATTATGAAATTGGATGCTATTCAGTGAAGCTGATTTTTTATTTAAGGTATATAAAACAGTGAGCATAATGTTTTGTATATAGTTGTCATTCTAAAAACATTAATCATAATATTATTTCTCCCATCTTATAAGTGCCTGGGATCCAAATCCAACTGTTTTCCTGTACATTCTTGTTTCTCTTCTACCCAAATATCATGGGGAAACCTAGAGAAGAGTTCTGTCTCTCTCCAGGGGACAGAATAACTATTATTTTTCTGAGAGAACTAAAAAACTAATCCTAAGTATATCCCTATATGTTATTCCTTACCACTAGTGTAATAGGCATATTCACACTTAAATTACTCTTGGAAACTGACATATTTCCATTAACAAGAGACAAATTTATTTTATAATATGTATTATCCATGCTATTCACAAACAATGTTTTATATATTTAATTTGTATTTCCCAGATTAATAAAATACTTTACTGGGTTTCCATATTTCTCTAAATATGTTATTAAATTGTGTATGTTCCTTACCAATTGAAAAAACTAGTAATTTCAAGTTACTTAACCATATTGTTCTATGCTACTATCTAGGATTTGATGGTGAAGCAGCTGAACTGATATATCACTATTTTTGCAGAAAGTGCCTACTTCCAAGCATTCTAGCATTAACTAGTCATTTAAAAATTCCTTAGTGACAAATAAAGAGGAAACACATTATGAGAATGGTACCTGCAAATGTTTATTCAATATAATTTTGTAAAGTAATTAGCCTCCAATTAAAATAAATAAATTTAAATTAAAAAATAAAAGTTTGTCTTAAACATCACTTCTGTGCTGCTTATTTAAAGGCTTTACTGACACACAAAACTTACACACACTACACACACACACATATATATATATATGAATTGGAAACTGATATTTTATGTAAGTTATTTGTCATTAGAAATACATATATAGAGAAATAAATACTTTATCAATATCACATACTTTGCAACATTATAAAATGGAATCCATTGGTGAATATTTTCTCATTACTGATAATTCCTTGTACCTTATTGAATTATAGTTCAGATTCTGGTTAAAAAGAAATATTTGGAAATAATTATTTCAGCTAGTTACATACCATCACTCCAACAGAATTTAACAAAATTATTTCTAACTACTTTCTCTCACTAATTGCTAATTTTAGATAATATCAAAGAAATTTTCAAAATTTAGTTCTTTATGACATTATATTCTAAAGATAAGCTCCCAGTACTTAGGTGTTAAACTGACATAGTGTTGATATGGCTAATTAGCTTCAATTTAGTTTCAAGTGTTCTATTTTTATAGATATCATGAAATGCATGAATTATTAAACTATCTACTGCATTATATATAAATAGATATCTACACAGCAAATCATATATTTACTAAAGTATACCTGCATCCTTCTGTTCTGTTTTAGTAATATAAAAATTGAATAAGAATATAGGTGGCTCAGAGGTTAAAGCATCTGCCTGCAATGTGAGAGACTTGGGTTCAATTCCTGGGTTGGGAAGATGCCCTGGAGAAAGAAATGGCAACCCACTCCAGGATTTTTGCCTGGAGAATCCCATGGATGGAGGAACCTGGTGGGCTACAGTCCACAGGGTCACAAAGAGTCGGACACGACTGAGCGACTTCACTTCATTTCACTTCACTTCATATTGAATGGGAGCACTTGTCTCTGTTAAGGGTGAAAATCTAACTGAGGAAAATACAATTTGTGTTGCTGCTGCTGCTAAATTGCTTCAGTCGTGTCCAACTACTCTGTGCGACCCCATAGACGGCAGCCCACCAGGCTCCCCCCTCCCTGGGATTCTGCAAGCAAGAACGCTGGAGTGGGTTGCCATTTCCTTCTCCAATGCATGAAAGTGAAAAGTCAAAGTGAAGTCGCTCAGTTGTGTCTGACTCAGCGACCCCATGGACTGCAGCCTACCAGGCTCCTCCATCCATGGGATTTTCCAGGCAAGAGTACTGGAGTGGGGTGCCATCGCCTTCTCCAACAATTTGTGTTAGGTGACCCATAATTTTGTGGGTTAGTGGAATCTCAGCTGCAATCACATCTTTGTACTCCATGGCTTTCTTATTCAGTTCAGTTCAGTTCAGTCGCTGAGTCGTGTCCGACTCTTTGCGACCCCATGAATCCCAGCACGCCAGGCCTCCCTGTCCATCAATATCTCCCGGAGTTCACTCAGACTCACGTTCATCGAGGCCATGATGCCATCCAGCCATCTCATCCTCGGTCGTCCCCTTCTCCTCCTGTCCCCAATCCCTCCTAGCATCAGAGTCTTTTCCAAAGAGTCAACTCTTAGCATGAGTTGGCCAGAGTACTGGAGTTTCAGCTTTAGCATCAATCCTTCCAAAGAAATCCCAGGGTTGATCTCCTTCAGAATGGACTGGTGGGATCTTCTTGCAGTCCAAGGCACTCTCAAGGGTCTTCTCCAACACTACAGTTCAAAAGCATCAGTTCTTCGGCGCTCAGCCTTCTTCATAGTCCAACTCTCAAATCCATACATGACCACAGGAAAAACCGTAGCCTTGACTAGACAGACTTTAGTCNGGTTGGATCTCCTTGCAGTCCAAGGGACCCTCAAGAGTCTTCTCCAACACCACAGTTCAAAAGCATCAATTCTTCGGCACTCAGCCTTCTTCACAGTCCAACTCTCACATCCGTACATGACCACAGGAAAAACCATAGTGTTGACTAGACAGACCTTAGTCGGCAAAGTAATGTCTCTGCTTTTGAATATACTATCTAGGTTGGTCATAACTTTTCTTCCAAGGAGTAAGCGTCTTTTAATTTCATGGCTGCAGTCACCATCTGCAGTGATTTTGGAGCCCAGAAAAATAAAGTCTGACACTGTTTCCCGATCTATTTCCCATGAAGTGGTGGGACCAGATGCCATGATCTTCGTTTTCTGAATGTTGAGCTTTAAGCCAACTTTTTTGCTCTCCTCTTTCACTCTATTAGATACACATAATTATCACTGCTTAAAAATAAACAAACTGAGGAACTCAGACACTGCATAATTTGTGCAATGTTGTATAGTCAATAATTGGTGGAAGTGAGATAATGTTAATTAAATAAGGTAAATGGCAAAAGGCACAGCCATAAAATACTTTAATAGGGTCATTTTCTATTAGGAATTCTCATAGTTTAATATATTTTGAGTGGTAATATGAGGCTTTTCTATATTCATAGTAAATTTTTTTCATTATAAGCTCCCTGATTCCCTTAGTAAACAGTGAGTATAAGGCAAAAAGAATTCCGACATTTATTGAATTTTCTTGTGATATGAGTTACCTGATGTTCCATAATGGAAGTGACAAATGAAGGTTCTCTGACAATAATTACATTACATTATGCATTATTTACTACTGAGTGAGGCATGAATTCCACACAAAGGCTTCCCTATGTCCCTAACACCAAGGATTTCTAGCCAGTATGAATTCTGTAGTGTTCGATTAGCTGTGAGCCAAGAATAAAGGCCTGCCCACATTCTCTACATTCATAAGGTTTGATACCAGGATGAATTCTTTGATGTTCAGTAAGTTGTGAACTACGAATGAAGGCCATTCCACATTCCCTACATTGATAGGGTTTCTCACAAGTATGAATTCGCTGGTGATGAGTCAGTTGTGAAACACGAATAAAGGCTTTCCCACATTCCTTGCATTCATAGGGCTTGTCACCTGTATGAATTCTTTGATGTTGAATAAGGTATGAACTACGACTGAAGGCCTTTCCACAGTCCTTACACTCATAGGGTCTGTCACCTGTATGAACTCTCTGATGTCGTGTAAGCTGTGCATGCTGTCTAAAGGCCTTCCCACATTCTTTACATTCATAGGGTTTCTCCCCAGAATGAATTCTTTGATGTCGAGTAACTTCTGAGCTATGAATAAAGCCCTTGCCACATTCCTTACATTCATAGGGTTTCTCCCCAGTATGAATTCTCTGATGTACGGTAAGTTGTGAATGCTGTCTAAAGGCCTTCCCACATTCTTTACACTGATAGGGTCTAGCGCCTGTATGAATTCGCCGATGAACAGTAAGTTGTGAGCCACGAATAAAGGCCTTGCCACAGTCTTTACAGACGTAGGGTTTCTCACCTGTATGAGTCCTATGATGCAGAATAAGTTGTGAATGCTGTCGAAAGGTCTTTCCACATTCTTTACATTCATAAGGTTTGACCCCTGTATGAAGTCTCTGATGGAGAATGAGTTCTGAAGTTCGACCGAAGGCCTTCCCACACTCCTTGCAGTCATAAGGTTTCTCACCTGTATGAATTCTCTGATGTTGAACAAGGTGTGAGGTACGACTGAAGGCCTTTCCACATTCCCTACATTCAAAGGGCTTTTCACCAGTATGAGTTTTCTGATGTTGAATAAGGTGTGAGCCACGGCTGAATGCTTTCCCACATTTGTTACATTCAATCGATTTCTCACCAGTCTCACTGCTGGGATGTAGGGTGAGTGATGTATGCCCACACTCAAAAGTGGGCATGTTTCCGTAGGTGATCTTCACTTGCTTAAAACAGCACTCATGATTTACTTGTTGTTTTTCAAACTGGCCTTTGTATGCCCAGTCTTCATCATAGCACTGAAGGCTTTCCATTAGCTCCCAATTGAATGACATGACTTCAAAGGTATCTTTCTGCAGAAATGTCTTACACCTTGACTCCAAGTCTGCAAAATGAAAAAAAGTAAATACAACTTGTTCTCTCCCTCTAAGAGAAATTTAAAAACTCTCCAGTAGATTAGAGAGAAAAAATGAAAATAATCACCATAATTGGTGAACTGCTTGTGTAAGCCTCGAATATTGCTGGGCAATGTCTAAAAAGAACATGAAGGCACAGATATGATGAGACCTCACACGGTGCCAGAAAGGAATAATAAAACAAGTTAAACCAGTGGTTCTTAGTTCTGTCAGAGGATAGAATCATCCAGAAAGCCTTGTAACAAAAAAAATGTTCTTCAAGAACCACCCCACACTGAATAAAAATCTTCAGGTGGAGGCACAAGACATGTGTGCACATACTTCTCGAAATACAAAGTTAAGATTCACATAATGTGAAATTTCTCATTTAATCATTTTAAAGTGTACAATTCAGTGGTTTAGAGTACATTTCCAGTGTCATGCAATCACTGTCACTACCTGGCTCCAGAACACTCATCATTCCAAATAAAAACGCTGTGCCACAGACTCACAGACACAGAGAACAGACGTATGGTTGCTGAGATGGAGGGGGAGGGTTCGGATAGGAGTTTGGGACTAGCAGATGCAAACTGTTACATATAAGATGGATAAAGAACAAGGTCCTACTGTATAGCACTATATTCAATTTCCTGTAATAAACCATAATGGAAAAGAATATGAAAAAGAATATACATATACATACACACAGACATATATATAACAGAATCACTTTACTGTATTCTGTATTTCAATAAAAAGAAAGAAAGAAACCCTGTGCCCATTAAGCAGCCACTCCCCATTCTCCAGTCCTTCCAGCCCCTGGCAATCACTAATGGCAGAGCAACACTAATTCTCTCTCTATGGATTTGCCTTTTCAGGGCATTTCATACAAATAAGGCATCTATATAACACTTTCCACCATGTGATGCTGCTGCTGCTACTACTGCTGCTAAGTCGTGTCAGTCGTGTCCGACTCTGTGCGACCCCACAGACGGCAGCCCAACAGGCTCCTCTGTCCCTGGGATTCTCCAGGCAAGAACAGTGGAGTGGGTTGCCATTTCCTTCTCCAATGCATGAAAGTGAAAAGTGAAAGTGAAATCACTCAGTCGTGTCCGACTCTTAGTGACCCCATGGACTGTAGCCTACCAGGCTGCTCCATCAGTGGGATTCTCCAGGCTAGAGTACTGGAGTGAGTTGCCATTGCCTTCTCCACCACGTGATGCTAATGCCAATTAAATGAAAATCTCTGCTTAAACTTTTTCATAGCCTCCTCACTGCACTTAGAATAAATTTCAAATTCAATGCCATGGTTCACAGGTTTTTGGCAAAGCAGGTCCCTGCTTCTCTTTGTAGTCATTCTGTTGCTCTATCTCCACCAAGGACAATGCATCTTCAAGTTGAGTACTCTCCCCTTTCCTCCCTAAGTAACAAACCACAGCCCTCCTTTGAGCATCTAGAATAAATCTAGGTCTTTTCCATCTTAGATCTCTATCAGGAATCCTGTCCTGGACCCTTTACATGGCTGATTTTCTCTTCAGGTTTCAGATTAAAACACACTTTCAAAAAGCTCTCAGCACTTTCACTGCCCAGGGTGTGGGTTTCCCTGGGCAATCCTGTAAGCTGTGTGGTGTAGCCATTTAAAAAAAAAGAAGAAGAAGAAGAAGATGAAAGGGGGCTATGATCCAAGAAATGCAGGTAGCCTCTAGAAGCTGGAAAAGGGCAAGAAAACCGATCTTTACCTAGAGCCTACAGAAAGGAATAAGCCTTTTGGACACCCTGAATTTACCCCAGTGAGATATATTTTGGATTTCTAATCTCTAGGACTGTGAGAAAATACATGTGTTGTTTTAAACCACTAAGTTTGTGGTAATGTGTTATACAAGGGTAGGAAACTAATACACACAGAAAGAAAACACTGAGTAACTCAATGTATCATGACTATTCAGTCTTAACTCTGGAGTCCAGTCTTCCCGGGAAATGTAAGATAGAACCAAGTACAAAGAAAGCCAGAAATTTGGTTCTTGGTCTCTGAGTTTTAAAGTACAGATGTCTTGGTAATTTAAGGCTAATTTAAGTCCATGGCAAATATAGTTTTGATTATATATACTTTTGTCCTTAAACATGGACTTCCAACTGCATCTCTGAATCAGGGGTTGGATTTTCTTTATAAGGCCAGATGATAATTATTTTAGGCTTTGTGGTTCAAGAGACAAAAATGAGGATGTTATATAGGCACTTACGTAATAAGAGAAAAAACAAATTGCTACACATTTTTTATTGATGAAATTCAAAGCATAATAATCTTTTTTAAAATACAGGTCAAAGAATGAGAAGCACAGAATTCTTTTCTGCGGGAGGTAACATTTCACTTAACTGGAAATCAAGGTTAGTGTTCTCCAGCATCAGAATTGATAGTAAATATTTATCTGTTAGTGCTGATCTGTAATCAGATTTTATGTATTTCACTTTTGAAAATGTTTCATATAGATAGTACTACCAAATACTGATATAAATCCATAAACATATGATTTTAATTATGTATATGCCTCTCTTACAAGGTATTTACAGAATTCAACAGATAGCAGAACAGATTTGGCCCATAGTTCATAGTGTGCAGATGACTGATTTATATCATTACTATTAAGAATAATGCAAACTGTACATTTATAAATTATAAAAATGACAGTATGAAGCAAGAATTTCAGATCACTAAAACAAGATTAGAGTGGGGTGAATCCAAGCAGAGGTCGGCAAACTTTTTCTGTAAAGGCCTACATAGTAAATTTTTTTAAAGGCTTTATGGACTACATAAAGTCTCTGTCACACATATATAATTTTAAACTCTTATAAAATGTATAAGCCATTGTTAGCTTGTGGATGGTACAAAAAACTGGCCACAAGCTGGACATGACCCATAGATTGTAGTATGCCAACCCCTGGTCTAAGGCATAGCAGAGTAGAAGATGGTAAAGGTCTTAAGGTCTTATTTGCTCAGAAAAAGAATTTCAAAGATACTATTTCATACCATCCAGCAATAAAAGAAACCAGGTCTCCTTTGAGAAGTGGCTGATTTCAGGAGTGAGGCAAGAAAGATACAGGATAAACCCAGAATATGTTGTAAGCACCAGAAAATAAGGAAGTAGTGAAAAACAGGAAGAAGGAATGCCAAAAGAACATAAGAGTCAACCTGAAGATGTTCCCAAAGGGCCAAAGCTTTCCCAATGAGCAATTTGAACAACAAAATAAACAATGGTATTTCTGAACTACAACTCATAGGATACATAAATAAGTAAATAACCTATACTGATAGAAGTAAATCTCTGAATAAGCAGATGAATGGGAAAGGGGGTAGGGAAACCCCTTCCATACAGAAGAATTCCAATTAATAAATGCAGGGGCAATAAGGGACACAAAATCAACACACAGCAATACTACTGTATTAACTGTTATAGACAAGATGGATACTAAAATTATAGTGGGCAAAGTGAGGAGAAACAGCATATCTATGTAGCTGCAAAGTATCTCCCTCCAAGATAATTACCAATTACAGTTGGAAAAGTCGTAACCTTACAGGAAAGAAATATGGAAGAAACCTTAACCAAGTTGATCAAGTTAACACTACCAGTAATATTAACATCATATTGGGGTTGCAATCCCTGATATGATGCACAGAGAAGGACACAATATCACTTCTGTGGTATTCCTGCCAAAGATGCATAACCTCAATCTAATTGTAGAAAATATCAGACAAACACAAGTGAGAGACATTCTCCAAAAGAGAACTCATCAAAAGGATCAAGCTCATGAAAGACAGAAATTGTCACAGAGTGGAGGATGCTAAGGAGACACAACAATTAAACGCAGTGTGGGATCCCAGACTGGATCCTGGTATAGAAAAAGGACATCGGGAAAAACTAATGAAATTCTAATAAGATCTGTAGATTAGTTAATAGTACTATACCAATGTTAATTTCCTGGTTTTGATAACTATACTATGATTATATAAAATTTTAACACTGGGAAGCTGAGCGGAGGGTATTTGGGAATTCCTTGTAATAATTTTGCAAATTTTCTACAAGTCTAAACTAATATGATTTCAAAATAAAAATATTTCGGAGAAAAACTTTACCAGAAAGAAGGACTTCCCTGATGGTCCAGTGGCTAGGACTCTAAGCTCCCAGTGCAGGGGGCCTGGTTCAATCCCTGGGTTAGATCTCATATGCTGCAGTTAAGAGCTCCTGTACTGCCAGTTAAAGATCCTGTGCAGTGCTCACTTCGGCAGCACATATACTAAAATTGGAACGATACAGAGAAGATTAGCATGGCCCCTGCGCAAGGATGACATGCAAATTCGTGAAGCGTTCCATATTTAAAAAAAAAAAAAAAAAAGATCCTGTGCAGCCAAATAATTAAATAAACAAATAAACATTTAAAAACAAAATTTTTACTAAACAGAAAAAAATCCTATTTCAGTCTTTAGGTGGGAAGAGAAATGCAGGTTTAAGCACATTTTTTTTTAAGTCAAGTTAAAGATTATTGTACTTCTAAATTGCTTGAAAGGCAATAAAATGTGAGGGAAACAAAAAGAATGAGGAACAGAAAATATAAAATAAGATAGGAATAAGAACAGACATATGAATGATTACAAATGAGAATGGATTAAACTCTATTAAAATTGATTTAAAAAGGAAACTAATTCTGATTACAGTGACACAACTTAAAGTGGCGATATTTTAAAAGGATAAGCAAAGATACACCATAATTTTTTAAACTAACAACAGGGCACTTAATATCAGAAAAACTAGAATTCAAGATTAAAAGCACTAAGTGGCAAAATGAAGGATGGACTGTACTGCAAGTACAATTTGCAACAAGGATCTACATTTCACCTTTCTATTAATAAAAATGTTGTATATAGTAGCAAAATATATAATACAATTAATAGCTCTCTGAATTTGACAGTAGAAGTACAGAGAACATTAAAAGGACATAAAGACTCTAAACCATATAATAAAAAGGCTTAAAGAGGTGAATGCACCATCCAAAGAATACTAGTTTTAAATACACATGGAGTATTTCCCCAAACTGGAACAACTTGACTTATTGACAACACTGGAAGAAAAAAGGCAGTGGAATGTGTTCTTTGGGCTGAGAAAAAACTCTTGCCAACACAGAATTCCATACTCAGTGAAAATATCCTACAAGAAAGACAGTAGAATAAAGACATTTTCATGTGGTCAGAAACTGAATTTGTCAACAGCAGACCTACACAAAAGGAAATCTTAAGGGTGTTCTTTAGATAGAGAAAAAAATGCTCCCAGAGGGAAATAAATGACAATAATACAAAGAAGTCAGGAGGTTGTAACTGATAACCAAGTATTCAAAGGCTCCAGTTCTATCGAGCAAGTGCCAGTTCAAAATACTTGCTAACATTTATTTAGTGATTGTTATGGCCTGGCATTGTTCTGGGCATTTTCACATACTAACTCAAAGAAGCCACAATAACTACATGAAGAAGGCACTATTTTTAATCATATTTGCAGAGGAGAAAACTGAAGCACAGAGAATTGAAGTAACTGACCTAAACTCACAGATCTAGTACGTGACTGAGCCAGGATGTGAACTCACAAAATCTGATTCTAGAGTATTCCCTCAGTCACTCTACATTCTAACCTCTCAAAAGGTAAGAGAATAAATGGATTGCTAAATTAGGTAAAGCGAGAAGCTGTTTTAAGAAAATAAGTATTTTTTAAGGAATGAAGACATTTGCAGAAAAAATGATGCTAAGAACAGGTGAAACAGGTGCCCCTGGAGAAGAAAGAGGGGCACATTCCTTTTTGAAATGAGATGAAACATGAGAGAAGAAAGAACAAGAAGGAGTTAATGGGGATAAGGGTGAGGTTCCCTTGGAACTGGATGCTCTGTTCTTTAGGGCCTCATGTCTCAGGCTTTTCTTCCTTAGCAGGGTTTTGAGGGAGTTTACTGGCAATAACTCAAGTCACTGTGATGAGTTAACACTCCTGCAGGGCTGTCATTGCCAGTGACTTCCCACCACTGGATCAGCCCTCACTCACCTGGGCACCATGGTCCTGTCATATCATTCACAACCATCCAGGGTTCTTTCCCTTGCTCCAGTAAGGAGACAACATCGGGCTTAGAAATGGAAAGTCCTGTTTATAGGAAAAGAAATGGGGCATGATTATGCTGTTCCCAAACTCCAACCCAGTCCCCCGGTCGCTGAGGAAGAGAGGCAGTTACACAAAGGGAGGTGTGAGGCTGTCCGCAGGTTAGGAAGGTGGAGGTGCCAAGGCACAATCCATTTGCACTTTGATGAAGCACTAAACCATTCCCTTGGAGACAGAGCAGGAACTTAGCCACTTGTAAGTCTTCCTAGAACTTCACCATGAAGAAACCAGAAACTGCGTTCTCCATTTGCTCTCTCCTTCTCCCCAGTCCTCACTCTTCCTGGCCCTGCTCTACGCCCAGCTGTGCCCTAGTTTACCTGTATTGCATGTGTGTGCTTGTGTGAGTGCTCAGTCGCTCACTCATGTCTGACTCTCTGCAATCGCATGGACTGTGGTCCTTCAGGCCCCTCTGTCCATGGAATTTTCCATGAAAGAATACTGGAGGGGGTTGCCTTTCTTCCTCCAGGGGATGTTCCCAACCCAGGGATCAAACCCATGTCTCCTGCATTCTTTACCATGGATCCACCTGGGACATAAGGACTGTGTTAACCGAATCTTATCATTTCTCACTGGGTTTGGTAGGTGGAAAGCATCCGTGGGCAGGAAGAGACAGTCCAAGATATTTCTTTCTCCTTTCCCGCCCTCCTTTGGCCCAGGAGTTCTGGATGCAGCTACACCTGCTGCTAGCCAGCCCTTCTCCACGGCTTGTGCTCCCACCATTTTCCAGTGGCAGTCTTTTCTCCCTTGACCCCCTCCAGCCAGAGCGGGTAACAGCCTCCCACTGCTGTAGTCCCTGGCAGCCATCTTTCTTGGCTGCTCCTGTGTTATACAATGTCCTTACCTAGTGAGACCAAGTTGCCAAAGTTTTCCAAAGTCACCTCCCTGTACAGGTCCCTCTGGGCAGGTTCCAGGCACTTCCATTCTTCCTGAGAGAACTCTACAGCCACGTCCCTAAATGTCACCAATCCCTGAAACAATAAACCCAGGCACTACCAGTAAAGAAAATGACTTTTATTTTTTAAATTACAAAATTTTTCAAAATCCATAGAAGTATAGAGTATAATGGCCCCCATGTGTCCATTACTCTGCTTCAGTCATTTAAGAGGATCTTAACATTTCCATTTTTTACCCTTGGTGTTTATTGAGGTGAATCCCACATACAAAATTATAGTATTTCACTCACAAATATTTTAGTATCTAACAGATAAGACTTAAAAAAATTTTTTTTTAATTGTGCTCTCACCATTTTCCAGTGGCTCTCACCATTTCCTAGGCAAATTTTATTTGTATATTTTTTGGCTGTGCTGGGTCTTCATTGCTGAGCATGGGCTTTCTCTAGTTATGGTGGGTGGGGGATACTCTTCATCGTGGTGCGTGGGCTTCTCGTTCTGGTGGCTTCTCTTGTAGCAGATTATGGGCTCTAGGACATGTGGGCTTCAGTAGTTGCAGCACACAGGCTCTAGAGAACTGGTTTAGTAATTGTGGCACATGAGCTTAGCTTCTTCATGGCATATGGGATCGTCCCGGACCAGGAACTGAACTGGTGTCCCTCACATTGCAAGGCAGATTCTTAACCACTGGCCCACCCGGGAATAACCAGAATATCACTATCACGTGGAATAAAATTAACAACAGTCTCCTAATAATTAAATCAAGTTTCAAATTGCCTTAATTTTCTCAGAAGATTTTTTTTTTCCAGAAATGACTTTTGATGGTTGGTTTGTTGAAATCAGGATTCAAACAAAATCCATCCCTTGAAACTAGTTTACAGACTTCCTCTATCTCTCAAATCTCTAACAGCCCCTTTGAAAAGTTTTATTGCTATTTATTCATTAAACAAACATTTGAATCAGTAGCATTTCCCAGACTCTGAATTTGGCTCATCACATCTTCACGGCAGTGTTTAATATGCTGCTCTACTTCCATATTTTTTAAAGGGTCATAAATATGTCAGAGGTTGTACTGTGTTCTTCCTGTAGCATCTCATTGGGAGGCACATAATGACTGGTTGTCTCATTTTTAATGAGGTTAAAATTCATGCAGTTGGGGGAAATAGAAAAATTAAAGTCGGCCCAATGTGAGACATTCCTAGGTACGAAACCTTTCTGAAGAAAGGCATCTTCTTGTTGTTCAGTCTCTCAGTCGTGTCTGACTCTTTGTGACCCCATGGACTGCAGCACACCAGACTTCCTTGTCCTTCACCATCTCCTGGAGTTTGCTCAAACTCATGTCCACTGAGTCAGTAAGACACTCCTAGGTATAAAGCCTCTTTGAAGAAAGGCATCTTCTACGAGCTCCCTAAGGACTACCACGTATCAAACCAATTAAGTTAATTCAATGGGGAAAGATTAGTCTGTTAACAAATAGTGCTGGAATAAGTGACTATCTAAATGCAAATTAACTAAAAATAGATTGTAGATATAAATGTAAAAGCTAAAATCATAAAACTTTTAAAAGAAAACATAGGAGTACATCTTCACAGCCTTGGTCGAGCAGTGGTTTCTTAGACATAGCACCAACCACCAAAAATAAACAAAAAGAACAAAAGAACAAGAAGATAAAATAAATTTCATCAAAATCAAAAACTTTTGTTCTGCAGATAATTTCATAAAGAAAGTGAAAAATCTAACCCACAAAACTGAGAGAAAATACTGGCAATTTGTATATCAGATAAGAGACTTGAATCCAGAATATGTAAAGAACTCTTACAACTCAATAATAAAAAAGACAACCTAATTTTAAACTAGCCAAAGAATCTGAAGAGATTTCTCTCAAGAAGATATACAAATGGCCAATAAGCATATGAAAAGATGCTCAGTATCACTGATCATTAGGCAAATGCAAATCAGAACCACAATAAAATGGTACTTCACATCCGTTAGGATGGCTATTATGAAAACAGAAGAAAACAAAAAAATAAAACTTCCAAAAACACATTTCTGTGAAGATGTGGAGAAACTAGAATCCTCTTACATTGCTGGTAGGAATGTAAAATGGGGTAGCCACTTTGGAAAACAATTGTGACAGTTCCTCAAAAGAAGTTTCACTCCTAGGTACAGAGAAAAGCGTCCACCTAAAAACACTGGTATATACTGATGTTTACAGCAGCATTATTCATGATAGTCAAAAAGTAGAAGCAATTCAAATGTCCAAAGACTGATGAGTTGATGAACAAAATGTGGTCTACAATATCCATGGAATATTGCTTGCCATAAAAATTAACAAAGTACGAATACATGCTGTATCATAGAAGTTTGAAAACATACTGAGAAAAAACATCACACATAAAAAATCAAATACTGAATGACTCCTTTATACAAAAAGTCCAGAATAGGCAATTTCATAGAGACAGAAAGTAAATTAGTGGTTGTCAGGGCAAGAGGAGGGGAGTTTGGGAGTGATGGCTAATGCAAACAGGATTATTATTTTTTGGTATTATTTTTTGGATATAAATGTTCTAAAATGGCTTGTGCTGACAGTTGCACAACTCTGCAAATATACTAAAAACCACTGAACAATACACTTCTATGGATGACTTTCATTGTATGTGAATTATATATATATGTATAATAAATAAAGCTGTTAGTGTAACTGAAGGCTTTTGTTAATGTTGGTTAAATCTACTAATATAATACCACATTAGAAATTAAAAGAGAGAAAATGTTTAAATTATTATTAATTTAAATAACTAATAATAAGCCTGTTACATGTTAATATAAATAACGCATTTGATGAAAAAGAACCATCAAAATAAAAAAGCATTTAGTAGTACAGTTTTATATTTTTGCAAATCTCTTTAATGACTGGCTGAATGAAAGAGATTTTCATACCTTCTGTATTCAACCTGTTGGTCAACTTAATTTTATTTTATTTTTTGTCCATGCCGCATGGCTTGCAGGATCTTAGCTTCCCACCCAGGGACTGAACCTGAGCCATGGTAGTGAAACCTTGGAATCCTAACCACTGGGCCACCAGGGAATTCCCCAGTCTGTTAGGATAACACATTTCATATAGTTTCTGGGAAATTCCACTGTACACTCATTAGAGTTACGAGTGAAAAAGGGAAATAATGTGTTAGTATTATTATTGAAGTAATTTTGGCCCCTAGACCTCCTGAAAGGGTCTTAAAGTCTTCCTGGACCACTTTAAGAACTGCTGACCTAGCACTACACAATTTAACACGAAAGACTTGAAAATACACTGTGCTGAGTAAAAAAACATCTGGTAAAAAATAGAGTATGATAAGTGAAGTGAAGTTGCTCAGTCGTGTCCGACTCTTGCGACCCTATGGACTGTAGCCTACCAGGCTCATCTGTCCATGGGATTTTCCAGGGAAGAGTACTGGAGTGGATTGCCATTTCCTTCCCCAGGGAGATTATGATAAGTGTACATCAAATTTAAAAATGGCAAACTCTAATACAAGTAAAAAGTAAAAACTCAAAAGTAAATTGTTTAGTAGGCATCCATGTGGGTTTCCCAGGTGGCACTAGTAGTAAAGAACCCATCTGCCAATGCAGGAGACATAAGAAACGTGGATTTGACCCCTGAGTTGGGAAGATCCCCTGGAGGAGGGCATGGCAACCCATTCCAGTAATCTTGCTTGAAGAATACCAAGGACAGAGAAGTCTGGCAGGCTACAGTCCATAGGGTCGCAAAGAGTCAGACACGACTGAAGTGACTCAGCACATGCATGCGTGAATCCATATATGGCAAAATTATAAGAATCAAAGTAAAAAACAAAAGAATCAAAGTACCAACAAACACAAAATTAAACATAGTCATTAACATTGGCAAAGCAGGCCTTCCCTGGTGGTCCAGTGGATAAGAATCCACCTCGCAATGCAGGGGACACCGGTTCAGTCTCTGATCCAGGAAGATCCCACACGCTGCAGGGCAACTAAGCTGTGCCACAACTACTGAAGCCTGAGCCCTAGAACCTGTGCTTTGCAGTAAGAGAAGACACTGCAGTGAGAAGCCTGTGCACGACTCCGGCGTAGCTCCACTTGCCACAATTAGAGAAAAGCCCTCACATAAAAACGAAGATCTAGCGCAGCCACAGATAAATAAATAAATTAAAAAACACTGGCAATGCAGCATATGTGAAGGGATGTGGGAGGGGTTCCTCAGATGGTACATTAGCTGAGTGATGAATATATCAACATTCATTTTATTATTCTTTATATCACATGCATGTTATAGATATGTTTTTGTATATATTCTTTGATAATGTGAAATGTTTTATGATTTTTATGGGGGGGTGACATTTAAAAATCAAAGAGAAAAAAAGAAAACTACTTGGGTTAATGGAAAAGGTCAAGGTTATCTTCTTTTTGGCTCTATTTAGCCATGGTTCTGATAAGGGGAGCTCTCGTATTTCTCTCAAGAGAATATACTTCTGCTCCATTGGTGCTCTGGTAAGAACACTGCTGGAGAAAAGAGGGCCACCAGAAGTGGGGGCAGGGAGGCATCATTGTTCATTCCCCGCAGTGGAGGAACTGAGGGCAGGTTATCGAATGGGGCTCAAGCGAGACAGGAAAATTTCAGGATAAGGAACACAAATGTTGATATTATTTCAAGAATAGAGTAAATTTCCACTTACCTGGATCATGGCTTTTAGAACCACCTGTCCTGCTTGGATTTCTTTAGATTCTTCTGTTGAACAAGTGAAGAGTCCTGAAAAAACAGAGTAGTGGGGAGAAGGGGCACATCTCATAAACTGAGCTTCATTAGAGACAGCATTTACTTAGGTTTCTCTAGTAGCTCTGACCGGAGAAGGCGATGGCACCCCACTACAGTACTCTTGCCTGGAAAATCCCATGGATGGAGGAGCCTAGTGGGCTGTAGTCCATGGGGTCACTAGGAGTCAGACATGACTAAGCAATTTCACTTTCACTTTTTGCTTTCCTGCATTGGAGAAGGAAATGGCAACTCACTCCAGTGTTCTTGCCTAGAGAATCCCAGGGACGGGGGAGCCTGGTGGGCTGCTGTCTATGGGGTCGCACAGAGTTGAACACGACTGAAGCAACTTAGCAGCAGCAGCAGCAATAGCTCTGATGGTAAAGCATCTGCCTGCAATGCAAGAGACCAAAGTTTGATCCCTGGGTTGGGAAGATTCCCTGGAGAAGGAAATGGCAACCCACTCCAGTATCCTTGCCTGGAAAATTCCATAAGGAGCATGGCAGGCTGTGCAGTCCATGGGGTCTCAAAGGGTCGGACACAACTGAGTGACTTTTATTTATTTAGCCATAAACCACCTAAACAGACAAGCTTAAAACAACTGTACTTCCGGGGTCCGGCTTGGCCTCTTTTGCCAACTCCTTGACACCCCACACAACACTAATACCAAGAACTAATGAGTTAACAAAACCCAGCCCTTTCCTAGACCATAGGGAAACTGAAAGATGGAATCAAGGCGAATGTGCTCCATCATTCACACAGAATCCAAGCATTTCAGCAGGTGGGGTTCTGGCTGGGACAGTCTCTGTCCCAGAGACTGGGATAGCATCACCTATTGTTAATACTAATCTATACCCCAGATGGGGCCTAGACAGCTCCCAGTCATTCCAAGCAGACTTTCCTTTGTGGCTGAGGCAAGGAAGATTGCAACACAGACTCACTCGGCCTTCATGTGAGGACAGTACCTACAGGCTGGGACCTACAGGCTAGGAGCAGAGCATACCTGTGCAGGTCAAACTGTATGAAAAAGACATCCTTAAACAAAGTCTTCCAGCTTTTCTGGGCTCAACAGGCAAAACCTCTTGGGTATGTCCCTGGCTCTGCGTTCTCCTTCCAAGTCCAAACAGGGCCCACACCATCCATATGAGGGGCTCTGTCAAAGCCTCCAGCCAGAGCTGGACTAACCAGATAGGAGCAAGGAAACCATAGTAATACAGGCATCTTACAAGCATATGGGCACGTCCAGAGTACTGACCTGAGTGAGAACTCGGTTCCTAGAAGCCTCTTGGCCAGGCAATCCTTATTTTCCACCTAAGCCCTCTCCACTGCTTTCCTGAAGAATAAGATTCCTTCTGTGGCTGGCAGCTACTAGGCTGGTGGGAGAGCAGCCTACTTCAAAATTAGGAGAATGCAGGGGTTGTTTTTTTTTTTTTGGTCTGTTTGTTTTTTGTATTTTTTGGCCACGCTGAGCAGCATGCAGAATCTTAGTTTCCTGACCAAGGATCAAACCTGCAACCCCTACGGTGGAAACTCAGATTCTTTTTTTTTTTTATAATTATCTTTACTTTCAGATACATTTTTTATTGAGGTTAAAATTATTCATTTATTCACAAATAGTTATTGATCACATAATATGTGCTCAGCATTGGGGGATATAGTCATTGCATACATAAAATTTATAATCTCATGTGAAGAATTATTATTATAACCTCATCTAGCATTATACAAATATGTACTTAGTAACTCTTAAGTGCTCTGCAAGACAGCTGTAGTAAAGAGTATATGGCAGTTGGATGGAAGCTCTAATTCTTAATGACTGAACTGCAGGGAAGTCCCGGAGCTCAGGTCTTTTGTTTTGTTTTGTTTTGTTTTTTAAGAGGCTGGTTCTAATTAGAGAGGCAAGGAGCTTACTATGGTGAGGAGAGTCAGAAGGAAGACTAAATCATTGGGGGGTGATGTCAAGAAGATTTCAGTATGTGATCTGGGACCTAAAAATCAGAGAATTTAACAGACAAAAAAAGGACAGAAGGTGGCTCAGTGGTAAAGAATCCACCTGCCAAGCAAGTGACATGGGTTCAATCCCTGGGATGGGAAGATCCTCTGGAGAAGGAGATGGCAACCCACTCCATAGTCTTTCCTGGAAATCCCGTGGACAGAGGAGCCCAGCGGGCTCCAGTCCATGGAGTGACGAAGAGTTGGTCATGATTGAGTGCACACACATGGAAAGGGACAGAAGAGCACTCTGAGCAGAGTGAAGAGTAGTGGCAAAAAACAGTGGACCAAACGTAGATGGTGTGTTTGGAGAGCAGAGAATACTGGGGACAACTTGTAATAGTTTGGGGCAGAGTTCAGACCAGTGCTGTCTTACAGAACCTTTGTGATGGGGGAAATCTACACATCTTGTTCTGTCAATAACGCAGCCAATAGCCACATGTGGCAAACTAAGCATTTGCAATGTGGCTAGTCTGATCCAGGAACTGAGTTCTTAATTTAATTTTAGTTAATCTGAATTTAAATTTAATTAATTCTAGAATCTAGAGGAAGATGGCTCAGCTGTCAAGAATCTGCCTACAATGCAGGAGTTGCAAAAGACGTAAATTCAATCCCTGGGTCGGGAAGACCCCCTAGAGTAGGAAATGGCAACCTACTCCAGTATTCTTGCCTGGAGAACTTCCATGGACAGAGGAGACTAGTGGGCTACCGTCCATACTGTCGCAAAGAACTGGACACAACCAAAGTGACTGAGCATGTATATACTACATAATGCATGTAGATAATGCTTACAACATAACTATGAGGACAGGTCTCATCATCACTGTGAATGGCACCTGCCACAGTAATTGAAGGATAAAGGTGACCAGTGAGTACTGATCAAATATATAAAAGTTTGGTTTTCACCAGAAATTAATGGAAGGCCACAGAAGAACTTAAAGAAGGAAGTGATAGGGCCAATATGGCCAGATTATTTTCATGGAGAGGAGTAAAACTGGAGTCAGGGAGATCAACTGATTGTCCTTTCCCAAACAAAGGGTCTGACCCAAGACAGTGACAGCAGAAACAGGAAGGGGATGAATTCAAGATGTTGGAGAAGTAAAATCAACAGGCCCTGGCATCTGATTGAATATGCACGCAGAAAGAGAAAAAGGAGTCAGGAATTCTTTCCTATCTACTGCGTTCCTACCTCAGTTGGCATGGTTCTACATGTAAGGAAGATAACAAATCCAGCCCCTCTTCCAGAGATCTCAGGTTCTAATGGAAAAAGTAACAAATATTGATACACTGACATTGATATTCCTGTTTATATGTAAAGAGGTCAAAGTTCTGTGGAGGGAAATAAAACAGTTAAGGAGAGACAGGGAGCGTTGGGGGAATGAAGGGCAGCCCGAGGACACTTTTCACTGGGAAGATGACACGTGGTACACAGATAACTAGGGGAAGTGCAGTCCTAGCAGAGGGAAGAACAAATGCAAAGGCCTCAAGACAAGAGTAGGTTTCTCTGACAACAAAGAGGAAGGAGACTAGAGCAGTTGGAATGGGGTGAGTGAGAAAAAGAGGGCCAGAGAGGAAGATGGAAGCTGGATCACATGGGGCTTATAGGCCATTGTAAGAACTTTGATTTTTATTCTTAAGACAGGAAGCCACTGAAACATTTTAAGCCAAGGATTGACATAATCTAATTTTCATTTAAAAGGATCACTCAGGACTTCCCTGGTGGTCCAGTGGCCAAGACTCCAAGCTCCCAATGCAGGAGGCCTGGTTTGATTCCTGGTCAGGGAACTATATCCCACATGCCACAGCTAAGACCCAGAGAAGCCAGATAAATAAGTAAAAAAAAAATTTTTTTTTTAAAAGGGATTATTCATGGAAAAATGGACTAAGACGCCGGGGGTGGTGGGTGGGGGTATGTGTGTGGGGTTGCCAAAGCAGGGAGACCAGTGAGAAGGTTACTGCAGTAATCCTGGCAAGGGATGAAGGGCTTGTGTTAGGGTGGTATGGTTGCAGGGGAGGTGATGAGAACTGATCAAAATCTGGATATTCTCTGTAGGAAGAGTTGACAGGATTTGCTGACTTTAGGTATTAAAAAAAAGAGAGAGAGGCCAAGAAGATGCTAAGGTTTTTTTAGCTTGAGCAACTAGAAATATAAAGTTGCCCTTTTTTTGACTGTACCACGTGACTTGTGAGAATCTTAGTTCTTCAACCAGGGATTGAACCCAGGCTCACAGCAGTGAAAGCCCAAGGCTAACGACTGAACCACCAAGGAATTCTCATGAAGTTGCCATTTTTTAACACAATGGACTATGACAGAAGCGCGTTTGGATGGACCAATTACCGGTTTTGTTTTACCTTTTACGTCAATCCTTGAGATGATTATTATACATCCAAGTGGAAATGCCAAATGTCCATTAGATGTTTGATCTTGGAGTTCAGAGAAAGTCTAAATGCAGGAATATAAAACTGAAAGTTACTGATGTTCAGTTGATATTTAAAGCTCTGATACTAAATAAGATTGCCTACAGAAGAGTGAAACGAAGTAATAAAAAAGGTAGAAGACCTGAAGATAAGATGAATTCTGAATATAAAGGACAGAGATATGGAAGAGAGATCCAGAAGATCTAAAGTATGTATAAACTATGATATGAGTGACAGTGAAGTGCGTTTGGGAACTTGTATACTGAAGGACCTTAATCTACGTAGTTCTAGAAGCCACTGAGGGACTGACTTAGAGCTCCCAGTTCCCACAGAGGACGTAAGCTTTCATATAAAAGGCTTTCTGTTGCCTGCATCTCCTCACTCACCTGGGCTTCCCAGGTGGTGTTAGTGGTAAAGAAAATGCCTGCCAGTGCAGGAGGCATAAGCAGGAGGATTCAATCCCTGGGTCAGGAAGATCCCCTGGTGGAGAACATGGCAACCGATGGCAGTATTCTTGCCTGAAAAATCCTCATGGAAAGAGGAGCCTGGTTGAGTACAGTCCATAGGGTTGCAAAGAGTCGGACACGACTGAAGTGACCACGCACGCACACACTCACTCACCTATGCACAGGCCTTTTGTCAGTGTCTCTCCACAGCCCAGGATGTCTTCCTTGTTCTAAAAAGAGTTCACATCTAATATCCAGAAGCAACTTTCTATACATAGAAAAAGAAATGGGTCTTAGCCAGTGTGGTAATTACTAGAGTTTCACCATTATCCAGTTTTTCAAGCATCCAGTTTTCCTCTCTTTTGGGCACGCAGATGACATTTTCCAGTCCCCTGTCAGCCAGGCTCCTCTATACGTAGGATTTCCCAGGCAAGAATACTGGACTGGATTGCCAGCACCTGGGTAGGGGTAGTGGGAGACGTTGCTGGTCATGAGTAGATCTATATAGGTGTCATCACCTTAACATCAGTAACCTATTCCTGAAAAAGCAGTCATCCTGAGTAAAAACTCTAACTAGGAGCATCTTTCCCAATATTTAAAATGTGGAAAAATAAAATGTACCACATTTTAACACAAAGCCCCCAAATTATTTCTAAACATAATTAAACACAAAAAAACCTACATATAAATAAAAAGCTACTGTATTAAGATGAAAATTTCTTAAAACATCACTTCCTGATCACTGATTATTATGACTATTGACAATTAGTTATTTCTTTTGTTGACAACCCAATCTATACCTTTGTCAAAATACTCACACGACACTGATATTTTACTAAGTGAATTTCTGATGTAACTTGAAACTTTTCCTGTATGTCATATTTTTATATGTATTGAGCTTTATGGACATAAACATAAATTTTTCCAGTCTAAAATCAACCCAAAATCTATACACTGAGAGGTATGTACATTCCTGGGCAATGGTCAAGATTCAGACAACAGCATATTAAATAAGTGAAAGATTTCTATAAAATGGTAATGCTGAGTACTCACAAATTTAGTAGTAATGAATTAGTTCATAACATAGAAAATATTCAAGATATGGCTAGTGAAATAAAAGATTACAAAACAACTGGGCATCATGTGGTCTCGTTTGTAAAACGCATGTATATATCAAAGTAGACAAGATAGAAAAACCAGACTGAACACATCCGGGAAGTTTTGTGTGTTTTGTTTTTTGGCTATGCCATGTGAGGCATGTGGGATCTTAGTTCCTTGACCAGGGATCAAACCTGCACCCCTTGCAGTGGAGGCACTAGAAGTGTGGAATCTTAACTACTAGACAGCCAGTAGAAGTCCCTCTGGAAATTTGTATCCTTATAGATTTCTTTGGTTATTTCTGGGTTGTGATCTTCAATTTTCTTAGTTTTACTTAAGTGTATTTTTTCAATAACCACGCATTANAGTGTGGAATCTCAGCTACTAGACAGCCAGTAGAAGTCCCTCTGGAAATTTGTATCCTTATAGATTTCTTTGGTTATTTCTGGGTTGTGATCTTCAATTTTCTTAGTTTTACTTAAGTGTATTTTTTCAATAACCATGCATTAATTTAAAAATATAACCTACACTCCCCCGTCCCTGGGATTCTCCAGGCAAGAACACTGGAGTGGGTTGCTATTTTCTTCTCCAATGCATGACAGTGAAAAGTGAAAGCGAAGTCGCTCAGTCGTGTCCGACTCTTAGCAACCCCATGGACTGCAGCCTACCAGGCTCCTCCATCCATGGGATTTTCCAGGCAAGAGTACTGGAGTGGGGTGCCATCGCCTTCTCCAACAAGTAGCAGATGAAAAAGAAGTACTTTCCTAAGAAATCTTCCTTTGAACATGAAACAATAGCTCAGGATATTCAAAAGCAGTTCTCTTTCACAGAATGGCTTGTTATTTTTACTTGGTCAGTTCCCAATAGTTGCAAACTTCTTGATTTGGTAACTACATTTATGTGGCTGGAAAAGAACTAAAAGTCACTGAGGCCAAGTCCTAAGTGATGCTTCCTTTCAGCTCTTCTTGCCAGATGAGTTTATGATGTTTTGTAACCTGCCCTATTGGCCTCAGGGTTCTCTGAACATCTATAGAGGCACCTTGCTCCACCTGTCATATTTTGGATTTCTGAAGGTTAGAATGAAAATTGCAGGAAATACAGGTGACTCAATTCACCTCCTCAGAGTTCTTATGGGATCAGTTTGACTTAGATAAGATGACATAACAATGACTGCTCTCTGGTCATATAAATATCTTCCTCCTAAGACTTCACACAGTGTAATAGCAGAGTGAACTAGTGCTCTTTATCATTCTTTGCTTTGGACATTTGTATACCAGTTTTATCTCCCATATTACATTATCTGTAATTTAAAAATAGAGACTCACTTTTTAAAAGTATTTTGTCTCCCTGTGTTCTAGATTAGGATTTTACATATTTGCAATTCTTAATAAATGTCTAATGCCTGACCCAAAGGAATTCATTATAAAAACTTCAAATGGGAGAGGATACAGGTGTATGTATGGCTGATTCATTTTGCTGTACAACTAACACATTGTAAAGCAACAATATTCCAATAAAAGTTAATTTAAAATAAGTAAATAAAAATAGAATTATCATATGATCTATTAAAAAAAGAGAGACGTAGGTCTATGCTAACAGAACTCTTTGCTGCAGAGATGGTATAAATGAGAAACAGAACAATTTGACAGTAAAAAAATGAACATCAGGAAAGTAGCTGTACTAGATATTAAATGTACCATAAAGCCTCTTTAATTAAAAAAAGTATGGCAGTAGTTCATAAACAGACAAACCAGAGGAAGAGACCCAAAGGCCTACAAAGAGAACCAAGTATATATGGACATTTAGTATATGATAGAGATCACATTTCAAATTACTGGGGTAAAGAAAATTTTTAATAAATGATGCTAGGAAAACTGTAGAGCCCTTTAAAAATACAAAATTAAATCCATACCCCAAGATTAAACTCCAAATGGATCAGGGTGCTTGATGTAAAAGATGAAACCCTACAATTATTAGAAGATAACACATGTAAATTCTCCTTTAATTCTGAGATCAAGAAAGGCTTTCAAAATCTAGAAGCAATAAAGGAAAATACTGGTAATTTGACTATATAAAAATAAAAACATTCAATGGAAAAAAAATTACATAAACAGAGTCAAAAGTGTGTATTAGTCACTCAGTAGTATCCAACTCTTCAACCCCTTGGACTGTAGCTGACCAGGCTCTTCTGTCCATGGGATTTCCCAGGCCAGAATACTGGAGTGGGTTGCCATTCCCTTCTCCAGAGGATCTTCCTGACCCAGGGATAGAACCCGGGTTTCCTGCATTGCAGACAGCTTCTTTACTGCTGAGCAACCAGGGAAGCAAAGTCAAAAGACAGCTGTCAAACAGGGAGAAAATATTGAACACTTGCATCATACATCACAGATGAGGAATTAATATTCCTAATGTGTAAAGAATTCTTAAACGTGACAAAGCATTAAAAAAAAAATCCCCAAAGAAACAAAAAAAGCACCATGAAAGTAAACAGAAAAAGAGATGGACAATTCACAAAAATCAAAACCATAATGAGATACCACTTCACACTCATTAGGATGGGTATTATTTAAAAAATAAAAGAAAAATCAGAAAGAAACAGGCACTGGCAAGTATGCAGTGATATCAGAACCCTTGTGCACTGCCAGTGGGAATGTATTAATAAAACAATGCAGCTCTTTTAGAAAATGGTATGGTGATTCCTCAAAATAATAAACATACTATGTGATCCAGCAATTCAACTTCTGGATATATAACCAAAAGAAGGAAAAGAAGGGACCTGAACAGATAATTGTAAACCCATGTTCACACTATTCACAAAAGTGAAAAGACATTAGTAACCTAAGTGCTCATGGATAGATAAACCAATAAACATAATGTGGTATATATGTACAATGTAAATGCACTTAATGTTACTGAACAGCAGAAATAAAATGAAAGTTTTATGTTATGTATATTAAACCATAAAACCCCCAACAAACTGAGATTGGTTGGTTACCTCCAATGGGCGCCTGGGAACAGTGTGGAAAGAATGGGAGAATGGAATTAGAAGAGATGGAATGATGGAGGAATAACCGAGTAGACCTTTTGATCTAATTCTGTCTTTCACAATATGTTAAAGTTTCACATACTCAAAAAATAACTAAAATCAACCAAGATGTGTGATGTGTGTTTGGGAACCCCAAATAAAATACAGTATCAAGTGAACTCAGGTATATTACAAACAAGTAATGTAGAAAGGTACAGGGAAAACTATTTTTATTCATTTTTTGGGTTGGGTACTGTATTTTGGGAGATTTCCCTGGTAGCTCAGTGGTAAAGAAGCTACCTGCCAATGCAGGAGACGTGGGTTCAATTCCTGAGTCGGGAAGATCCCCTGGAGAAGAAAATGGCAACCCACTCCAGTATTCTTGCCTGGGAAATACCATGGACAGAAGCTATTGTTTAGTGAATAAACAACAACTGTATTTTTACTATGGACTGTAAGACTAAGTACAAAAAGTACTGTATGAGGTTTGGGGATATGGGTTAGCAATTCTTAAACTACTTTCTACTTAAGACTGAGAAAATAAATAAATATATGTAGTTAATGAAAGCCAAGTTTTTTTACTGTCAGAGAAAGGAATTCCAGAAAAGGAAATGGAGAAGGCTAGAAGAAGTGCTGTGGTACTGAACTGGAGAGATCATATGAAATCATGAATTATCTATATAAGTATGCTGCTGCTGCTGCTAAGTCAGTTCATAAAGACAAATACAGATATGTGAGTACAAATGCATGTATTTCCTATCTGAGAAAGTCAAGAAGCAAGAGCATCCCATTTGCAATGAGTACATCTAATCCTGGTTTCTAAGTATAATTTTCACATAAAAGGAGCCAGAGATCCCTCAGAAATTTGCTGATTTCAGGATCAACCTGGAACATCTTGTGGTGCAGGAAAATAAGGAAATACTAGAAATAAATACATCAAGCGGACACACTGAAAGGATACAGAAGCCAATCCAAAGGATTTTCCAGTGGTCAAATTTGGGATAATTCAGCAATAAAATAGTAATAGTAATGGATTATAACCTACAGTACTTAAATCCAGAGAGGTGGTAAGTTAAATGGGGAGAAGGAAAATTTATTTCTAACAAAATTATAATGAATAAATATAGAATAACAGAATCTGAAAAAAAAAAAAAGCAGTTGGAAAATACCTGGTAATAAATTTTCAGGCAAGAATTATCAATTGATGTAGTAGGTTAAAGTGGGATAAGAAACAGCATATAGACTAAAAAGCAGTTCTCCATAAGACACATTAATTGTAATTAGGATGACTTTGCAGTGAAGAAACCTGGCAAATGAAAGTTAACACTGCTAATAATGAGACAAATTGATCTTATGTCTCCCAATAGAGCTTTCCTGGTGGCTCAGTTGGTAAAGAATCTGCCTGCAATGCAGGAGACCTGGGCTTGATCCCTGGGTTGGGAAGATTCCCTGGAGAAGAGAATGGTGACTACCCACTCCACTATCCTGTTCTGGAGAATTCCAGAGACTGTACAGTCCATGGGGTTACAAAGAGTTGGACACAATGGAGCAACTTTCACAACTGAGTGATTTTCATTTTGATTCAACTGCATACTCTGAATTTAATTACGAGAAAGTGTCAGACAACTTCAAATTGAGGCTGTAAATTCTACATTGCAGAAATTACAAAATAAATTGCCAGTTCTCTTCAAAAGTGTCAAGGTCATGAAAGACTAAGTCATGTCCTACTCTCTGCAACTCCATGGACTGTAGCCTACAGGGCTCCTCTGTCCACTGGATTTTCCAGGCAAAGGTACTGGAGTGGGTTGCCATTTCCTTCTCCAGGGGATCTTCTGGACCCAGGGATTGAACCCAGGTTTCCCACAGTGCAGGTAGACACTTTACCATCTGAGCCACCTGGGAAGCCCTAGTAAGTAACTCACCCCCACCCCCACAGTCCAGTCATTAAGACTGCATGTGTCCAATACAGGGGATTTGATCCCTAGTCTAAGATCCCATGTACTATGCAGTGCATCAAAAACATTTTTTAAATAATAAAAATAATACAATAAAATTAAAAGAGAAGATTAAGAAGAGTTACCAACTTAACTGCAACATATGATCCTGGATTGGATCCTTGTCCAGAAACAGGACAGTTAAGCCACATTGATGAAATTTGAGCAAAAGTTGTAGATTAGTTATTAACCCTTGGCTCAGAGGTTAAAGCATCTGCCTGCAATGCGGGAGACCCAGGTTCAATCCCTGGGTTGGGAAGATCCCCTGGAGAAGGAAATGGCAACCCACTCCAGTATTCTTGCCTGGAGAATCCCATGGAGGGAGGAGCCTGGTAGCTCCCATGGAGGGAGGAGCCCCACAATTCACGGGTCACAAAAGAGTCGGACACGACTGAGCTACTTAACTAACTAACTATAACTGAACATGAATTTAGGCAAACTCCAGGAGATGGTGAGGGACAGGGAGGCCTGGCATGTTGCAGTCCATGGGGTCACAAAGAGTCGGATATGACTGGGCAACTGAACCAAGGTTGCAGGGAGGAAGTCAATTCTGACTTTTTGGAAACTGTTTCTTTGACTTGCTTTTATTATTATAATCATACTCAATGGCTAGCCTGGAGGACCCCGCCCCTCTGCTTGTCTGTAAACTAAAGTGCCTTTGTTCAGCTGACAGTTTGTCCCCACCCACCTGTGAATCTTCTGCTGGGTTCCCTTATCCTACTGCTCTCTGCCCGGGTGCCCTTTCCCAATAAAGTCTCTTGCTTTGTCAGCACATGTGTCTCCTCGGACAATTCATTTCCGAGTGTTAAACAAGAGCCCAGTTTCGGGCCCTGGAAGGGGTCCTCCTTCTTGCAACAAATGGCGACTCTGGTGGGATTCTTCTTTGCTGAGACTGACATCCTGACCACTCGGGGTACTCAGGGGCCAGCTTGCCTGCCAATGGACCAGACCCGGCGGCCACAACTGCGACCCTTTTGTCCCTGGTCTTCTCCTGACGTGGACAACTGGCCAGAGTGCCCCGACCGGGTAAGGAACAAGAGACTTTATTGACCTCTCTCCCCTTCCCTCTTTCTTCCCTCTCTTTAACCCTTCCTATCCTTTCTCATTTTTCTAGTCCCCCGGTCCTGGATGCAGGAATCTGGTCGAAGGGCCCTCAGCCTGAGCTGAGGATTGGAGACTGATCACCTCCTCTTGGCAGAGAACTCGAATTCTGGT